>OW240916.1:234446050-234526050 GCA_933207985.1 Pelobates cultripes
AGGGAAGTAAAGAGGGGAATGGGACAGCCATATTACTGCAAAGGGAAGTAAAGAGGGGAATGGGACAGTAATATTACTGCAAAGGGAAGTAAAGAGGGGAATGAGACTGTCATATTACTGGCAAAGGGAAGTAAAGAGGGGAATGGGACAGTAATATTACTGGCAAAGGGAAGTAAAGAGGGTAATGGGACAGTAATATTACTAGCAAAGGGAAGTAAAGAGGTGAATGGGACAGTAATATTACTGGCAAAGGGAAGTAAAGAGTGGAATGGGACAGTGATATTACTGCAAAGGGAAGTAAAGAGGGAAATGGGACAGTAATATTACTGCAAAGGGAAGTAAGGAGGGGAATGGGACAGTAATATTACTGCAAAGGGAAGTAAAGAGGGAAATGGGACAGTAATATTACTGCAAAGGGAAGTAAGGAGGGGGATGGGACAGTAACCTAGGGTAGCACAAAACCAGGATACACCACTGAATGGAAGTAATATTACTGGCAACAGAAGAGGATGGGAAGCTGCTATTATTACTATTGGTAATGGGAAAAGGAGGAGAATAAGTTACTACTGTTAGCAATAGGTAGGGGATGGAGAGAGAATGGGCTACTACTGGGCGAATGGGATACAACTATTGGTAATGGTGAGAGAAGAATGGGATGGCTCTATTGGCAATAAAGAGGGAAGAGGGAGTATGGAATACTTCTACTTGCAATGTGAAAGAGGCAAAATAAAGAATGGTCTACCACTGATATGAATGGGAATGGAAATGTTATTACTTACAATTGGAAGAAAAGGAGAAAGGTTTTCTACTACAGGTGGGGAGAGGGAGAGACTGGGCTACTACTACTAATAAAAAATTACAAAATTTATGTCAAATCAAACCAAAAAAGTGTATGATATTTATGACTTCATAAGCTGCCATACGAAAAATGTTATTTATCTGCTCGAATGCCCATGTGGCCTCCAATATGTGGGGATGACCACAAGGTGCCTAAAGATAAGACTGAACGAACATTGCAGAAATATTAGAAATGGATACCTAAACCATACAGTATCCAAACATTTTATTATGCACAACAAAGATCCCCGTCTATTAAAATGTATTGGTATAAAAAAATGTTCCACCTCCTGGCGGGGAGGTGATATAAAAAAACTACTTGGTAAAACAGAGATGGAATGGGTGTATAAACTTCAGACTCTTATACCCCATGGCCTCAATGCAGATTTTGATTTATATAACTTTTTATGAATTTTAAGTTATCTGGTGTCTGTACCTTTAACCATGGTCTTATTACTATTCTTTCTACCAGTTTAATTTTTATTATTATATTTTATCAAACTGTGCCTTTAAAGTGCATCTTAATATAAGATAGATATTATTTTTATTTAGCTCCTTTTATATTTTGTGTATTTACCATGTTTTCTTTTAGTGTTTTATTCCATCACCCAATCAACTACATTTCCCAATAAGCTTTTCGGCTATGCTAGCCGAAAACCATGTGACCACTCTTTTAATATTAAAATTAGAGAGCCAGCCCCTTCGTTTTGATTTAAAAAACCTTTATTGAAAAGTGCTGCAATATAGTGGCCACATAAGAAAAAAGAACTAAGTTTTGACCGGCCGCCATTCGCGGCATATACACCAACTACATTTCCCATAAATCATTGCGGCGGCACCTCCGAAATGCGGAAGTGCCGCCGGTCACGTGACTCTTTTAAAACTTTTAAAATTACCCTTTCCCACCCTCGTTTTTGATTTTAATGTGCTATAATCAAACTGCATTGTTATAAAGTTTAAGCTTATTATGTTATTTTCGAAATTTAAAGTTGTATACATGTTCTTATTGTTAATTGGCTGAACTAAGTTTTGGCGCCAAATTTCAACTAATTATGCTCCTATATAACATCTATGTGCCAGGTAAACTATGTTATTCCATTTGAAAAAGTCCTCTTGTGACGAAACGCGTTATGGATATTTGAATATTGTGTTTTTATATATATTAAAGTATTATTGGTCATTTGTTTTTGCCAATTATCTTTTTTATAAGACACATACTCTTCTCATTTACCTTGGCCCTTTTATTGTTATTTTAAACACCTTCCTTTTTAACTGGTTTTAAAAAAAACTTAAAAATTCCTGGAAGTTTCCTGTACCCAAAGAAATCCGTAGGTGGGGATCAATCCACCCAAGCTGTCATCAAAGAGCAGTGCGTCTGCTCCTACTTTGTAAGTACATTTCTTTTATTATTTTACTATTATTCGCCATACAGTGAGCACTATTGGCTGTTTGTTTTATCCCGAGAATTGGATACCATTCACGGAGAGGAACCTGCCCTATATCCCATAAGCGGGGATCAAACCGCTGTACGCGCTTAACTCCTAGAGCTGGACAATAGCTCTGGTAAATGTGAGTTTTATACCATTATAATTTTTTATCTCTAAGACTTGAATTCTACATACTACACCATTGGATGTCCCTTTTTCTTCTCTTTTTTATCTTTTATTAAGTGAAACTACCACAAAAATAGAAGACCTCATCAAACAAGGACATCAGTAAGAATAAAACCATTTGGACTTATTTTATTTTATTTTACTCTAATTGGACTTTATTTATCTTTTGTGCGCAGCCTTTTATTGTTTTTATTGTACTACTACTACTTACAATGGGAAGGAGAAGAGAATAAGCTGTTGCTAGCACTTATAATTGGGAGAGGTAGAGAATAGGTTATTACTAGCAATGGTAAGGGGAAGGGGGGCTCAGCTACAACATTCCATGGGGATGTGGGATGGAATACATAAAATGAGGAAGGGGATTATATGGGCTGCTAGTATGCAGTTGGTGAGCATGTGCCATGGGAACGGGGAAGCACATTGTTCCTCTATAGAAATAGACCACTGCATTCACACACGTTAATATGCCATAGGCACGTCTTTTAATGTTTTTTGTTTTTAAAAAAGCAGTAAGCGCACTTTTGAGGTTGTAAAAAGATATTAGGCCTAATTTCTAGCACTAAAGACAAATATCTATCTTAATTACCCCTACACATAGGAGGCCAAACTCTGCAATAATCCCCAACACTATATTTAAAAAACCATGCCTCACATTTATGGAAAATGGAGAATCCATATTGGCTGTAGAAGAAAACAATTTATACTCATAAATATGCTGTTTTGTAACTGAACCCATAATACTTACCGTTTGCCAGCGTTCACAATAAGAATGGAATTTCTGATCACATGGTATTGAGAAACTTCCTCTAACACACAGGGTGGAAGTGATTGGGTCCATACAAAAGCGCCGGCTTGTATTTCCCTCTATCTAGGCTACCTTGCTTAATCTTGAGGTCTGGGAAATATCACTCTACTTTTTATTTGTTTTTTAAATCTGTCATGACCACCACCACTCAATATGACCCAATACATGTTTTTTTGGAGGGGAGGAGGTTTTGCTTTTTTTATTTTTTATTTTTTTTATTTACGGAAATAATACTTTTTTTAGTTAATGACCCAACACATGTTTTGTTTTTTGTTTTTTTGTTTTTTGTTTTTTGTTTTTTTATTCACGGAAATAATACATTTTGTTTCCTAGCATCATATTACCCCAAGCATATCAGGAAGTTCAACATTTTTTTTTTCATTTTTTTTTTTCATAGCAAAGAATCTTGAATCTGACAACATAATTTTGTCTATCAATTACATAGTGTTAAATTTTCTTATTGTAGAATTGTAAAGCACTGCAGAAAATGTAAGTGCTGTATAAATCATAATAATAATGATGATGATGATACGTTTTGACCATAGTCATATAAGAATTTCAGATAACCCTTAGAGAGTCATAAAACATAAGCCTTCAGGACAAATAGTGTTTCAGTGATATGTATATTTTGGTCAACAATTGGCCTCTACTACATTCCCCTCAGGAAATATGGATATGAAGAAATGTCCATGCTGAGGTGTGTCCTCACCTGGTGTGTCACTGAGCTGTGTATTCATTTTCATGCTGTCAGTTGGATTGCTGGGGTACAGGATGTATTGCATTGTATTGTGTGTTTTCCTATTATAGTGGTCACAGAGCAACAACAAAACTTTTGCCCAAAGAAAATGGGGTGAACATAGCAAATGTTTTTGTTGTTTTATATATTAGTTATTGTAACGAGTTCGTTTTCTTCATTTGCAATGTTTGCACTGGTTTATCACATAATTTTCTAAGTATTTAAGATAAATTTAAGATAAAATGAAGGATTTCAAGAAAAACTTTAACACAAGTTTTGTGATATTTTTTTTTTTTTATTCAATGGCTTAAATCCCAGAGATGTAACTGTAAAGGGAATGGTGCAATTAAAAATTGGCCTAGGTGAATGAACATTACCAATTATATCTACAGCAATCAATAGGAACTTTGCAAGAGGACGTTAAACATTTAAAAGAAATGGCTGCAAATTTCATTTGTATTGGCAATACAGAGCCATAGAACAGTTAGTGATTGCGATCAGTTATAATTAAAGAACAAAACAAGCAATTTATATCGACAGAGAATCCAGCAAATTGTACCTTTTAATTACATGCTTGAAATATTACATTTAATTTAGATTTATTCTGAACCCACTGTATTGAGAACTTCAATGGTTCCAACATGGCTGACCACATGCCACAACTGTGAAACAAAATGGACACCCCTTGTTTGGGGCTTCTCATTTTCACTGTCTCAGACTCCTCAGGCTTTTGTAGGAAAAATAAAATAGCAGCAGAAGATTTAGAAGTCATCATGGTATAATCCATACATTTTGGATATTGCAACAGAAGTTCTCTTCAGCTTTGTGTAGACACGTGTTTACCGACTTATCAAGGTCACAGTGCTAATTTAACATTGTGAAACAAGCATATTAAAGTGGTCACTAAAAAAGTTTGTGAAGCCTTTCAGCATTGAAAAATACAATATTCACAAAAAGAACACCCCAAAAAACTGTCTGTAGATTTCAGCTTCGAAATGTTTTATCTGTTCTGAGACGTTCCAACATCTACAGAGGTAACACAATTATTTTCATTTAGAAATGTCTGCTCCATTACCTCAGCCCTCTCTGGACAATGTCTAATATGTTAACCACATCTGCTGCTTGCGTCATCTCTACGTTTTTTTCTCATCTTAAATCACCACTTTGTTTTCACCGTTAACATTAAAACACATTCACACTATAAAGCTGCCAAAAATGCATTTTTCCGAAGAAGGAAAGCTTCACACTTGACTATTTTAAACTATCGTAATAGGTGTGTTTTTTTAAGGAAGTTAAACATAACTTTTCCAGGGAAATGCTGTATTATTCTGCAGGGATTGTGAATAAGCATGTTTAAAGGAACATAGCTCCTATTGTTGAACATTCTGCAGGTATTTAACAAAAAATCTAAACGGAAGAAGGAACTAATATTGACAAAAAAAAAAAGATTTCAGAGACTTCTATTTTTTTCTTTTTTGCATGTAGCTTAGTTACATTGGGCAGTATTATTAATTCAGGTAAGTAGACTGTGACGGAGTTGCTTGTACCACAGCTGGATACCTAAACCAAGCTCGCTTCCTAGCTGGAACCGGGGAACCTGAAGCACTTCTTCAATAATTGTCGCAGCTTGACTGGAGTCCTTCTGGAGCTTTTCCATCTGACCAGGCTGCAGTTCTCCTTCCAGGCAGGTATTGTCCCCTCTGCCTGTTCTTCTGCAGTGTTCCTTCCAGGCAGGTATAATCTGCTCTGCCTATTCCTCTGCAGCTCTGCTTACAGTGATCATAACTATTGCCTTTACAAAGGCACTTGCGGCTTTCGGGCCTAGCTCTCTTGATTGCTCTCAGAGCTAGAAGGATCATGGAGTCAGCCAACAGGTCAGAAGACTCTGTTACTGGGATCCCTAAACATCCACACAGGACACAAGTTCCAAAAGGAACTGAGGGTCAACATACAGTTAGTATAGTCTTTTATGAGAGGGTGAGAGTTAGGGAAACTCCTGCTGGGATAGGTCACCTCACATAGACCTTCATAGTTTGGTAGAAACTGATAAAGGCAGAATTCTTTCTCTAGCAAATGATGTTGAGCTAGTCTATTATTTTTTGTAAAAAAAATTTCATTCATTTTTGTAAGGATAAAAAAGTAAAATGTCACTCTAAGACATGAGTTATGCACAAAATGTGCATAACATACTTTTCATGTTATACCCTCGTCCACATATATATATTAGCAATGGATTGTGGCACAGAGCACTTTGTCCAAAAGCTATTATGTGTACTTGCGATACAGTTATAAAAGCAGTTATTTTTTTTAAATGTATATTCCTATGTGAAATATGTGGTATTCTATACCAATGAGTGACTAACTTACAGTTTGATTCTTAATAATAGGAGCAGAGGAAGCTTTGGTGTAAGAGAATCAACATCTTATCCCACAGGTTGTCTGCAATGGGTTCCTATAATTTATCTTTCTATTTAATTTTACATGGCAGAGTATTCAGAGACAACGAAAGTAAATGTTGTGTAAAATATCGGCGGCATTCTGTGAAAACAAAAAAAAAACATTTTTGTTTTTTTTCACATTTATTTTAATAAATTTAGTTTTATTCCCTACTCCCTGCTTCTTACTTGCTCTTTCCCTGGTGGTCTGGTGGCATTGTGCAGGCTGCCACATGCTCTATAATGGAGAGGCAGCCAGCATATACCATCTTCACTTTGCAGCTGCTTCCCTCTCTAAGTCTCGCAAGACTGGCATGTGTGCTGCGTGGAGTGTTGCCATGGCAACGTGTGGCAACTCTCTGACAGCCAAGGAGTTCATGTGAATTGAAAGGAGCAGCTGGAAAGTGAAGATGGCGTTTGCTGGGACCCCCTCTGCAGTATACAGGCAGCTGGGAGCCCACAAGGACATATATATACATATATACAAAAAACAGAGTCTCTTGCACTCTAGCTGAAATTCCCCTTAAAAGCCGGGTGCTAAGAAGCCAGGGCTCCGTTTATCCGCGTATTCAAAAATGTAGCAGCACTCACGGTCTTAAAAGTCCAATCTTTATTTGAAAAATTAAAAATCACAATCAACATTTTAGCGTCTGGGACTTTCATCAGGATCAAAGTATACTTTGATCCTGATTAAAGTTTTTAATTTTTCCAATAAAGATTGGACTTTTAAGACCGTGAGTGCTGCTACATTGTTATATGTAGTGATAATTGCTATATATATATATATATGTGCACATTGGAGCTGTGGGGTCTTGACCTAGTACCGCCATATCTCCTCAGTCCCAAGTCTAGCAGATAAGTCTGGGCCCCCCCCCAGGAGGCTTAGCGTGGGGGGGCCACATGAATGGTTGGCCTGGGAGCAAAATTCTTAAGGATGCAAAGTTTCAAAAGAAAAAACAAGACAGTACAAATACTAAATAAAAATAGTGTGTCCTCCCTCTCACACGGAAAATATCCCAATGTTTGAACATTCTACACAGTTTTTCAACATGACGGGGCAAATAAATGTTGCCACATAATATTTTACAGTATTTTTCTTGCGAATTACAGTTATACTGTCATCATGTTATCCTTGTCGGTGAATTACATAATTCCTATTAATAGTTGATTTCATAGGGACATAGCTGAAAAGAGACATGTGTCGATAAAGTTCAACCTTTCTCATATTTGTTTGTGGCTGATGAATACTTGTGCCATTGCTGCCCAGGAGTAATGGGAGTTTAAGCACAAGACTCAATGTTGTGTGCTAGAAATGGCTTATTAAGTTCCGAGAGCATGGAAAAATACACAAAGCAATGTTAAACACTAAATTATTCAATAGAAAGGGCGTTGACCTGTTTAAATTGCTAAATGAGTCCTGTAACAGTCTTAACCTGCATGTTGTTTTTATAAGGTGAAATGATAGTCTGACAGGGGTTTCAGCCCTAGGGTACATTTTATTGTGCCTCCCACATCTATTGACTTATGCCCCTCCCAAAACCCCACCCTATTCCAACCCTAAACTGCAACGTGTTCTATGAGTCATTTTATGCACGACATCTTTACATAAATTCAGAGTATTATATTGTATATTTATAACATCACACCATGTTGTATTAACCCTGAACAAACCGGATTTAACCCTAGACGTGCACCTATTGCAATTCCTCCCCAATGTGCTATATAATAACTATAAATATATTAATATAATAAAGAAGCATTGTCACAAATTATGTAATTAGAGGTGTTATTTCTCCGTCAGTGTTATGAGAGACTCGGGGCTTACCATGACAAGTGGCCTGAATCAGACACAGGGCATTTCAGGACCCCAGCAACAAAAAAACACATTTTATTATTTTTTTGCTACAGGACTTTTTTTTCTTTTTGTTATGCAGATACAGAAATAAAAAATATATACATATTAGTATGCACAGTAAAAAGAAACAAAGCAAGCGCGTACAAACAAAAGAATTGAAGTACAGAAAACCAAGTGAGTTAAGGGTAGGCAGTAGAAAAGTAGATTGGTAGAATAGTATTCACTGACGATTTTGTGTGTTTTTTAATGACAGTTGCAGGAGAGGAATCAGGGTGTGGGTGCAGTGAGATAGTAACAGTTTAATTAATATGGTTTTGGAAAGATGTGAGTTTTCAAATATTTTTTGAAGGAGTGGAGACTGGGTGAGGATCTAGCGGAGAAGGAAAGGAAGTGCAGCCCTATAGAAGTCTTCAAGCCGAGCATCAGAGGTGGGAGTATGAACAGAGGATAGAGATAGGCTCAATGACATTTAATTTTTTTATTTTTTTAAATCCTGCCAGATGGAAGCCTGGTACTCCCACCTTATTTTTCAGCAAGAATTCACACTGAATGCTTTTATTTTCAAAAGTAAGAGTTTCCCAGAAATACAATATAGATATATACTTCCTACCTGGAAAAGTGGGTAAAACCTCAGCCCTCTGGCTCTCAGTCGCCGTGGCTTGACTGGGGCCCTGGAACCACTCCTTCCTGGAGTCGAATGGGGAGTTAGCTCTGACACCTCCAGGCACTGGACGACACTCAGTCCTGGGAATTCTGGAACCGAATGGGGAATTAGCGCAAGTCCTTACAAGGACTTTCCGTGTTGCATCTCCTGCAAGGTGGAACAGCAGACACAGAAGCAAATCTTCTTCCCTTCCAATAACAGGACGACACACAGTTTTGGAGTGTAAGCAGGAATCTCAGTTTAATGGGACACACTGGCCTTTTATACAATCCATAAAGGTTCCACAGGGAGTACACACTACTGTCATATATACAAATGAAAAAAATATATTAAAAAATATATGACAGTAGTGTGTACTCCCTGTGGAACCTATCACAAGTTAGATCTCTAAATTAAAGCTATATGGATTTAGACATAACTGGTAGAGTAAAGGGATCCATGTTTTAGTAATTATACTATCTAGAACCCTACTCCATAAATAGGTGTGAAAGTAATATAAATATGCCATTTGGAATTTGATTAATGAATAAGGGAGTAGCTCTTATATGTAGCAGATATATACAAATTGTATATTTTAATAGTTATTGTATATACTGTCACACTGCAACCCAAGAATAGCAATATATCCCCCTATTGATGTTGTATTTATCGTGCCTATCTTGTACATAATTCACACACCTTGCGCATGAAGCACTTTACGTGGTCTCCATAGTATCACTATATTTATACACTATTTGTATTTATGTATTTTTCACATATATAGTGGCACTGGCACTTTATTATTTCAATGGCACTTAACACTCACCCTTATCAGATTTAAGCACTGTCACTTTATCATATCGATCATGGTGTGATCTGTTTTTACAAATAAATAGTTATGGTAGATCGCTAGATGTAAGGCACCTTGAATGCAGACCTACTTCGATATTTGAAGGTATCCACTTCCGGGTTCATGTTTTATTGTAACCCCTATATACACCTATTTATTAATTTTGATATTTATTGTTTCGATATTGGTCGAACTTTATTAACACTTCGGTTTGTTCTTTATTAGTTTTGGAACAGGGGGCACGCTCATAGAAATCACAGCTACGTGATTTGTGTACATGTTACCAAGGTGATGGGCACGTCGTACTCTGACATCAGAGGGGGAGGAGTCTAACGACATGCATGCGCATTGGGGAGCAGAACACGCTAGTGCATAGGTGAAGGTGGTTGGATAAGTTAGTCTTTCCTATTTAAGTGTAATGCTTCATGTAATGTATTTTATGTCCTGAAGAAACTTCACAATGGTGGACTGAATCGTCGACTATCTGACAAACCGGATTAAAAGTTTTTATTTTTGATATTGAAGTCCTTGAGTGCTAGCTTTTCATTTGGATGCTATATATATATATATATATATATATATATATATATATATATATATATATAGGATTCAGACAGTTGTTTCCAAAAGTATAGGAGTAATGCCAATATCTCTGGATTTTTGTACATGAGTGTGCAGCGTTATGTGTAAGCCTATGCAGACAATATGCTGTTACATTACACAACCCAGAATCTATAGTATAGTATTATTTAATATTTAGTATAATTAAATTTTTTATATATATATATATATATATATATATATATATATACAGTCATGGGAAAAAGAAAGTACACCCCTTCTTGAATTATATGGTTTTACATATCAGGACATAAAAACAATTATCTTTTCCTTAACAGGTTAAAATTAGGTAAATAATGAACAACACATGACATATTACACCGTGTCATGATTTATTTAACACAGGAAAAAGTGTTCCCTCTCATTGGCAAATGGGAAGAATTAGGGAAAAGTGAAATCTCAAATTAAGTTGAAAAATATCCAAGTGCTCCCCACTCGCCCACCAAAGAACACAGCCTTTAATCTATCCCACAAATTCAAAAACACACACACTGCATCCCTTAAACATGCACACTATAACCACTATACACTAGCGTTGCATCCACTATTAGTGATGTTGCGAACGGTTCACGACAGCATCCATTTTACATTCATTGTGAAGCTGCATTCTTAGTGAGCTGTCCAGGAGGTGGGAGGGTCTGGGAGGGAGGGTCTGCTGCTGATTGGCTGGAATGTGTCTGCTGACTGTGAGGTACAGGGTCAAAGTTTACTCAATGATGAGTCCGTGGTGAACCGTTCGTGGCGAACCGTTCGGCGTACCGTTCGGGACATCACTATTCACTATACATGCTCAGCATCCCTTGAACACACACATACACTGCATCTCTATGGACAGACCCGTGGACCCAGGCCTTGAGCTGTATAAGGGGTCCCAAAATTTCTGATGGCAGTCCTGTCTCTGATATAATGTATTCATGGCAGTAATAAAATACCCGGGGCAGTTCAATATACAGTGCCACTCTGTGTGCAATATGTAAGCATTGCATGGCATTTAAGTGACTATACTGTTTGTAAAGCATGTTCTTTAATACTTTTAGGCAGCTTTGTCAATTTATTCAGCACACCGTATAGCGGTTTGACCTTTAGGATTTTGTACTTTGTTATTGAAAGGTGCTTTGTTTAAGAAAGGTGGTGCACATCTTTCATTGTCAGTAAAGCAGAACAAACATTATGCTGGGAGCCTAACTGACACAGCTTCAAAGACAGAAAATAATATTTACTAATCAGGGACCAAGCTCCACTGAAATCTCTCACTTGGGTTTCTAAAACCAGATTTTCAAGAATTTTCTTAAAACAGAATTTCACTAGCCAGTGCAATAAATGTGTCAATCAAATCGTGAAAACATTTGCTAACCTCTTTCTGGTTTTATATGGTATCAGAGTCTAAACCATTAAAATTACACAAACTTATTTCATAGAAGAAAAATTGAAGGGACATACCAGATACCATAAGCTACTCTCCTTCTTTTGTGCAGGAGGCTTATTGTACCCCTTTTCAAACTCCAAATGGAAACAAGTCCATTCTGAACTGTTTAAATTATTAGTCCTGGCAAACCATAAAGGTATTGCTTCATGTATATGCCATTTCATGCAGACCATTGCAATGTTAGGCTTTTCAAATTGGTACTGCAATACAAATTTTTAAAGGGACACAAAAAAAATATTTTTATCAAACATACACATATTAAAGGTGTTAGTGTACACAAAAATAATTATATAGTTTATTTATTTATTTCTTCTGCAAGAAAAACTGGTGGGGCAATGAATCAACTGCCCCTATGGATGAGCCTCTACTGGACCATTGTCTCAATTCAGGCCAAATCTGCCAATCTGGTCTCACGGACTACAAATAAAATACAGTATCTTGCGTTTGTGTGGTACATGGCTCTCTTCCCGAAAATATAATGGCCCTTTTACCACTTATACCATTCTAGGAGCAGCATTTTTTCATGAGAACTTAGTCTGATTTGGTTCTCACAGGAAAGCACCTCTAGTGGATGTCAGGAAGACAGCGACAAGATGTGTGTTTAATCCTGCAATGGAAACATTGCAGTCTCTAAAACATTCACATTACAGGGTTAAAAGGACAGTCATTGTATCCAGACCACTTCATTGAGGTGAAGTGGTCTGCGTACCTTTATTGGTCCTTTAAAGTAGGAGGCCACCACTTGATGCTTGACCTCAAGAACGTTGTACTAAAAAAAGAAAGGTGGGATAAGTGCTGTGCCGATAGTGGGCCACACTCCCCTTTGATTTATGTTACTCAACCCAGGTATCCACTCCAATTACACATGGATTGCAACTGTAGCAAACGAGAATTTATTTACCTTACATAAAAACAGCAGGCACAATTAAAATGCACCAAAATAGTTTTTGTTTCCAATGCAAATATCAAGTGAGAAAAAGATGGAGGAAAAATATGAGCTCTAAAAAAAGAAAACACTATATGTGCATTTCAAGAATAAAATCTAAAAATATAGATTTTCTACTGCTCCTCCTTTTTCTTCTCGTTTGGCTACTTTTTCTCATGTGATCTGTGAACCAAATGGCGTGAACCAAAACATATACGTAATACATTTGGACACTTTTTGCACCCTTTTGTACATCTACACTCCAGCCCCTGCTCATTAGGGATGTGCATGGGGAAAATATTCGGTTCGGCATTCCGAAATTTGGGACTTCGGCAATTCGGGATTTCTGGACTTCGGCACTTTGGATGTTCTCTTGCAGCAGCTTAGTAAATAACGCCCTAATTCCCACGGTATTAGGGAGCTATCTACCAAAAGGCTGAAAGGCCCAAACTGGTCTTTCAGCCAAATTTACTAATACTAAGTAAAAATTACTTAGTATTAGTCAGTTCTGCCTCTACTCACTATACCGTGAGTAGGGGTATGTCTATTAAAAAGGGAGCAGCCTGTGGCTGCTCACTGAAAAATAAACACTGTGTCCCCCCTCCCAAGCCCCCACCCGTGCCACGTGAGTAGGGGCTTCTAACCTGAAGGGGGGACCTATTGCCCCCCCCCTGCCCCCACCCCTGAGTGGCGGGTGGGGGCCCAAAATCAGAAAAATGGGGGGGGACCTATTGTCCTCCCCCCGGCCCCCATCTTGGAGTGGTGGGTGGGGGCCCTAAAGTAAAATAAGGAGAGGACCTATTGTCCTCCGCCCGGCCCCCACCCCTGATCGGTGGGTGAAGGCCCTAAATAACTTCAAGGGGGGGGCCTATTGTCCTCCCCCCCGGCCCCCACCCCTAAGCAGTGGGTGGGGGCCCTAAATGAGAATAAGGGGAGACCTATTTTCCTCCCCCCCGGCCCCCACCCCTGAGCGGTGGGTGGGGGCCCTAAAGTAAAATAAGGAGGGGGGGACCTATTGTCCTCCCCGCCCCCCCAGCCCCCATCCCTTTCCATTGACTGGCTAAGTAACTTACATTTTATATGAATGTGTTACTTGATTGTTGTAAGTGTTGCAAATGCTTACAGCTGAATCCTGGCTATGTGTGTATACTTTTTTTTTAAAAACTGGTATACATTGTAACATTCCTCCACTGGGTATATTAGTACTTTGTCAATTCTGTGCTTCGGATGTTCGGAACTTCGGCAATTTGGCAATTCAGCTATTCGGAATTGACATTCGGAACGAATTGCACATGTCTACTGCTCATTCACTGTGCTCTAAATTAAAAGAGAGTGTGAAGGTTTAATACATAGCCGGACACTATCTGTGCTGTTTCCAAATGGACACCTATTGTCATAAATCAAACCATTGGTCCCTGAGTTATACAGTGACTAAGTGGTTTCAAGTCTAAACCTCATTCATTGTATTTTAATATGTTGGCTGGCTCAAGTGCCAAAATAAGAAATTAGCTCTGAAAATGTTTTCTTTTTCTTTACAGAGGTAAGTGACCATTAACACATATAAACAAGCCATTGCTGCTTTGTGTATTGTTTAACTTGTTTTTCACAAGTAGATATCTTTATCTGTAAAGATGCATTAGTTGGGTAAACACTAGGGAGGTTATACCAACAATACAAATATATGATTGCTTGGCATAAGCTAAATCATCACTTGGACTCTGTGGAATTTATTCAGTGAGGGTAAATAAAAAACAAGATTAGTCCTGAGATTAAAATTAGAGTGAATTAAGGTACCTGGCAATAACCTACTTATAGGGAGCAAAAACGTTCTAACTCTTTATTAATCTATACTTGAACAGTGTCTACTATAAATAACGCGAAGAGTCGCAACGGTCTTGAAATCAAAATATATTTATTCACCACTAGATGGAGCTGTGGGTACCATTTTATTTGCAAATTATAACAAGGGACTGTTTACCGAAATGTAGAACCATCTATTAAGAAACCTGTCGACAAGCTTTGTCATTTCAATGATGAGGTCGCATGTGCACCGTATAGAGCTTTGCTTATTTTCAGAAAGCAGACCCAGTACCATTTCATCCTCTGAGATATGTAGCATTTTGCTATAATTTCATATCTTTACTTTTGAAGAGAGCAGATTTGCAGCAGAAAGCTGCATTACCAAAACCTTAAAACCCAAATTTAAAGAAAATATTTTTTTTAAAGAAAAGTTAAAATATATATATATATATTATTTAAACCCCTTAAGGACACGACATGTATGACATGTCATGATTCCCTTTTATTCCAGAAGTTTGGTCCTTAAGGGGTTAATGTACTTTAACAAGGTAGCTAAAACAAAAAAAAAACTTTTATTTCTTAACATTTTTTCTAAAATCTCCTCATCTGTGGGTTCTGTAGCTAAACTGGCCCACAATCATTTTTTTTTTTTGTTCAGCACATACATCCCTTTTAATGTTGGCCAGTATCCAATCAAATGTATCACATAAAAAAAAAACATTGTAAACAAGCTAAACACATTTGGAAGCTAGAAAAACATGCATGAAAATACACTGATCAGTCACAACATTAAAACAACCTGCCTAATAACATGTAGGTGCCTCTAGTGCTGCCAAAATAGCTTTGATACGTCAATTCATGGACTCCACAGGACCTATGAAAGAGTCCTTTGGTATCTGGCAAGACATTAGCAGCAGATCCTTTAAGTCCTGCAAGTTGCGAAGTAGAGTCTCCATGTTGTTCCAGCACATCCTACAGCTGTCCAGTCGGACTGAGATCTAGGGAATTTGCAGGCCAAAACAACACCTTGAAATCTTAGTCATGTTCCTCAAACCATTCCTGAACAATTTTCGCAGTGTTGCAAGGTGCACTATTTTGCTGAAAGAGGCAACTGCCAACAGGGAACATCATTATCATGAAGGGGTGTACGTGGTCTGCAACAATCTCTAGGTAGGTCGTATGTGTCAGAGTAACAACCATATGAATGACAGGATCCAAGGTTTCCCAACAGAACATTGCTCAGAGGATAATACTGCCTCCACTGGTCTGCCTTCTTCCAATGTGCAGGTCAACACACATGACCATCCACCTGGCCACCAGACCAGGCCACCATCTTGCATTGCACCATTGCTTCATGGTTAAGTTCTGAAGTTCACATCCACTCATGGGCACTCTGATCGGTCTGCGGCTATGGAGTAATCATGTGCAGCAAACAGCATTGCACATTGTGTTCTGACACCTTTCTATCATGGCTAGCATTACATTTTTAGCAATCTGAAGCTACATTAGTTATTCTGTGTGATGGGGCCAGACAGGCAAACCTTTGTTTTCCATGTGCATCAATGAGCCTTGGTCACCAATTACCCTCATGCCAGTTCACCAGTTGTCCTTCAAACAGTCAGAAGAAGCAGGGCTAGTTGGAAGCAGCGACGTGCTCTCACCTCAGCTCACCTCTGCTGAGGCCGTTACAGCTTTCCTTCCTCTGCTGAGTGGCCTTGAGTCTTGTGGCCCTGCTGCTTTGGGTCTACTATATATGGGTCTACCTGCTGTAGTTCCGCCCCTGCTTACAGCCTTCAAGAAATTCTAGAAACTTAAAAAGGAAGAGAGCAGTTCATTACATGGAATAGAACATTGCTTTCGAAATAGCAAGCAGTATTGCAAACCAGCCAAAAAAAAAAACCAAACAAACAGATAATAGTGAGTATGTTCTCAACAGCAAGACATTGAATTACAAAATAACAGGAACCAAATAGCAGGCCAAAATATAGGTAATATAATATTTTAATAATATATATAAGGAATCATACAAATGATTCCATACATATAATAAATGACCATATTCGGGGGACCTTATATGTGATATATTTTGACCACTTTCTCTTACCGTCTTTAGATTGTAAATTCATTGGAGCACAATCTGACAATCTGTATTAGTTTGTCTCATTACTTGTGAATGTTTCCCTTGAAAATATTGTTACAAGTTCTGGAATTTTATAGTATGACAGGCGTCTTCATATTTGCTTAAGTCTCTCTTTACTAGAACTCCACAGCAGCACATTAACATAGAGAGAAAAACACCAAAGACAAAAACATAAGGAATGCATAAAAGGCTCCTCCCAACCAACCATTTCCTCTTTCTTTGCTGCTCCGCAGACAGTACAGGTCAGAGTACCACTGCCTCCTGTTATTTATGGGTGGCTGTGTGTTTTATTATATGTAACTTGTAATTGTTACTTGTGTATTGAGTTGCAGTATTACTTTATTTATTTCTGTTTTGTTCTGTAAATTAGACATCATTTGGTGATATTTATTTTGCCTTTTTTCTTTATTTCTGCCTTGTTTAATATTTTTTTCCTGGGCTTGTTGTTTTTATTTTGCGGTCGTGGAGAATCGGTCTTCCAACCGCCTCCCGTGCCGACCATCGGGACCGTGGAGTAAGACTCCGGCGGTCCCTCGTGTTTCTGATCTTGATTCCAGCCCGCCGGCTTCGTCCGCAGAGCGGGAATCCTCGCTTTGTCTCCCTGCCCTGCCCACGTCCCCGCTCGCTTCTTTGCTTTTCCCGAGCGGTGTGGGGACCAAGCAGGGAGCTACACTATTTGCCGCGTGGTCGGACACGAGGGGGTGCGCGGCTCTTTCCTGAGTTTGCCATGCGCGTCATTGCTTCCTTAAAGGTACAGTGACCGTTTTTTCTTCTGTTTGCTGTTCAACTTACTGATCAGTCCCCATTGTTTGGGGGGACATCACTACAGGTTACAGTATTGTTCTGGGCATGTGTTGGGTTCACTGCTTCTGCCTACAGTTTTTTCTCAGTTGTTTTAGATGATATTCTGTGGACATTCTTATTGCATGTTTCCTGAGCTATAACTGAGCATTACACTGCATGCCACTTGCATGGGACCCTGCTTGGCATCACTGCCCTCTCATTGACCTAGGACTGGTTTGGGGACCAGCTTACATCTCTACCCTGCACGCCCTATATGTCAAGATATACCTGCATGTCTACAATAAGGATCTACATTTCTGCCTACATATACCACTGGGTCGGTGCTGCCCGTGCCCATATACTGGCCTGCTTTGTCTGTGCCCCTTGATTGGCCTGCTTTGTCTTTGCCCCATGATTTGGCCTGTTCTGTCTGTGCCATATTACACATGCTATTGGCCTGGTGGCTCCATACCCTGGACCCCGGTTTATTGAGCCTGCATGCGTTTACTACTTGCCTCTGCCAATACTAGGGGTGCTGCCCCTACTGCCTGCTAGTGATACCAGTTCTCTATCTCCTTAGGTATCACGTAACATCGTTTCAGACATTATGGAAGCCTCTGCACAGGAGCAGAATTTGCAGGCATTGATTAATGCGGCTGTGGCCACCTCGGTGGAGAAAGCACTGGCTAGGGCCCTCCCTCAACCACAACCAGACAGGGGTGCGAGAGGAACCCCCCTCTTGGCAGACGACTCTCAAGAACGAGAGCAGGCAAGTGCGCAAATGCGCTATTGGAAGGGTGAAGGCCCTGAACCTCGCTCCCGGAAAGGCAAGGCTCTGGTGAAGCGACAAGGTTCGATGTTATCAACCTCGCCGGCCAGCCACCGCCGTCTATCAGGCGCAGGGGAGGAGGCCTCCTTACCCCCCTCCCCTACTATGGCCGTGCTGGATGAGTGGCAGGCAGACCAGTCTCCCTCAGAAGAAGATGATGATTGGGATGAGGACCGTGGAGATGGCCCCGTTTGGCGCTGGGAGGATGAAGATGTGCCGGCGACAGAGGCCCCTACGGCGGTACTGGGGGACGATACCTTTCTGGACGCTACAGGAGAGCCTCTGTTTGACCCTCGGTCTATCTGACACCCCAGATCCTCAGAATGGTCACTGCCCGACCACTTGGCATAATTCGTGCACTACTGGGTCCACAGACCTCTTGAGGGTGAGGTCCACAAGAAGCTGCGGGCGGAATGCCCCAGACCCATCCTGCCAGACAAGGTGGCAGCAACCCCGGATTTTGACCCCCTGGTGGCCACGTATTTGACTTGTACGGGTCGGGACCCCAAGAAAGGGGTGGAGCGTAGCCTCCGTTCAGTGCAAGACAAACAGCTGGATATGCTGGGCTCCCTGTGCAGGATGTTGGCCCTAGTAGATGAGGCCTACACAGAGGGTACGAACCTGGACCCGGCCACCGCAAAGGACTGGGCGCTACGTTCCATTTGCCTGCTGGGCAATGCCAATGTGGCCCTCTGCACGGAGCGCAGGAAGACAGCTCTGTTCCGTATGGACAACAAACTGTCGGAGCTGGGGTCCAAAGAATTGGGCCCCCTGGCAAAAGGCCTGCTGTTCGGGGGAAACTTTCATTTAGGAGCTGCATAAACACGTCAATCTGTTTACCTCCCTGGATAAAGCACAGTCCTCCATAAAGAAGGTATTCCACCCACAGTCATCCTGGGCTTTTGGATGGACTGGACAACAGCGGGGTCGTGTCTCCAGCCGTGGCTGGTCTTCAGGCCGCCAAAGATCCTGTGGTCCATCAGTCTTTCCATCGTACCAATCCAGACCCCCCTACACTCAGTGGGTACCGTGCCAGGGGACAGGCAAGATCCCCTACAGGTGAGTCCAACTCCTGCCGCTTTCGATCTCCCTCTATTGCATGCGGACAGACTGTTTCACTGCAGGGACAGGTGGCGGGAGGTGTCTTCAGATGTATGGGTCCTGCGGATGGTATGGGGTTATGTCATAGATTTCCACTCCCCTCCATCGCAGGTTGGGCCTCCAAGGGTCCCCATCATCGCAAGAGAACAACAGTCCTTGATAGATGCGGACGTTCGGGCTCTGTTCGCCAAAGGCGCAGTCCAACGGGCCCCAGATTTGGGGGGCTTCTTCAGCTCGATTTTCCTAGTGAAGAAAAAGTCTGGAGAATTCCGCCCAGTAATCAATTTGTGGGAATTGAACGCCTTCATGGTCTACCACCACTTTAAGATGGAGGGCATCCATCTTCTTCGGGACCTTCTCCGGCCAGGAGACTGGTTCACAAGGCTGGACCTGAAGGACGCTTACCTCTACGTCCCGGTGGACGAGGACTGTCGCAGATTCCTCCGCTTCGTCTGGAAAGGCGTTCCATGCCAATTCACATGCCTTCCCTTCGGCCTCAGCTCGGCCCCTTGATGCTTCACCAGGCTCCTGAAGCTGGTGGTCGCCCGATTCAGGTCAGAGGGCATCCGTTGCATAATATATCTGGACGACTTGCTGATCTTCTGCGAGGACCCCTCCAGGCTCAGACACGCTCTGCGATCTCCTTATTGGAACACCTGGGGTTTGTAGTCAATCTGAAGAAATCGGCCTTGGAGCCTTCCCAGACAGTGGAGTTCTTGGGTTTCGAAGTCGATGCGAAAGAATGCGTTCTACGCCTGCCTCTGGCCAAGTTAGTGACCATTCGGAAGGAGATGAGACGTATTTTACGGCAAGACCGGATTCCCCTTCAAATGTTAGCTCGCGTGGTGGGTCTCCTCTCGGCCTCGATACAGGCAATCTACCCGGGCCCACTACATTACATGGCCATGCAATGGCTGAATGCTCATTTTCTATGCAAGAGACCCTCATACGACCAGATGATCTCCCCGTCTCACCTGACGTGAAGACCGAACTGCGCTGGTGGCTCCTGCATATGTCCACCTGGAACAGCAAGGCGATATTCGGACCAACCCCGGATTTCATGCTGGAATCAGATGCGAGTCTTTGGGGCTGGGGTGCCATATGCGCGACCTGGTCCACGGGGGGCCCGTGGTCAGACAAGGAATCGGAATTCCACATCAATTGCCTGGAATTGATTGCGGGTTCATTTGCGATTCGGAGCCTGGAAAAACCACCTGTCCGACTGCTGCGTCCTCCTTCGGATGGACAATGTCTCAGTGGTGCAATACATCAACCGCTTGGGGGGGCGCTCGGCCTCGAACACTATCGGAGGTGACGAAGGAGATTTACAGCTTCTGTTTCCAATGCAACATCACCTTACAAGCGGAATATCTTCCGGGGGAGTTGAACCTGACGGCGGACTGGTTCTCCAGACATTGGAGGGATGCCAGCGACTGGAAACTCCTTCGCCCATCTTCCTCAAACTCAGGTATCTGAGGGGTCCGTTCACAGTGGATCTATTCACCTCCAGGATGAATCACCAGACCCAGACGTACTTCAGCTGGCTCCCGGATCCAGCGTACGCAGCGGTGTGTGCTTTTCTCCAGGTGTGGCCTTTCTCCATTCGCTATGATTCCCAGGGTATTGCTACAAGTTCGACGTCAACGTGTGTCCTTGGTGTTGCTGACTCGCTATGGCAGAGTCAAGCCTGGTTTCCGGAGCTCCTGGATCTCTCCTATCAGAATCCTCTTCGCTTACCGTCCTCTTGAATGCTCCTCTCGGACTCTCGGGGAAACCCTCATCCCTTAGTGAGGGACGGCCACCTACACGTGGTGTCCTGGACTCTTTCAGGGGTACCTGGAATGTTGAGGCATTATCACAATCGGCTAGAGACCTTCTCTGGGATTCCTGGGCTCCCAGGACGAGGAGATGCTCTCTCTCAGCATGGGGTTCCTGGTGTCATTGGTGCTTGGAACGGGATACTGATCCCTTTACAGGCCCTGTAACTAGCGTGCTGAATTTCTTGTCTCACCTCTTTGACTTGGGTCGGTCATACCGCTCGGTTAACGTGAGTAGGTCAGCTATCTCGGCGGCGCATGTCCCGCTTAGAGGTTTTCCTATCGGCCAGGATCCGCTAGTCTGCAGACTCCTGCGTGGGATGAGGCTGGCGCATCCACAGGCGCCTAAGTATTCCTCCCTCTGGGACGTACGTATGGTTTTAGCATTACTTCGGGAATTGCCAGATAACCAGGACCTTTCCCTTCGCCAGTTTTCGGCGAAATTTGCCCTTTTGTTGTGTCTGGTCTCGTTCAGACGTGTTTCGGATGTCCGGGCCTTCGATGTCGACGCTTTCACATTCTCTCCAGAGGGGATCTCCTTCAAGGTGGTTAGACATACCAAGTCAGATTCGACGGCTGTGTCGTATCCTTACTTCAGAGATTTGCCTAAACTTTGTGTGGCGAAGGCACTGGCTCGCTATGTAGCGGTTCTCATTCTGGCCAGTTGTTGATCTCGTATGTCAGACCCCACAAGCCGGTCTCGTCCCCTACCCTGGCTCGATGCATAAGAAGGCTATTGACACTGGCGGGGGTGAATGCGACCTTCGGAGCGCATTCGGTTAGAGGCTTCTTTTGCTTTGCTGTCGGAGCATTAAAACAGCAAATATGAAGCCTCCTGTCATGCTATAAAATTGTAGATTATACTAGCTTTAGTGTAACTATAATCTTAATTTTATTAATGACAGGAGGTGAATATTTCCCACCCAGTTTTCTTTCCCCCCCCTTTGTTTGGATGAATTGCTTTGATTGAATTTCTGTTGAATTGTCTGGTCGCCTGGGCTAGTTTTGGTAGTCTGGTGTGATGTCTGGGGAAGTTGGGGGAGGTGTCTGGTATATTGTATTGCCGGTAGTTTATGATGGGTTTCATGTCTTTTGTACTATCTGTACTGGATCATAGGATTTATGTTTTCTCAGTACATTTCGTTCACTAATCAGTTTATTTCGTTTCAGTTTAATGGTTCGACTACAATTCATAGAATCGACTGGTTTGCAGGATGAAGATCAAGATCCCATCCATTCTTCGAAGTTTTCTTCCAGATGGCATTCATTGTTGTGTTATGTTTTTTCCTTTAATTAGTTTATTGACTTTGTTTTGTATCTTATTTTGTCGCAGCGTGAAAGAGGAAATGGTTGGTTGGGAAGAGCCTTTTATAGATTCTTTATGTTTTTGTCTTTGGTGTTTTTCTCTCTATGTTAATGTGCTGCTGTGGAGTTCTAGTAAAGAGAGACTTAAGCAAATATTCGCCTCCTGTCATTAATAAAATTAAGATTATAGTTACACTAAAGCTAGTATAATCTACAATTTGTTGACACTATATAAGTGCCAGTAATAATAATAATGTATTTATAAAACAGACAACAGAAATCAAAAAGTAAAACAAGCTTCAAATACTAGAATCTCATTATTCATGTATCATGTTATTTCTGCATATAGAAAATTAAATGAATACACTACTTCCACATTGTGCGAGAGGCTTATTGACATAACAGGAAAAAAATGGCAGGAACAGTATGGGGCACCCGGATATTCAGAACATCATTAACTACTCCCAACATCAGTGAGATGTGGTTGTTATGGTGCTTAGAGTGAACTTTTTAAATATAAAAAATATAAACTGCTCTCATTTTGCTTACCAAACATTTCGAATCTAAAAATCAAGTAGCATCATAAGCATGCATGTATTTAGTTGCATCACAATAAAATCATAAAGTAGATTATATAGAAAGTTCTTTCACAAAGGTTGTTCACTTAAATATGCTTTGAATGACTGACAAGTGAAATGGTTTTGCAGGTTTCTGTATCAGAACATTTGTAGCCAGTTAAAACTCCTTATCGCACATTCCAGTGTAAGAAACTCAGCCATATCTAGATAATTCCAATTTTCCGCTACTCTAACCTTGCTACCTTGATATTATGACTTGCTGACAACTGCAGCAAAATATTTCATTCTCATAATATTGTCAAGGTTTAAAGGACATTCGCTAACCCATTGCATATCTGGGAGTATTTAACATTTTATAAAATAACAGCTATAGCAATAATTACAATATAATGAGACTATCTACATTTATTGCATAAAAGAAAAATACATTAACATTTTCTTTAAGCGGCACTGTCAGCCCCTCTGAAAAATGAGTATTCATCATTTTGATGGTGTTGGAATCTCACTGAAATTCCAAACCAGTCAAGAGATATACAGAGACAAAGTAGGGACTATGCTCCACACATTCAACAATGCCCCCCCATGTACAGGTTTAATGGTTTTTTGGAAATACACAGGGTCACCGGACCCCCCAGTTGCGATGTCACCATCAAGGGTCTTTGCAAATTCATTCTTTCATTCAGATTTAGAGCTATATGTTTGTTCAATCATAATTTACCTATTTAGTATTAGGTGTACCCACACGTATTATACATAATTTTGTTCAGGAGAAATAGAGCCTTCATTTCACATTAAATATTTATATATGAAACACAATTTAATATGAATAAAACCTTAAAATAAAGTGTGAGAAGTTTGTTATTTTCCAAATTCTACATAGAATTTTAACTGTGAAAGTTACAATACTGTTAGCTTTAACTGCAATAAAACACACCTTTGTATGCTGGGATGCCCCCATGTACAGGTTTAATGTTTTTTTGGAAATACACAGGGTCATTTATATATTTCTTGCCAATTTCAGTTTATACACATCGAAATTTGCCAGATTGCTTTGCTGGGCCTGTGTTGCCTTTGAGCAGCCATGGACTGAAAATTACCCCCAGTATGGTATACCATTTATAACAGTAGACCTAGACAACCTCGGGTATTCAATATGAGGTATCTCCAGTCTGATTTAGCAGTCACTAAGTCACAAACCCTGGCCAAAGTTAGTGTTCATATTTATTTTATTTAAAAAAAAATTCACACATAAACTGCACTTTCATAGATGATATTGTCATTACTATACATTTTACTGCTCCAAAAACCACTCATATTTGTGTTTAACAATGTCTCACAATTAAACATTACCTCCCTGTGTACAGGATTTATGGGGTTTTGAAAAGTTACAGGGTTACATATTGGGCTTGCAAATTAAATTCTCTTGTATTTATGTCTGGATTGACAGACAGGTCTCACAAAATATAATTAATAAAATAAAAATAATGTAATTATATATAAATAATATTTAAATACACTTGAGAAAGACCCTTTGAGGGTTGAAATGTCGATTTGAAGCAGATGTAAATACAACACATGACCCAGAGCTGTACCAGGCTCTGTATAAAAGGCTCAAATGTGTCAAATACAGCTACAGGATCCACTTTTAAAGATTGGATAGACAATATCAGATGCGTCCACCAAAAATATTTTATTAGTGCAAAATACAGGCAACCAAAAATAGCTAAAATCAAAATAAAATCACTGGGTACTTTAAAAGAACGGAGAAATATTTGGCAGTGCTAAAAACAAATCTCTGTTCTCGCGATACATAAGAGCGTTGCCGCAAATTGCATACAGCAGTAATCCGCACGGCACACAGTGCACACTGGAACGTTCCCATGGCAACCGAGTGGGGACAAAAGAGTACCTACTGAAGGTGAAACGAACATGGAGACTCCAGGGCCCCCTCTTCACAGGAGAACTATGCTGTGCCACCAGACCACCAGGGATTCCATAAAATACAACCTGCTCACCGCCACCCACCCAACACAGCCCCACACTACATACACAAACACACACACTGCATCCACAAACACACACTGTAACCAATATATGTGTCTGTATATGTGTATCTGTATGTATGTTTTTGTCTGTATATGTGTATCTGTATGGGTGTGTCTGTGTATTTGCATATGTGCGTGCATTTACATGTGTGTCTGTATGTGTGTATGTATCTGCATGTGTTTGCCTATGTTTTTCTGTATCTGTCTGCATGTTGTGTATCTGTAGATATGTATCTGTATGTCTGTATGTGTGTCTGTGTATCTCTATGTGTCAGTGTTTGTGTCTGTACTTGTATCTGTATGTGTGCTTGTATCTGTGTGTCAGTGTGTTTCTGTATTTGTGTATGAAAGTGTGTATGTATAATTGTAACTATGTGTCTGTTTATCTGTATGTGTGTCTCTATATGTGTCAATGTGTGTAGCTGTGTGTCTGTGTATCTGTATCTGTGTCTGTGTATTTGCATGTGTGCGTGCATTTACATGTGTGTCTGTAAGAATGCAGCTTCACAATGAATGTAAAATGGATGCTGTCCAGGAGGTGGGAGGGTCTGGGAGGGAGGGTCTGCTGCTGATTGCCTGGAATGTGTCTGCTGACTGTGAGGTACAGGGTCAAAGTTTACTCAATGATGACGAATAGGGGGCGGACCGAACAGCGCATATGTTCGCCATCCTTGGTGAACGCGAACAAGCAATGTTTGCCGGGAACTATTCACCGGCGAACAGTTCGGGACATCACTAGTCACGACCAAAAACACAGATTCTAGAATTCGGAGAGCTTCCCAGGTTGTCATACCACAGGGCGCCCAAGACCATGGATAAAAACAGCACACAAACAAATAAAACCAAAAGTAAAGCATAAAAAAACAGACATGGGCATAAGAACACAGACAGACAATCAGGGCAAATGGCTATTAAAGTTCACAATATCAGAGAGAACAAGTATGTTGCGATAGGTATTGTAGCAAACGGTTTGGATCCGCACCATGACAAGGCTCTTCTATGGCCCCAGGCCTGAGCTAGGGCCGGCATTATAAGCCCTCAGGTGCACTTAGGGGCCAAGTGCTTTCTTCGTTTGGGGAAAGCGGAATATGTGGGTGGTGACATCTGCCGATGGCGTGTGATCTTCCGTGTGTGTGGTAGACACAGTAATTCGAATGGCTCTTACCCCTGGTAGATGAGTGACGGAAAATGTCATCTTGATGAAGAAGCATGCTTCTTCTTTTAACGATTTTTCATTGTCTTTATTTTACGCTAATAAAATATTTTTGGTGAATCATCTTATATTGTGTATCTCATCTTTGGAAGTGGATCGTATAGCCATATATGGCACCTTTGAGCCCTTTATACAGAGCCTTGAACAGCTCAGGGTCATGTGAGTTGTATTTCAAACCCTACCCCTGTGCTGTATATTTATAACAGTTCACATTATTTTGTTGCTTTTTGTTTCATTGTAGATTTGTACTAGCCGAATATGTTTTTTTTTTATTTATTCATTCACCTTTGCACTTGTTTTTTTCTATAGCTGGCATATTTACTTTTTTTTTCTTTTTATATTTGTTGGACTGGTGGAGAAGCACTTTATATATCAGTTTTACTATTTGTTTAGTATCTACACAGTATCTACACATATTCTTTGAAGCACCTTACACAATTATTTCCTTGTTGTTTGTAACTTCATTGAGTGTATTTGATATTAATATATATAGAATTATATAAACAGGTATGTCCAAAATATTTGGAGATTGACACAAGTTTTGTTATTTTATCGGTTTACCAAAATAAATTCAAGTTACTTTCGAAATAATAATATAGTGCAGTATCTCTGTTTTAATATGAGAGTATTCACATCTAAATTGAAAGAAGAGTTTAGGAATACCAGCTATTTAATATATAGCCCCCTCTTTTTCAAGGGACCAAAAGTAACTGGACAATTGACTCAAAAGCGGTTTCATGGGTAGGTGTGGGCTCTTCCTTTGTTATTTCTTCAATTATGCAGGTAAAAGGTCTGGAGTGGATTCCAGGTGTGGCATACTCATTTGGAAGCAGTTGCTGTGAACTCACAACATGCGGTCAAAGGAGCTCTTCAAGTGAAACAGGCCTTCCTTAGGCAGCAAAAATCCACCAGAGATACAGCATGTTGATGATCATAGGATCCTGTCCTTGGTTAAGAAAAAACCCTCCACAACACCCAGCCAAGTGAAGAACACTCACCAGAAGGTAGGAATACCATATTCCAAGTCTACCATAAAGAGAAGACGTCACAAGAGCAAATACAGTTCATAAGCCTCAAGAACAGAAAGGCCAGATTAGACTTTGCCAAAAAGCATTGATAAAAGCCAGCCCAGTTCTTGAAAAGCATTTTTTGAACAGATGAAACCAAGATAAACCTGTGCCAGAATGATGGGAAGAAAAAAGTATGGAGAAGGCTTAGAATGGCTCATAATCCGAAGCATACCACATCATCTGTAAAACACTTTGGAGGCAGTGTGATGGTATGAGCATACATGGCCTCTGAGGGCACTGGGTCACTTGTGTTTATTGATGATGTGCCACAGACAGAAGCAGTTAGATGAATTCTGAAGTGTATAGGGATATATCATCTGCTCAGATTCAGCCAAATTCAGCAAAGTTGATTAGACGATGATTCCCTTTACAGATGGACAATGACCCAAAACATACTGTGAAAGCAACCTGGGAGTTTTTTTTTTTAAGTCCAAGAAGAAAAAGGGGGTGTTTCATCCTTTTATCATTAGAGGTGGGGAGGAGGAACCTATAGAGTTAGGGACATTGACACTATAGCGTTATTGTTTCTTCAACTCAGCCTTACCATGTACGGCAGTAAACCAAGAGGACAAAGTCAAATAAATAATTGAAGATGTAATTAGTTCCTTTAAATACACAGTCCAGCGTGGGTTTACCAGCAATTTTAAAAACAAGAACTTAGTTCCTACCTTTGTACCTCTGTTATGGCAAATTTCAGTTAAACTTTGGCCATATCCCCTTAGGAATATTTTGACTCTGCCTCATTATAATTTCCAGATCTAGTTTTCTGAAATGTTATTTCCACCAGGGCACAGTATCTTCTCAGTTTTTGTGACTAGACTCATGATGATCATGTTCTTCCTATTTTTAGACTCCATCAAGAAAAAAAAAACACTAGGGCTTCCATAATGTAAAATGACAACTGGATTTCACAGTGGTTGGAGGTCTCATGTTATCACAATTGCAGCGTGAGAGCATTTATTCTGATTCAGCACTGACACATGTTAAATTATAATCATTTTAATGTGTGCACAACAAAGGCTTCAAACAAATAGGTCTATTTGAAAGACCTGAAAAATAATTCAACGTAGATCACATCAAAGATACCCATTAACAAATAAACATATCCTGCAGCTACCTCGGCATGTACATACAGAGTTCATTGTTTAAAGGAATACACTAGTCACATAAAGTATGCCAGCTTGCTGAAGCGATTAAGGATTTTTTTTAGATTCCAAGAGAAATTGACACTTTTATACATCCGATTTGTCACACCCTCCTAGCTGTCAATCAGCAGAGGGTTTCATAGCTTATTGGCTTTGAAGTATATTCGAAATGGAAGTGAAAGGTGTAATGATTACAGGGCATTTGTCAAGGGCACACATGCAATTAGAGCTGTCTGCTGAGTTTGTGCAGACAGTAAGGCACGCACGATTGGTGAGTTGAGCAGATTAATGAGGAAGACGCCGACTTGCGCATACACAGCACATTTGCCTCTTATACTCTTTTCAATGAACTATAATAGATGAGTTCAACATCATTATGCTGATTGTAAGATGCGTTCGTCATCATCATCACGTTGTGTGTAAGATGCGTTCGGCATCATCATCATGCTGTGTGTAAGATGCGTTCAGCCTCATCATAATGCTGTGTGTAAGATTCGTTCAGCCTCGTCATAATGCTGTGTGTAAGCTCCGTTCGGCATCAGGTTTTTGGGAAGCTCCTGTAGTAGCTGTGGCACTGCTTTATATTTCCAGAGAACAGTCACATGTTAGGGTGGAGTGGTTTTGGTGTTTAGAGTATCCCTTTGGGTTTTCGTGAGAATTTGGCCGAGGAGCTAAAATCAAATGTACATGCGTTTTACGTAGGAATACAATTGTTTAGAACAGGTTTGCGAAGGAGATCTAATTTCAGTTCAGATAAAATGTTCATTGGATTGGTATATTGGATTATTCACTAAAGTGTGAATAGTTGGTCATTGAGAGTCAAACATTAATATGAAATTTTTTCAGCTTAAAAAGCTAAACTGAATACATAGTTAAATTTTTCCAGTTTTGCTAGGTTTTATTTTCTTTGTAAATTAGAGCAGTTGGGCTATTTTGGCCTACAATTATACATTTGATTTGAATTCCTGACAACTCACAACTTTTGTAAATAATATTGTAGGAATTAATTTTAGGATCACATCAAAGGCTCAGTGCAAGTAAAAATCAACATAAGCAGAAAATTATTTACGGTACTCTTGTATTTATTATAAAAATTTTGTGAGATTTTCCAGCCTAAGTCATGGTGTAATAAATTTCAGGGCATTAAGCTTTCAAAGAAGTGACAATATTAGATATGTCAGACCAGTTCTACGTTTAAAGGGCATCAAAGTGAAGACCCATAACAAACCAAGTGATGCAAAAGTAAATTATATTCACAGCATACAATCATAAACTGAGGAAGGCACCTAGCTGAAACATCAGGGTTTTTTTTTGGTCTCCAGCCTCTGGTCAGTATACTTGATATTACACTAGTGAGTTAATGTATATGTCTGATACTGGCATGTTAATTTTCTTGTAATGCAGTTTATCTTTGATAAATTTGTGACTGTATATTTTTGAATAAAATTGACTTTTTGCCAGAGTTACCCTTAAGAAATTTAAAAAGGTGTGGGAGTCAACAGTGACTTTGCTAGTGCGGAAGATACAGAAAATCCCAGGTATTCCGAGGGAGTCTCCCCGCCCCCCCTTCCTTTTTGGGACACCAGAGAAGAATATAAGACAGGAGCCATGGATATCTAAATGATGTACACTAAGAGAATGCAGACCCACGCCATGAGCACCCAGGGGTCCTACATATACCACTTCTAAACAATCATCTACCATAGACAACTCATTCTTAATCTTTCTCACTATTCACTTTCTCGTCTACCTCCTTACAGAGGATAGGAACAATATCACAATATGTATAAAGGATAAAAGACTAGCTTCCCTACTGATCTTAAGGGTATAAAAGCATAACAAGGGAGGACGACAACTTCCTATACTACACTTCCCAGTTCTATCTGGACTATCACTATGCTATTCTTAAAAACACTCAAAAACAGTTGGCGACAATATCGCCATAGGTTTACTGGCGCATGTTAAAGCATCAAGATGTATGCAGTTACAAAATACCTGGATGTGTTCACCTACTCACATTATGTAATTGCTATATGTAATGCTGCCAACCACAAATAAAGAATGTAAAAAATGTTTTTGACAATTGCATCATTACTTGGTATGCTATGGGTCTTTATGTATAGTTTTTGCCAGTCTTGGTGGGGTAACACTCATTTTTCTATTAAGCACTATAATTATAGTATGAGCATGTTTTACCAAATAACTCTTACAGCTGAGCATGTTTTATTCTTTTTGGATGTCATTTTCTTTACCTCTATATGGGCTGCTCCTAAAATATATGTTGAGACCTATGATTTTTTTTCACAGGCAAATAGTGACAGGATGTAAAGATGTTTTTCCTCAAAATCATGATATAGAGGTTTTATAACAATGAACAAAAAAAGCTATTAATTACAGCTTATATTCCAGCACCCTGGTTTAATACTTAAAAGTTAAGAGTCTGTATTTCTATCAGATTATCACAAAACGAGAAAAATCCCACGTTGATTTAGGGTTAATAAAATCCCCACAATAGGATGACAGTAGGACGTAAGAAAACAGGGGACTGCAAAGATTGTACAGATGTCCTTAATGAATGTTTGATTTCTTACAGTTTTAACATTGTATATATCCATTAGAGTTAAAACACTGTTTATTGAACACTGCATACTAGCACTTTCTTATTCTGATTGTGGGCATTTTACTTGGGAGAAACTGCCCATTACACAATTGCACTTTGCTGATACTCACTTTTAAGTATATGTGTTACTTGCACATATTTAGTACCTTTATACAATCATCATATAATGTGGGGTAAGGTGGCACTTTTTAATAATGTGGAGAAGGACAGAGAGGTAGAGAGATTCGGTGCTGGTACACAGACTTTAGGGTTCAAGCATTCGAGAACGATTTAACCCCTAAAGTTAGACAGAACCAGGGAACTCCTGGAACTATAACAACTTAATTTGACTAAATTTGTTTTGGTGCCCAGAGTGTACTTTTAAGCTGATGAGTATAGGTAAATAAGGAAAGTAAAGTAGTCTCACAATTCTGCATTGTATGTAGGACCATGTAATGTTCGTAACCCTGTTTTATGCCACGATCAGCTTATTTGCCAACATATGAGAGCAGATGCCAGTATTTAAAAAAATAAAATAAAAAAAATTTAAAGGGTCAGTGATTTCAAGTGATCGTGGTGGTAGGAGTTTGGATGTGCAGTGTTTGTGCTGGGAGCTATTTGTAGCCCAGGCACAAGTAACTGTAGCAGCGCAGAACTCTGTTCCATGCTGCCTAATGTGAAATTGTATTCTACACGTCAGTATCCCCTCACAGGTAGTGAATTTGTTTGATTTGTTAAGTGACCATTAGCAGTCAGGAGACCATTGTCTTTAAATATCATATTTAAAAAAAAAAAAAAAAACATTAGTAATAACCCACCCTCTTGTGCATATTCAGAACGTGGAAAGCAAACCCTATAAAAAGCTTATAAATATGGCGAGCACAGCTTAAGCCATTTGGAAGAAAGAGTAAAGTCTGTTGTACCTCCTATAGACTGTAAGCTCATTTGAGCAGGGTCCTCTTCAAACTATCGTTCCTGTAAGTTTTCTTGTAATTGTCCTATTTATAGTTATACAGGTGATACTCGAAAAATTTGAATATAGTGAAAAGGTTTGTTTATTTCAGTAATTCGGCGTAAAAGGGGAAACTAATATATGAGATAGACGCATTACATGCAAAGCAAGATCGTTCAAGCCGTGTTTTCTCAAAAGTGCGATGATTATCTTAGTAAATTAGAATATTACATGCAATCAATAAAACAAGGAGTGTACATAGAACAATATCGGACCTCTGAAAAGTATAAGCATGCATATGGACTCAGTACTTTGTTTGGGCCCCTTTTGCAGCAATTACAGCCTCAATGCGGCGTGGCATGGAAGCTATCAGCCTGTGGCACTGCTGAGGTGTTATAGAAGATCAGGATGCTTCAATAGCGGCCTTCAGCTCTTCTGCATTGTTCAGTCTCATGTCTCTCACCTTTCTCTTGGCAATGCCTCATAGATTCACTGTGGGATTCAGGTCAGGCGGGTTTGCTTGCCAATCAAGCACAGTAATCCCACAGTCATTGAACCAGGCTTTGGTGCTTTTGGCAGTGTGGGCAGGTGCCAAGTCCTGCTGGAAAATGAAGTCAGCATCCCCATAAAGCTTGTCTGCAGAAGGAAGCATGAAGTGTTTCAAAATCTCCTGGTAGACGGCTGCGTTGACCCTGGACTTAATGAAGCACAGTGGACCAACACCAGCAGATGACATGGTTCCCCAAATCAACACAGACTGTGGAAACTTCACACTGGACTTCAAGCATCCTGCAGTGTGTGCTTCTCCATTCTTCCTCCAGACTCTGGGTCCTTTGTTTCCAAATGAGATGCAAAAGTTGGGGTTTTCATGAGCTGTAAGCCATAAAATTATTATTACCATTTATATAGCGCCAACAGATTCCGTAGTGCTTTACAATATTACAGGTGATACTTGAAAAATTAGAGTATTGTGAAAAAATTAATTTATTTCAGTAATGCAACGTAAAAGGGGAAACTAATATATGAGACGCATTACATGCAAAGCAAGATAGTTCAAGACGTCATAAGTGCAACGTCTTTAACTATCTTGCTTTGCATGTAATGCGTCTATCTCATATATTAGTTTCCCCTTTTACGTTGCATTACTGAAATAAATTAATTTTTTCACAATACTCTAATTTTTCGAGTATCACCTGTAATATTGTAAAGCACTACGGAATCTGTTGGCGCTATATAAATGGCAATAATAATTTTAGGTCATAAGTAGGAACTGTATGAATTAAAAAAATTAATTAATGCATAACTATTTCTGTGGCAAGAAAAATAAAGAAAATAAAATCAAATGTTTGGATTGGTGTCGGTCTGAAACTCAAGGGGGAGATTACGTATTGTTTCTAAAGGTACACCTTCCCTCCACCTATTCCACCTCTGGGCCTGCTTGGAAAATTGAGATGAATATAGAAGGTATAAATTCAATGATGTGTAAAGGTCTAGTGTGCTTACTAAGAGGCCAGATGTAATTTTTTTTTAAGTCGCCATCTTTCCTTCCCAATCGCTCGGACAGAAAATGTTGTTACTTTACCAGTTAAATGAGGAGTTAGGTTTTCTGTTAATTTCTCCTTTTTATTTTGATCTGTTGTTGGTGTAAATTATACGTTTGTCATCGATTTTCTTGTATGCACAGAGACTATTGTTTTAATAAATATTCCTTTTATTAAGATCTGCCTTTGTCTGGCAAAAACTCACGTTACTGGATAAGGCCAATTTATTAATAATTTGAATAGAGGGGTGGGTGGAATGTCAGTACTTGTAATTATAGTATGTGGCTGCTGAAACTTCCCAAAAACTAGAGTCGTCTCTTTTCTGGTGGTACGATGGGTGCAAATAGTAGGATGGAGGAGCAGCGCTTGTTATGGAATTCCCACGCTCAGAGTGATTTTGGAGGAGGGAAGGAAAAAGAAACGGATATAGTGTAGTGCGGCAGAGTTTTATTACATATATTATTATAATGAAGTGTGGGTGGTGTTAAAGGCAATTTTAATTATTTTTCTCTGTCTCATGCAGACACATTTGCAACCATTCACCCTCAGATTCAAGTCACATGCATGGTTGGAGTAGGGTGCCAAATTGGAAATATATGTTGGGGCTTTTAAAGTTCCAGTAATTCTGAGAAAGTTCAACGGAATCAACAATACATGTAGAGCTGTGAACTGGATTGGACTTTTTGCCACGACCAGACTTTCTGGTTTACAAGTGGGTGACCTTTCCATTTGGATGAACGGATATTCGCTCATAACCCTGCTGCTATTATCTAGAAAACTAGAACAAACAGTGGATCCGGAGAGTGAGATTTAAATTACTACACTATAATTTTCCATCTCGCTTTTATTTGTCCTAGGAAAATTTACCATTGATCTAAGCTAGCAAGGATTAGTATATCCCAGTTTTTCACTTGGGGTGTGTATTTATATTTATACATACACTCAGAATTTTATATTCAAAATTTCTGTAATATTTATAAGATACATTGGATTGGCTTATATTTAGCATTTTCACCTTATATAGAAGTGTGCACTTAAAAACATTTTTAAAAGTGGAAGTTCTATTTTATTTTTTTACATGTTACACTTTGCTTGGGGTGATTAGAGGCAACCAAGTCTTAAGGCTGTTTTTAATACTAGCAAGAATATTAATTGGACATGCATACAGCTCATTTTCAGCTGCAATCCCTGCGTTGAACACATCAAATGACTGCTAATCTATGTAAGAATTAATCAATTCATTTGGGATTCATCTAACAAACCTACTTGCCCATAGATTTGCAGGCATTTGATTCGTTCAACACAGCCCAAAAGGGATTTGTGCACAAGTCTTTTATTCACTAAAGTGAAAATTGTCAGGTATTTAGCATGACTAAAATTTAAAGCCAAAAGAGCCACACTGAAAGCTACATTTGAAATTCACTCTCTGAATAAAAATGTAAAAAAACCCAACCCAAAATACTTGGGCTTTTTTCCACTCAAAGCTCATCGTGGTTTGCCAACTGTTTAGTTCCCCACACCCAGATGCAGTGGCGGAACTACCCAGCATACAACCCGGCCCATCACTCCAGGGGCCCCGGCCACCCTGCGACCGTGTTGCCCACCACTTTGTGTTGCGACCCCAGCCCATGCTGTTTGGGCCACCCAATGGAAATGAATTACCAGGGGGCCCGTCAGTGCTGCAGCGCTTTAACAGCGCAACTGGGCCCCCTGTGATGAAGTCAGCTGCTGGGAGGAATTTACTGCCCTGGTCACTTCCTCCCAGCAATCACAGAGCCCGTTCATGAGGAGGAGACTGACTCCCATCAGGCTGAGCCGCCACTGGACCCCAGGGAAAGGCACCCTCCTGCACCTAAAAAGGTAGGAAACAGAAGGGTGACTAAAATATTTTGTATATGTGTGTATGTATCTGTATGAATGTTTCTCTGTGTGTCTGTATGTATGTGTGTCTGCATGAAAGGGGAGGTAACCTATGGGAGGGTAGACATATTGGGGAGGGCCTAGGGCAATTTTCGCACCAGGGCCCCGTGGTTTCTTGTTACGCCTCTGCCCAGATGCTTACACCAAACCTGACAAGTCTAGCATTTGCAGAGTTACGTATGCTGACTTCATGCCAAATTAACCCGAACAGCCCATTAAACATGTGGCAAATTCTGTTAACTTCAACTACACACATCAGCTGAGAAGGTGTTTGAACCTCACAGGGTCCCAGTTGACCTGTGACTCAGTCTGGGGTTTGACAGCAAAACTCTTGAGTTTGGTTGTAAAGCAGAATTTGAATGACAAAATGGTAGGAAATGCAAGGTTCACCAAACCTCCCTGAACTATAAAACCACATTGTGTTTTTCAAAGACCATTCGATGTAGTTATAATTGTGTCCCTTTGTAAAGACCCCACACAGGGACATTTCACTGAAATTCAACCAAATTAAAGTAGTTACTAATTTGTCTCAGTATTTTTCCTATGCCTGACACTTGGCAAGGTTACCGAAGTGTCAATCATCCAACATGGCAGAGAGTACAGCAGTTCTGTCAGCTCCTGGCACTGAAACACCAGGACAAGAAGAGGAACGGCTAGAAGAAGATGGCGGTTCCCGCAAGGGACAGGTCCAGGTAAGTTAAACACACTTCTACCCCCTCACTTCTTGGCCACCCAGCGGCAATGTCCCTGTGTGGGGTCTTTACAAAGGGACACTATAGTCACCAGAACCACAGCTTATTGTTGTATTCCTGGTGTCTATTACATGTCCCTGCAGGCTTTGCAGAGAAAAGGCAGTGTTTACATTGCTACCTAGTAACACCACTAGTGGCAGTCACTCAGACAAACCACTAGAGGAGCTTCCTACGTTCACTGTTGATTCAATGCACCTGTATGAGGAGATGCTGATTGGCACATGCCAATATTTGTTATAGGGACACCCCAACCTCAACCCCAGCAACAACCTTTGCTCTTTGAAAATGTTATGGGGACAGGGATGTATGGGTGTCTTCATACCTGCAAGGTATGGTTACACCATGGGGACTAGGTGTGCCAGTTATCGCATAATAAATATCAATATTTAACAATATGGACTATCTTTTGCATTAGCTGCCAATAAAACTGAACAATAACAACAAAAAACAGAAAATGCTCATTCATTTTCTTGGTTCAGCATTGTTTTTTTATTACTGTCCAACGTCTGGAATGCATATAAAAATAAGTTTTAAAAATGCAATAATGGAAAGTTCTAAAAATCCCAAACATAAAAGAACACAGCTTTTCAAAAGAAATCATAAATAATGAGCTATTTGTTACACTTACTAGCATAGAGTGTGAAATGAACTCAGGCAAATGCATACATAACAATTATTGTACTAAAAAGACTAAACACATTGTTAATTTAATTCTCTCAACATGTAAGTATATAACGAAACAGATGCTATGCTATTAAAAGAGTGTACTTAAAAATTAAGGTGTCCAGTAGTCTTGGAAATGCTTTTTGTTTTGTTTTTTTCTGTGAAAGTGCTCGGAATAGTTACAAGGATAAATATTATACCCCAAATTTTGCATCAGAGGAAAATTGTTTATATATACACACACATTAACATATAATTTTTCTTTGCACATTTATGTGTAAGTTATGAGCAAAAGCGTAAAGGCGGTCATACCCCATTTCCACATGTGCAGGCATCCCTAGTAGAAAGTTTTGAGGGCGTTTTAGATACTGTGCATGTTCACTCTGGCTCCTTTGTGTTGTGATAAGTCCAGGCCATTTAAAAGCAATCATAAATAAATATGAGCATGCTCAGTGCCTCTAACCTTTGTCAGTACTTGTGTCATATAGAGTAGATATTGAAACAGAATGCCTTCAGCCCTAAATTTCATCTTTAAGGAGAGGGGTGGTATAACATCCTTTAAGCTTGCTCTCTTTACATAGCAATATTACCAACAAGCGATTTATGAATAGGTGCACATAAGTTCTTAAAAGGGAAATTTCACAATTGTATTTAGTTACAGATCTATATCTAACTGGATATACACATATCTGTAGTTTAATATGTTCTATCGTGAATCTCAACTGTAGCTTGCTAAAAGGAAAGATGACTGTTTCCCAGATGAAGGATTTATTCAAATTATAATACTATCTGCTATAATTTGTTCCTGTCATTGGATTCTGGCCTCTAAATACATCATGTCTGTATGGCATACCATGGTTATTGATCACTGATAGCACTATAAAGTCTTGCTGGAATCCCAAGATACCTGGCAATACATTTCAAGCTAGATATTTGGGCCTAGAATAGACAGTCAAGCAATTTGGGATCTATAGTTTTCACTATAATCTACCTTCGTTCTATGCAATAAATAAAAAATATTTGGAATTTCAGTGATATTTCCCCTTTAAGAGCCATGTTGCTGGCATAAGACCTTCAATACTGTATTTCTTAAAATTGCGCTCATCTCACTTAGTGACCAGGTTTCCAGGGCCCCTTTCATGAATCATGTTCAGGCTATCATTGGGGAGTGGGTTATACATCATGTTCATCTTCAATTCTATTTTGAATGTAATATCCAGCCCTGGACATTAGGGCATTCATTGTGCAAGGAGTTACATTGGACCTGAGAAATTATACTAAATTGGAGAAGTTAAGAGTAATTATCAGCTTGACTATATTGGATATGATTTTCATTGATAAACAAATTGCAACCCACAGTTAGGTGTAAAGACTTTATAATCCCAACAGTTCTCATGTCAGTTTTGAAAACATGACCAGCTGATTAGAACTTGTGGGCAGTGTCGTGGAGCACAATTATAAAGAATCAGCAAGATAACAGGTTCAATATATAGCCTTGCTTAATATAAGAAGCTCAGCTAATCAACGGAGATAGATGGGCTCGAGCATTTATATCCATAACCTGACCTGTCGAAAATACATAAACACTGTTCCATAAGTAGAAGACAAAAGTACCGATATAGCAGCACTAAAACCCATGACCTACAGTTCAGCAGCCCACTTACTGATCATGACATTAAGAATGTACAATTAACATATAAAGGCACGGTCACATATGGGACCAGATGGAATTCATGGTAGCATTACAATAAATAGGACAAAAGTAGGCGATAAATGTATAGAATAAAATTAAACACACTTAAAGCTGCATTTCAAAATATTTACATTGTCTTAAAACCAGTAATCTAAAGCCAGCTGACACAAAGGCTTTGTGCATTGTAACTACCCATGATGGGCACGGAAACTCACCCTAAAGTTGCATGAAATCGTCACAGAAAACAAGCTTCAAATCAAGAAAATGTTTGGTAAAGTTATAAAGGTCTTTAAAGCTACATCTGGTTTTTAAATGCATAATAACATTCATATGTAAATTCTACAACCAATTTTTGCATCCAAAGTGTTTACAGCATATTTTTAGGTTTTTGGAAGATTCTATTATGATGTATTTTCAGTTACGGAGAGAGCAATTCTAGGGCAATGTTGTAGAAATCAAGCACGGAAAGCAATGTCCCACATTTAAAATGATTGCTCTTTAAATAAAGTTTTTTTCTTTAACTCAGATAATTCAAAGAATCACAGGCTTTTCACTTTTAACATTAATCACCTACTTTCACCATAGCCCACCACAAAATATCTGGATGTACAAACACTGTAGATTTGGGGTCCACATTTAAATATACCCTCATCCAACCCCATACATGCCAGACAGTTAAAACAAATCATAGACATTTGTGGTGTATTCAGTTTAAGACTCAATCCAAGCAGGAATAATGTATTAGTACAGTGACTCATACATGCATTGAACACACAACAGTATTACAGTGTACGTTTCACAACCCCAGTAACAAACTACTTTAACAAACTTCCTTTCTCACTGAAGTGGAAAAGCGGCATTCTTTAGCATCATTAGAAGAGAGGTTTGAGAAAATAAAACATTTAAAAACATTCAATAGTATGATTACGTTGAAGGAAACCGTTTCAGATTAAGTAAGAAACCATATACTTATGGCCGTTTCTGAATGGAAATACATTGCTTCTTATCTATGCTGGCTCTCATTTGAAATAAGAAACACTATGCAGGGTATAGTAATGAGAAGAACTATAGTTTACCTATTTCTCACATTTATTTGGATCGCTTGCCTCTTACTTTAATAAGATTTCACAATAATTTACCAAGCTTATCACACAAAAAGGATGTAGTCTATGTATGCCTTTCACAGAAGAACATATTGATAAATTAGGGTTAAGTTACCTATAACAGGTACAGTGATGCATGATAACTCCCATAGTTTGCAGTCACCATAGCATAGGTTGCCTACACTTCCCATGAACATGCAATTACTCCAATTGTTCATTGTACCACAATATTTGCAATACTTTGTTAATGTACCTTCCCAGATGAACTGGTGAGAGCCATTCTTAGAAATGGCTATTTTTGACTTGGGTAAAGAAAAAAAGGCAATGAAGTTATATGAAAAAGAAAAAAAACATAAAAACAATTCCTGGCACCATTCTGAAAGCTGGTCCATATACATATTTCACAACTTTCCATGGCAATTGCATCACTTTTAGAACTTTGATGCAGAATTGCTCATTATGCATAAACCCCAATGTTACTGCATGTGCAACAACATATTTTAGAATCCAAGTAGAAACAAAAACATAACACATAAGACACTCTCTTCAGGCATCTGTAGCTGCACTACACTACTCCTAACAGATTGCAAGATAGAATTGATGGTCCACAAGTTAGTTCAACCAGTTAGAGACATAACCGTTAGCATATAAATATTACTATACACGGAGACACTAGATGGGATGCTTGGTGTGACCCTTAAAATGATAAAACAATATTGGTCTTTACATGCACAAAACAATGGCTTGTAATTCTTAACTTCACACATATTCTGTTCATTTAGACTAGGAGGCACATACAATAAAATCCTCCATCACCCACTAAAGAGTAAATTATTAAAACTGTAACAATTTATTTTATTTTGACTGGAAATTAATGGGTTAGAGACACTGCTAAGTTGCACATGCAGACACCCTTTCAGATAACGTCACAGAGCTATAACTTACCCTTTAAATGTCTGAATGGCACACATTTTATCACCCACATTGCAATCAAAGGCTTAAAGGAAACACATTGTACACACTTTTTTTTTTAAGTAACAATAAAGTAGAATAAAACTATTCCAATTGTTGGGATACACCAATACAGTTTCTTGAATCTTTTTCTAACTTTATATTTTTATTATGGAAACAACGGACTTGTTCAACCCCATGTGCATTATCTTACAAACAAAAGTAAAAACCAAAAGGAAACATTTATGACATATAATAGGAGTGAGTAGCTTAATGGAAGACGGAAAAGCAGCATAAGTTATCGTTAAGATGGAAGAGATTAGAAACTAGAGGGTTTTTTTGATCTAAAGTCCTAGATAAAGGCAGATTGTACATTCTATACAAGTTTATAAAAAAGGGGTATGGATGAAGTTTGGTTAATTTTCAAAAAAGGCACCTCAAGGCTAAAGGCTTTTACAAATCTAGAATCCTTTCACTGGTCAAAATAAAAACAAACACACTTTTTTTTTTTTATTGCTGCCGTTCAAGTAGCAGAGAAATTAAACTTCCATGTATTTCAGTCCCATACATCGGAATCTCCCTTATAAAGCAACGATTCACCTGTTATGTAACAAAAGCAGTAAGAACTGCTCATTTCCCAACCGTGGAAATAAAATAATATTTTCCTTTGTGTGCTTTCAAGTCTGTGGAATCATGAAAAGTCAAGTTCTGCAAATATGGGATACAGAGAATGCAATGAAGCTTGCATTTCAGCCACCGAAGTACCATCTCCCCAGGGCTGTGTGGCCATGACTGCTTAAGAATAGAATGTAAGGACGCTCTGATGGTTCCCACGGACAAGAAGGATGGGTGGCAAATCTTTTGAGAGAGCCTCAATCCAAGCCATATAAAGTGCACTAGACACTGCTCCTTTCCTTGCAACTGGAAAGCTCCTATGAATACACATAAAAAAGGTATAAGTTTAGTGTGAAGAATATTATTCAATAATGATTTGTCAAAGTGTTTGTGATCTTACAATATTCTAACAACCCTCACTGTCTTTAAACAATGAAACAAGGTGCTTGCTGCAGAATACTGAGAATATATACAGGATTTCAACTTACATAACAATGATATTAGCTGTACTTGAGTGCTCTTTCAACAACTCGTTTAATCGAATTTGACGATGTGTCTAAAAGTGGAAAAAAGAAGATAAGGCGATTGTAGTAATCAATTATTTCAAACAATGCACATCTATAAAATATATATATGACCTTGATACTTGTATAACTTAGCAAAATAGGTTAAAGTAAGTCTTTCATGCAGTCTTATTTTCTAAGAGAATGTACTTTGGTGAACTGGATTGAAATACTGAGGCAATTTCTTTCTCAACTGAGCTATTTTGGCTTACATTTTGCAATTCATTTTTTAATTTACAAAGATTCTAGTGAAAAAAAATCCTGTATGTCACCAATTCAAAACCCCCACATATTATGATAAACATAACTAAATAAACTTCAATATGGCACTGGATCAATGGCAGCATTAGAAACCACAACTATCATTACACAGATAAATATAAATAGTAAGCTTGATCAATTCTGTAATGGACCTACTGAGGATCAATGGTGTAATTTAATCAGATACTGTGTGGTACATACACAAACAGGGCTCTGAATTACTTCTATGTGAGCATTTGAGCATGTGAGCATTTTTTTAAAGACATTTTTACACCTAGTCATCACAAAAAATAACCATGTTCATAAAAATTTTTTAAAAAAAATAACAAAAAAAACCTGAGTCTGTGGAAAATCTACCTTAGTTTTATAAAGTTCTAATTCATTATCTGTAATCCTCCAGGGTTCCTCTTCCTTCATTTTGTCAGCTACGTCTTGCTCTTTTTCATCTTCATGAAGTCGGAATGGTTCAATCATCTGTTCAAAAGCTGCAACACTGAAAGATAAAAAAGGTAAATGTATAAACAGAAAAAAAATGAAATAAAGTAGGCTCCGGGTGGAATTGACTCCTTAACCAACTTTGAATGAGAGAGAGAGACAAACTTAATTATTTCTGTACTTCCCACATTTGCTGCCAATCTGCAGTCCTTCAGCACTCATAACACAAAAACAAACGACTGCCGAGGATAAGTTTGTGTGACACAGTTATGTGTTTGTTAGCAGAATGTGTATTTGTTAGCAGATTAATGAGACCACTGTGCAAGGTATAACATCTATAATCTTCCAAATAGCCTAATTTATTAGTTTTGATGGCGGCTCCTGTGAACAAGAGAGTGCATACAGAGATAAGTAAGAAGCATAGACGCTTGGCATAATCTTTTAACTCCACAGAGCTTCGCTTTACATTAAATTCACAAAAAGAAATGGTATATTCAACAGCTGTAGGTTTATGTATAATTAAAATGTAGGTGCATGCAATGAAAAACCAAAACTATACAATGCCATAAACTTGTGCAGGCTGTGGAAGATATACTTGTGTTTTATGAAATCTTGATATATATTTGTGAATTTGACCATGAATCCCAGCTATATTCGGAAGGTCTGGAAGTTCTAAGCACAATGCATTAATTCCACAGAGATCAGTTCATTAGTATACCCTGTCATACAAGGGCATTTATATTAATGTGTTACTAAATCAAACTTAAAGCATGTAGAATATCAAAGTAACTACAAATTGCCTTAGATGCTGTGTAAATTTTAGCTGGGGTATCTTTGAATTGTCATTTCATGGTCATTAGTGGGAATTTGCTAGGTTATTAATGGCCTTTTTAAGACTCCTTCAGCAAAAACTGTGAAAATCACTTTTACTGAATTAACCCCTTAAGGACCAGACTTTTGAAATAAGAGGGAATCGTGACCTGTCACACATGCCATGTGTCCTTAAGAGGTTAAAGCAAAAGAGACAAAGAGTCCATTTAGTCTGAGTAGCACCCATTGGAATCTCTTGATTCCCATACAGATTTGTTTTACCGAAAATGTCCCACCGATAATTTGAGTAGTAAGAAACAAGATTAAACATATTTTGGGGCAGATACCTCATTAAAGTACTAAATCCAAAGATTTATCCAAAGTTCAAAAAAAGTTTGGATGCTGCAAGCACATCTATCAAAAATAGGTTGATTGCACTTGGCAAGCTATCCACTTTTTCAAAGTAATGAAACTTTGAAGTTGTTTTAATAAGCTTTGTATATTGCAAGCTAATTATAGGTTTAGTTACACTTACAAAAAAGTTAAACTAAAAAAAACAGCTTCAAGATTACAGTCAAGTTTAAACTAATGTCTTTTGACAATCACAGCGCAGCTTAGTGCTCGCAGTAATACGTTTGTGTAGAGATATAGCCAAGTCAGTTATCACCATCACTTTAATGAAATAAGCAGTGCCATGAGGAGCAGAATAAGTAATGCTATAAGCTGTGCCATTTTTCAGAAATGGCTCTTGTTCGATTGTAAATTACTACATACACTCTTCAAACTCAGAAACCATTTTACCAAAAAAATCTTCATCCAGTGAGGATCTGAGTGAATGCATCTAGTTTGCATATAAACATGTGAACTCTTCTACAAAGTCTGTTATTTCTTCATTATAGGGACACTCCAGAACCCTAGAGCGATTTAGCTTGCTGCAATGCTTATCTGTGAAGTGTGTCCTTTTTTACATTTTGCAAAAAATGCAGATTTCAATACAAATCAAGCAGATGACCAGTCCTGTTACGTCCTGGTTTGGTTGGCTCAATGGAACTGAAATCAAGAGGCAGCAATTGCTCAGAGAACCTGCAGTAGAAAGACCTCTCATTTAGCTGCATTGGGAAGCCTGTGATTGGACAACCACGGCATGTCTGGGCAGAGTTAGAAGGGGAGGGTTTGCTAAAGCAACAGACAAGAGAACTGCAAGTTTTGCAAGCTGTTAGATTTAATTTATTAAACAGTGATATTTATTTTATTTTTAGGCAGTGAATTGTGCCTTTAAGATCCTGTGTAAATTTGTGGTATTTGGTATATAATGCCACTTTTAAACCTTAAAACCTTAAATGGTCCCTTCTCTAGAATTTACAGTGTTGAGTAAAACATTGAGAAATATCTATAACGTGAATTAACCTATTTTTGTATTAAACTTTTGCAGATTACATGATTATCCAGGGCAAACAAGGCAAAGACAGGACAAAACGTTGCTAATGAGTAGGAGAAATAGAAATATTGTTTAAATTTCTCCTTTTGTCTGTGCGTTTTCTCTATACGAACTGCCTGGTGTAACAGACAGTGCTTATAATAATAAAGGACAGGGAGCCAAGATGGGGATGCCAGTTGCCGGAAGAGATGTGGATTTCAAAACTTTATGTTAAATACAGAGTTAAACGAAAATAATATTAAATCCTGGGAAGTGACAGTTGCCCTTTAAAGCCCAGGGTTATTCAACTACCTTACTGGGACGTGAATGAGCCACATTTTAATACAATATTTTCCTTCACAAAATCACATCAACTACTTTATTGCAGTGAGGATGTGTTTAAGGACTGTTTAGCGAATCTAAGTACTAAACAACACATAGAAAAGTATAGCTTAATTTAAAAAAAAAAAAAAATCCACCTGCAAAGAACTTTTGAGAACATGCAATGGCTTGCAATACACACAACACCCATTTAATTAAATGAGAATGCATTTCCTAATATTAGTGTGCAGCACTGTAGGTTTGATTATCATCCAGAAAAAAGTGTTTTAATGTTGTTATTATTATTATTGCAATTTATATAGCGCCAACAGATTCCGTAGCGCTTTACAATATTATAAGAGGGGGGAACGTTACAAGATTACAAGAGTTCTAGAACTCCCAAATGTGCTACACAATGCATGTACCAGCAAAAAATTATAATGTAACAAAAAAATGCAAATGATCAATTACAAATTACAATACTCAAAGAAGAAAAAAAAGAAAACATACTTCTCTTTTTTTGGCTTTGTGTTGATATCACCAAGCACCATAATATCTGAGAAATCAATTCTGAACTTGCTGAGTAATGTTGCCATTCTGCAAAGAAAGAAGATAAATTAACTTTTTTGGGGATGGAGGCAGATGAGGGATTCCACGAGAGTACACTACTTTCCTTCTTCCTATGTGTTCAATATCCTATACCAAAGAGCCCATTCTGTAACTTGAAAAATTTGGAGCACTTACATTAAGCTTTCAAAGGAACACACTGCCCACATAACAAATAAAGTTTATATAGTACTATATACCAGGCCCGGACTGGCCATCGGGCACACCGGGTAAATGCCCGGTGGGCCGCGGTGGCCATGGGCCGAGGCCGGTAGGGGAGGTCCCAGGATCTCCCTGCCGGTCTTTGCAGGGCCGGCACTATCTGAACGCCGGCCCTGCAGTAGTCTACAGCGAGCCGGTGGGGAGATCAGAGATCTCCCTCACCGGCCCACATGCAGGATAGTGCGGCTGCCGGGGGAGAGAGGGAGGGAGCCAGCTTGCCAGCAGAGGAACCCGGCGGAGCTTTAACTTACAGCTCCGCCGGGTTCCTCTCGCGAGATTCGGAGCGTTGCCATGGCAACGCTCCGGGTCTCGCGAGAGTGAACTCTAGCCCAACAGGCTAGAGTTCACTCACCACTAGGACCACCAGGGATGGATGGCAGCCCCAGCAGCAGGATCCCCCCTCCCAGGCTAAAGGTAAGCAGGGAGGGGGGATATAATCACTCATGTCACAGCAGCCTCACAGACACCCCTAACACTCACTCACACACACTGCACCCCTGACTCTCACAGCACCCTCACACACACACTGTACCCCTGACACTCACAGCACCCTCACTCACACACACTGCACCCCTGACACTCACAGCACCCTCACACACTGCACCCCTGACACTCACAGCACCCTCACACACACACACTGCACCCCTGACACTCACAGCACCCTCACAGACACTCACAGCACCCACAAAATGCACCCCTAACACTCACAGCACCCTCACACACACACACTGCACCCCTGACACTCACAGCACCCTCACTCACATAAACTGCACCCCTGACACTCACAGCACCCATGACACTCAGCACACACACACACACCATCCCTGACACTCACAGCACCCTAACATATACACACACACATTGCACCCCTGACACTCACAGCACACACACACTGGACCCCTAACACTTACAGCACCCTCACACACACACACACTGCACCCCTGACACTCACAGCACCCTCACTCACATAAACTGCACCCCTGACACTCACAGCACCCTCACTCACACACTAACACACACTGCACCCCTGACACTCACAGCACACACACACACACACACACTGCACTCCTGACAATCACAGCACACACACTGCACCCCTAACACTTACAGCACCCTCACACACAGCACACACACACACTGCACCCCTGACACACACAGCTTCCTCACGTGCACATAGCACCCTCACGCAAACACAGCACCCACACACACACACACAGCACCCTTACCCACATAGCACCCTCACGCAAACAGCACCCATCACTCACACACCTCACACACACTGCACCCCTCTCGCACACACACTACACCCCTTACACACACACACAGCACACTCACACTGCACAATATGCTTTCCTAGCATTTTTGTCTCCTGGTATCCCAACTATGGAGACGCCAGAGACAAATTTCAAGCAAACACAGTGCAAGCATATTATTAAATTTGCTTGCGCTGTGCAGAACAAATACAGGGTCTTTTTCTCATGCCAGAGCTCTTCAGCAGAGCTCTGCACATGGTCTACCCTGGAAGAGCATTGAACCAACATGCTCACTTTGTGATGAGGCGTGCTTGTCATTGGTGATGACGAAACACACCCTATCTGGCCCCACCCCCTTTGTAGTGGGCCGCTGTAATTAAAAAATGCCCGGGCCGAATTTTCTTCCCAGTCCGGCCCTGCTATATACGTACTATTAATGTCACTATCAGTGGTCCCATGAATAAAACTTCCTCCTACTGCAATGCAGAGGAGAAGGATGCTGGAAGTGGAATACTATAGTCACCAAAACAACTTCAGCTTAACTAGAAAAGCTACAATTTCTGGGGAAATTGTGTGAAGTGTTCTTGCCTCCACCAGTAGTCTACAACTGGAGTGGGCGCGGAGTAACTGTTATCATTTATATAGCACATTTAATTGCAACGTTGTTGCACAGTTACATTAAACCATACATTTATAAAAACATTAGCAGGTGTTCAAAAGGCCCTGTCTATGACATCACTTGCTGCTCCAGCCTGGCACAGGTCAGAGTATTTTGGCGGTTGCCATCTTCAAACGGTCGTATTTTAAAAACTATAAATCCTACAGCGAAGAGCTTTATATTGTGAGAATCACAAGACCCAGACCTACATTTTGATGCATGTCTCTGAAGTATTAAAAATGAAGGCACAGTCGCAGTTTAGAAATTGCACTTCAAATTTGAGCTTTGTAGAGTGATGTTTCAATGAATGTCAATGGGCGGCGTTAGTTGCAAACAAATGATTATATTGTGAAAACTATCAGGACTATGGCTTAGCCGTTGACATGTTTAGTGGCAGCAGGGATAGCTGAACGTTTTGATATAAGATTTGTGTAGGTGGGCCTGAAAATAAAGGAGTGGTGGCAGTTTAGAAATCATGTCCTGATTTTTCAGCTTTTGCCAGCTCCCACTCTAGCTTTGCCATTCATTCCTATGGGACAAATTTCGCCACAAGAACTACGATATTCCGTGAACCATTCGGCGAAACGTTCCACAAAGTAATAGCAATCCGATCAGGAACAATCTGCACGTTTTGGTAAATTTTTGTCTATGCAGTGTAAAAACTGTGGGAGGAGTTAGGGTGGCAAATTTGGCTATAATAAGAATAATAATATATATGTGAGATAACAATAAGTGGTCTTGCTATGCAAGAACACTTAATGAAGCAGTTTTGGGGTATAGATCATGCCCCTGCAGTCTCGCTACTAAATTCTCTGCCATTTAGGAGTTAAATCACTTTTGTTTCTGTTTATGCAGTCCTAGCCACACCTCCCCTGGTTTTGACACAGCCTACATGAAACATGTGTTTCCCATTTTCAATCAGGTGTTAACTTACTTTAGATGTTTTCATCTCCTGCTCGTTAAATGAAACTTTAATCACGGACAAGAGGTCTAGCAAGCTATTAACAGTGCAGAGGATAAGAAATACTAAATTAAACTGGTTGTGCAATAAAATGAGTGTAAACATTAGATCTCACTTTACAGGTGTACATTACAAGTGTTTAGGAAGGCTGTACAAGTCACATGCAGGTAGGTGTGACTAGGGCTGCGTAAACAAAGTGATTTAACTGCTAAATAGCAAAGAATTGAGCCGTGAGCCTGCAAGGGCATGGTCTATACACAAAAACAGCTTCATTAGGCTAAAGTTGTTTTGGTGACTATAGTGTCCATTTAAACCATATTTAACTTTATCTGTACTTTGGCATGAAATATGGTCCTATGAAATACTTTAATAAGGGGAATATGCAATAGGAATAGGCCAAGTTAGGGTGTCTGGTGCCTATTATTCAGTTTATTTGGCTAAGCATCATTAACCATAAGCAATTAATGATATCTACAATAACATAATTAAGCACAATATTAAAATGAAAGGTGTAACAGAAAGGAGTTATACTTGTTTTAAATGTATAAAATGTCCTGACTGATAATTACTCCTGTAGCAGTTTAACAAGGGTGTATGGTACGATGGATTTTATTGCAAGCAAAACCTCTATAAATTACCATGAAAATAACATTTTAAACTAGTTATCATTTGTACTTATAAATCTTAAAATTGAGAAACCAGAGGTTAATCCTGGCAAATATGTGGGTTACCAAAGTTATCTCCGACTGGGATAACTACCATTATGTATGAAAATAGGTAGTTATCACATACACATACATCTGCAATCAAAGCATCTTAAAAGTCATATTCCTCATTTGCTCATTTTTAAAACTGACTGATATGTAAATTAGAAGAAAACTATCTTTACATTTAACAAATTCATAATACAAACAACAATCTGGCTGCAATTCATTGTGCAACCTTTTGACCATTTTGCTTTCATTTGGAGAGGAGATAAAATAACAATTGAGATTTAATTTACTTTAAGCTGATTGAGACATCCTGATCAAAAGGAGTACATTTCCCACACTCCTCTAATGGAAGAATCAACATTCAGAAAAATATTCAAGCTTATTAAGGACAAATTATATTAATTAGACTTGCTTTTACACTAATCTGTGGTAATGATTCTGAAGTAAGGTCCCACTGCTTAAAGGACCACTATAGGCACCCAGACCACTTCAGCTTAATGCTGGGTGCCTGGTCCAGCTAGGGTTAACCCCTTTTTTTTTTTTTTTTTATAAACACAGCAGTTTCAGAGAAACTGCTATGTTTATAATATGGTTAATCCAGCCTCTAGAGCCTCTAGTGGCTGTCTCATTGACAGCCGCTAGAGGCGCTTGCATGCTTCTCACTGTGAAAATCACAGTGAGAAGACGCCAGCATCCATAGGAAAGCATTGTAAATGCTTTCCTATGAACTGGCTGAATGCGCGTGCGGCTCCTGCTGCGCATGCACAATCAGCCGATGACGTCGCTATGAAGGAGGAGAGGCGGAGGAGAGCTCCCCATCCGGCGCTGGAGAAAGGTAAGATTTTAACCCCTTCCTCTCCCCAGAGCCTGGCGGGAGTGGGACCCTGATGGTGGGGGCACCCTCAGTGCACTATAGTGCCAGGAAAACGAGTATGTTTTCCTGGCACTATAGTGGTCTTTTAAAGTTAGGTCATACCCACTGCTTAAGGACTATATTGACAAGTGACCCTTTGGCAATAAGGCTTAGATTTTTGCTCTGGGTATTGCCTTTTTTAATGCTATTGTAGATCATGCTATTGTGAAAAAATTAATGTTCTGGACAGCAATATCAAAAAGTATTTTTCAAACTTTGAGTAGTGTGTGCCCGAAGGTCTTAACCCGCAAAGTTTGTGGCTTCATTGTGTACTTTGTTTCTCAAGTAGCTACTAACGTTATTAACGAACGTGAGAATTAGGGGAATACCTAGCAAATTTCACATTTAAAGCCAATCAGGGTTATTATTTATTAAAGTGAGAATTTAAAGTGAATTTCAAATTTAAGGCAAGAGTAGCTAAACTGAAAGCATAGTTAACTTTGCAATAACATTATGGAACAAATAATTGTTCTCCATTCAGAAACATTTGCAATCAAATCATGCTTAAAAAGCAGCTAATATTTATTTTGGTAAATGTTTTATACACAAACCTATTAATGGTATTGTCAACGGACATGGTTGGAAAATTAGCTAAATCTCATGTATTCAACTGATGAAAAAGCACACTGAAAGTTATAGACATCGAAAGTTGTTTGCGATTTTTGCATACAAGAGCATCTTACATGGCCTTTAAAAGAGCTGTGATGCCAATTTTGAAAAATGAAAAAAAATATAAAAAAATCCAAAACAAAACGGTTTAACTCACGCTCTTCTGTCATGGTCTATTCTGTTAATTTTCCCACCAATAAACACTCGGATTTTGCAATCCTTCCATTTCTTCTTTGTTGTCAGTAGGTATGGTATCAACAGTGTGAGACCTGTGCAAGAAAATAAATACAATGTAACTTAACCTATAATAATAATAATAATAATAAACCACTATAGATCAGTATTCCAAGTTGAAGAAACAACAAAAGGCGCTAAACCAAAAGTTTAACATAGTACTGTTATTAAGTTTTAAAATAAAAATAAAAAATCTAAAAGGTTTTTATGTAATAAAGATATTTGGAGAAGTCACTGAACAACATATGTCTGTGTCAGTGCATGGTGGCCTCTTCTCAGCACTGCAAAGAGATTGCAGGACTAACAAGAGATTGCTAAATTACATAGAAGTCCATGGCAAGGAAGTGATCAGTTATTTAAAGAGGTCTTCATTTTATTCTTACAGGGACTCTGAATATGGTTTGCAAACTCGTCTTGATGGAATAAAATATAGGTCAATGACCCTTTCACAAAATAGTTTAATGCTTGCTCTATTAATTATTATAGATGTATAAGAGAACATGCTAGTCCTTATTTAACCTATTATATATGAAAGGAAAGCCTCTCTCAATGCACAGACTTCTATATCATTACAGCAATCCTGAGGTTGTTTGCGAAAAGGCACATTACAACCTCATTCACAATGGGTGATCTGGCTTCCTAGGTCTGTAAATACTAAATTAGACTGTGCAACTCATTTGATGTAAAACAAACTGTGCAGTAATGCCTTGCGAGCCACATGAAAGCAGAAAATAGGACCTTGTTTTCCCACTTCATTAAAAAGATGCAGATTATGTCACACAAGAGCAAGAAAATGAACTAGCTTTCTACTTCTCCCTGTTGTATGATGTTAATATGTTTTACCTGCAGAGCTTCTGTTAACAAAGATACATTATCTTGCCCAGCATGGCACACAATGTTACACTGTGACACTATAGTCACCAAAACAAGTGTGACTAAGACTGCATAAACAAACTGAATTAAAGGAACACTATAGTCCCCTAAATGACTTTAGCTAAATAAAGCAGTTTTAGTGTATAGATCAATCCCCTTCAATTTCACTGCTCAATTCACTGTCATTTGAATGCTTTCCTATGAGACTGGCTGAATGCGCGCGCGGCTCCTGCTGCACATGCGCATTCAGCCGATGACGTCGCTAGGAAGACAGAGAGGAAGAGGAAAGCTCCCCACCCGGCGCTGGAGAAAGTTAAGTGTTTAACCCCTTCCTCTCCCCAGGGCCCAGCGGGAGGGGGTCCCTGAGGGTGGGGGCATTATAACGAGTATGTTTTCCTGGCACTATAGTGGTCCTTTAAATAATTGTATCTCAATCTCTAATTTGAACTTTAATCACATACAGGAGGCTCTTGCAGGGTATAGCAAGCTATTAACATAGCAGGGGATAAGAAAATCTTAATTAACCCCTTAAGGACACAGCTACAGAAGCTTGTCTTACGCTTAATGACAAGCAATTTTTGCATTTTCTTTCTGTATGCGTTCAATTGCAATTTGCATCTCTCTCGTTTATTGCACCGACACATATTACATACTGTTTTTTAAAGGACAGAAAGGGCTTTAATTTGATGTAACACACACACATATATATATATATATATATATATATATATATATATATATATATATATATATATATATATATATAATACACAAGATCCAGCGCACTCACCTATCCACTAAACAGCAACTTCAAAGTTGAAAGATTTTTTTTTTTTTTAAAACACCTAATCTAGGCAAAAATAATGGGGGTTTAGTTACATTATATGATCATACATTGCATAAAACCCTCTTGTTTTATATATATATATATATATATATATATATATATATATATATATATATATATACTTATTTATTATTAAAAAAATACAGAAAAATGCAAAAAAAAAATAAAAAATTTTGTGGTCACAAAGCACAAGGAGTAAAATAAACTTTTAATGTGGAGCGATTTTAGAATTTGGTATGTTTGTCTTGTAAGCTTAATAGCCATAAAAGAAAACAAGATTGCCACACAAAAGTATATATTTATATAAAGAGTAGACATCACAGGCTATTGTCCTAAGGTTGTTTTGACACTTTCTACATAGCCATTTCACTGCCAATCTGCTAAATATTGGTGTAAAATTTTGTTTTCTTGGCACAAAAACTTATAACAAAGAACTTCTCATGTGTATTTTGTAAAGTTGGTGTGTGCTATTCTTGTACAAAGTTTTATTTTGTGTTCAGTTATTTCTGCTGAGTACAACGATACCCACATTGTTTGTCTTTGGCACTATTTTGTGCCATATAGGAGACCTGCCCGTTTCAACATTTACAGTAGAATTTTGAGAGGCGGATTTAATGGGTCTATGCTTCAATTTGGGGTGTTATAGCAGTTTGACTGTTCAAAAAAACCCCCACAAAGGCCTACCATTTGTAGAAGTAGACACTCCAGGGTATCTCATATGGTGCATATTGTGCCTTAACATGCCCCCATTTTTTCACCAATATATGCCAAAGTATGTGGTAAAAAATAATTTGGGGCATTTTTTTGCCACTATGTTCAAACCCCCCAAATTATGCTCAGCTAAGTCTTCTGAGTAAAACAATATGCCCAATGTATGACCTAGACACTATTTTGTGAAGTTACACTGCTGTAAAAGAGACGTGACAAGTTAAGGTTTTTAAGTATGAATTTTCATGGAGTGTTTTGATGCGTCCGTGTCCCACTTTGGAGCACTTGAGCAGGCTACATATTACAACTACACAATAAAGGTATACCATTTCTTAAAGAACACATCCCAGGGTATTTCAAAAGGCATATTTTGAACGTTAGCGTGGGATAATTTTTCCGCTAGCTTGTACCAAGTGTAGTGGTAATAAGCGTTTTTTTGCCTTTTTGACACACAAAGTGAGTTTGCACAGTATATTTTGCAAATCGTATGTGTGCTACGACTGTATAATACTTCATATGTTGCTCAGCTATGTCGGCTGAGTACAGCAATACCCCAGTATGTACCTTTGCCAGGTATATGTGGACATCAGAGGGGCACATTTGGGACACAACCATTCCAGTTCTTTCAAACTTTAAATTTTTACGCTGTGTCCATGTCCCATTTTAGAGTATTTTACAAGGCTATATAATCCAATTACCCCATAAAGGCATACCATTTCTTAAAGAAGACATCCCAGGGCAATTCAAAAGGCATATTTTGAACGTTAGCGTGGGATCATTTTTCCGCTAGCTTGTACCAAGTGTAGTGGTAATAAGCATTTTTTATGCCTTTTTGACAAACAAAGTGAGTTTGCGCAGTATATTTTGCAAACCTTATGTGTACTACGACTGTATAATACTTCATATGTTGCACAGCTATGTCGGCTGAGTACAGCAATACCCCCGTTTGTACTTTTGCCAGGTATATGTGGACATTGAAGGGGCACATTTGAGACACAGCCATTCCAGTTTTTTTCAAATTTTTAATTTTTATGCTGTGTCCATGTCCCATTTTAGAGTATTTTACAAGGCTATATAATCCAATTACCCCTTAAGGCATACCATTTCTTAAAGAAGACATCCCAGGGCAATTCAAAAGGCATATTTTGAACGTTAGCGTGGGATCATTTTTCCGCTAGCTTGTACCAAGTGTAGTGGTAATGAGCATTTTTTAATGTATTTTTTTACTTTGTAAAACTTTTTTTACTTTGTAAAACCTGTTTTTAAACTTTCCACTTGTCCACTTTTAAATTTTTTTCTAAACTTTTCTTTTACCGTGAACTCCTAACCAGCAGTAAGCAGCAGTAACAGTAAATTCCCCCCATTCCCATAACTCCCACCCACTCCAGCTAGCAAAATATATATAATTATAAAATATTTAAATTAATTAAATAAATTGAACCCCTGAGTGTTAAAAAATAAATAAAAATTAATCCTCAGGGGTTAAAAGTAATTAGATTACAGTATAATACTGTGATCTTTATTTTGACTCAGTGTAGGCAGTGATCAACTGGGAGGGAAGGAACATTTTTTTAAAACTTTTTTTTACCTTTTTAAAGGTAATTCCCCAATTCCCCACTAACTTCCACCCATCCCAGCTAGCTAAATATATAATTTTGTAATATTTAAATTAATTAATAAAATAAATTTAACCCCTGAGGGTTAAAAAGAAAAAAATAACCCTCAGGGGTTAAAAATAAAATAAAAAATCAGATGATATTAAAATTTATACCCTGCCAATTAATCACTGTAGTCCGTGATCAATTGGCAGGGAAGGGGATAATTTTATTAAAGTAGGGGAAAGGGGGGCAGAGGATTTAACTTTATTTATTTTTTTTTCCACAGGGAGAAGATCAGCAGCACTGATTCTTCTCCCTGCACTTCACACAGAACCCGGAAGTGCAGGGAGGTGGAAGGTAAGTATATACTGCCTGTCAGAGCGAGCACCGGTGCTGGGGCAGCGCAATCCGGTGCTCCCAGTCTGCCTCTAGTACAGGAGGCAGACCGGAGCACCGTTAACCCTGCGATCGCTGCGATCTGGGGTTAACTTTAGTAAATGACGGAAATTTTCAGTCAACGGTCCTTAACTGAAGGACAAGGTTGATGGAAAATTTCCATCTGCGGTCGGGAAGGGGTTAAACAGAACTTGCAATAAAGAAAGCCTAGGGCTCTCTTTACAGGAAGTGTTAGGAATAGGGCTCTCTTTACAGGAAGTGTTTATGGAAGGCTGTCAAGTCACATGCAGGGAGGTGTGACTAGGGTTCATAAACAAAGGGATTTAACTCCTAAATGGCAGAGGATTCAGCAGTGAGGCTGGCTGCAGGGGCATGTTCTATACACCAAAACTGCTTCATTAAGCTAAAGTTGTTCATGTGACTATAGTGTCCCTTTAACTCCTAAATGACAGAGAATTGAGCAGTGGAACTTCATGTGCATGATCTATACACAAAACCTGCTTCATTAAGCTAAAGTTGTTCTGGTGACTGTAGTCCATTTAAATAAAGTGTTCAATGCACAACTACTTGGCTTTATTGTGAGCTGATCAACAATTTACAGAGCACCGTGGTTATTTTTGTTGGGAATGCAATCAATGCTAGCAAGTGGGAAGAACATATGTCTCAGGGTTGGCGTTGCACAATATGTCTTAAGAGATAATAACAGAGGGCTACAATTATCATACAACATTAAATAGCTATATAGCTATGCAAGCTTTCTCTAGAGAACACGTATATAAGGTAATATATGAATATTGTCTCCTGTAAACACTTCTACAGCTATGTGTATAAAATTTGCAGCATTCACAAATCAAAGAATGCTTTAAATAGCTGGAAATATTCAATAAGCTAGCAATTTTAAAGATTAAAGCATTAACATCCCAGTTTAGCTCCGAATAACTACACCCACCAAGCAGTTTAAAAAAATATTATATTATTCAGATTTTTTTTCATTTGTGGATCAAAAAGAAATATCATTATATGTATATTTAATGTCTGCTTCTTACATTACTAAATCGTTTTTCCTTTATATATTTTTCTTATGTGAGGCATCAAATATAATATTATATCTATATATATATTTAAAGTAAGCTTGTCCACTCCAGTAAGTAAATGCAAATGTTATTTCCCTTACCGCCATCATCAAAAAGCCACCACACATCAATGGTACTTTTTCCTTGCTTCTTCTGGAACTGCAAACTTGCATCCAACAGTCTTTGGTCAGCTGTATTTAGTGAAATACCCCGACTTTTGGATTCTGCAATTCAGGTGAAAAACATAAGGTCATTAAAATAGGTCATTTATATTCATAAATCCTTAATATTTAATTGTACGGTTTCACTTACTACCATGGCTTAAGGCAGCCTCCTGCTCACACACTACTCACTCATTTAGATAAGTTAACAAATTACATCCTGCAAATCCTCCTTAAAAACAGTATGCTTCCCATCCCATACCCCTGTTTTAGTAATGGCAATTTACATTAGTTTATAGTAAAGGAAAAACAATTTACAATTTAAAATTAATAACTTCAGAGACAGAGGAGAGGGTGTTTGACTTCTCTCTTGCAAAAGAAACATCTAACACCATGCAATCTGTAAAGCGAGGAGAGGAGGACCTGGTTAGAGTGAAAGGGGCTATAACAATGACATGTCCCTTGAATTGAGGTTACTGTGGATTGTGTTGAAGTGACTGTTTGTTGTGGTTCAAAATGTGCAGTCAGTAGGTATCATGAATGTAAGGAAAAAAAGAAAATTGAAAGCTTATGTTAATTAAGATGTTAATCCAAGAGTGAGTCTCAAGGTGTAAGAATGAGTGAATGCTAGACTGACTAGTAAAAAAACAAAAAAAAACAAAAAAAAACACACACATAAACAAAAAAAAACAGCCTGCCCATATTGAAATTGTAGGTTGCTTAAAAGGTAATGAGAGTGTGGGGAATAGGTTAAGCACATGACTTGAAAGTGGTTTATACTTTCAACGTGAATTCTTGTCTTTTGTGGTGTGTAACTGTTTGTAAGCAATAAGGAATGCACCTTTCTCATCCAATTTAATGCAAGTCTTAAAATATATATTTAAATTTGAATGATGTAGATTGGGTACATTTAACCCCCTTCTTATTTGCAAAAGGCTGATTCATGCACGTCTTCCAGCCCATATAAAATATCTAAGGTGGGTGTTGAGTTTTGTGTCCTTGCTTGCTGGGTTGTCCAGACATGTTTCATCTCCCTGTGCGAAAGGTGGCAATAATATTCAATAGAAAGCTAATGAGCTCCCCCAGAATCCTAAGAGCTGTGCATTGCCTTTTGAAAATATAAGATAAATATGTCATATAGCAAAAGACAGTTTTTCAAATATCAATACATACCAATAAAGCAGAATATCAAACGTTACACTTCAAAGTGGAGCTGTCACATTTCAAGCGTTTAGCACGGTATTAAATTATTTAAGGAACCTCCACATAATGTGTGCACTTATGTACTCCCTGGAACATCTCTAGATAATGTTCACTATGCCTTCAAAAAAAGCAGCTTCTATCCATTATAGTATTATTTTTTTTTTTTTTTTTAAAGGCATACATATAAAAAGAGTCACATTATAATGTGGATATCATTGCATGTGTTTATTATGTGCACCAAGCAAATAAGTGTAGGGGTTGAATGTGACATAGCCACTTTAAATTATAATTTGTTAGACACATTTGATTCTAAATACTATAACTACCAGCACAATCTACTTTAAAGTCTATGAAATGTATGAAAAGTAAAAAGAAACAAGGAATAAAAATGGAATACGGTAAGACATTTAAAACAGAAAAAAATAAAAAGGTATAAAAATAGATAAAAGTAGAGATAAAAAAATTCAAATAATAATATGATAATGCCTGCCTTTTTTCAATAGTGGCTGTGTTGGAGTCTTGCCATCATCTTCCTCATCTGTATTATTTTTTTATTAAAAAAAAAATATATTGAAAGGCAATGTTAAATGATATAATGTAAATGTAAACAAAAAAAAAATCATGAAAATAACAATGGTAACAGTCAAATGATGCCTCTTATATTTGTTATTTAGCTCAGACCCCAGATCCTTGTTAATTCAAAACAGAGGTATTGATTACATGAGGAAACTAGGGTTGCCAGATTCTCAATGTTTTCCTGGACATATGTAATACTCTGCAGAATATAGAATTCATATGTTGCAAGAAGAAAATAAAATAATCAAAGTTTCTTTAAAATCACTTCATATTAACTTTGCATAGTGTGCATATTTTCATGTCTAAGTGTTACGTGTCCAGGAACATATGACGGATCTGGGAACCCTTGATAAGATTGATCCTGATTTACCAACAACTACATAATACAAGGTTTTAAAATATGTTCTACTTTGAACAAAAAGGGCACTATTGGTAGTAGTATGAAAGAGGATGTGTGCCAACATTTTGGGATTGAAATTTTAATTCGGAACAATGTGGCAGAGGACAAGCTACAGGTGCGTAGCCTGTTTTTTGTCAAATGGTTTTACTTTAAAAAAACAAAAAAAAAAAAAACTTAGTTTGTATGGTGCTTAGAGTGCTTGTTTAATTTGAGGACACAGAGCAAATGCAAATCTTTGTAAGGAGCGATGTTGGTTAGTAAAAACAGAACTGAAAAAAAAAAAAAAAAACTGAAATGACCTTGAAGTACCCATGATAGGCTACTGTGGACACATGCGACACTGTATGCAAATGTTCAAGGCAAATAATGGTGCTAAAAGAATTCGTAAATACTCCTGAAATTGTAATCCATTATATTTTGTCAGCATATCAAGCACAGAAACATAGTACAGCTAGTGCAAGGCATATTGTAGAGAGTAAAATGGGCTGAAAGCAAAAGCAATATGCAAAGGAAGAGTTTTTTTTTTTTTAAATATATTTACAGATTGCATTCACAGAGATGTAATGAGAATTCTGTTTTTGCAATTTGCTTTGAATTTTTGTTTTCTATGATGCTTTCTCATGAATAGGTATGTAAGCTGTGGATGAGTCCACTTTTGCAAACTTCCAATGACTGATGGAGTACGAGGCTGCATAAAGTAAGGATAAGGAACATGACTATGGCTAACAATCTAGAATTGTCCACACTCCAGAGCAATAGAAAGTAGATATTGATAATGCTAGAATCCCTGCTACTGCTGTCAGGGCTCTGCTGATTTGCAGTAGATACAGTAAGAATTGGTATTGTATATGCACTTGCCTTTTCTCATCATAGGACTGCTGTCACTTGAGAATGGCCTAGAAGATTCAGCTTCTGTGTTTTTACGGTTTTCCACATTGACCACAACATCTTTGGTAGCGGGAGATTTCTCTTGTGAGGATAACAACTCTTCTGAAATTAGCAATTAAAACATTTTATTCGTAAAGTGCAATAAGTGTTTCTTAATAGCAATTACATCATTATTGGACTGTTAAATCTACTCAGCATCCCACAATGATCTAAGTTAAAAATGAATGATTTCCATCAGGGAGGCAATACACTAAGGATTATTTACAATGAGCAAATAAGGAGCAGTAACTATGAAAACCAAAGGAATGTCTATATTTATTGCACCACATGTCGAACCCCAGGTTTGCTTTACTTTATAAATAATTGGTTTCAGAGGAGATATATTGATTAGTGGGAGAGTATCACAGCTATTGCAAGGACACAAATTAATAATAATAATAATGAAACAGAATAGTTAAATTTGGCATGCAAAATGCTCGCATTTTCAAATAGAGGCATAAAATAAAAGACTACCATCAATGTTATGGTAACGGCACAAACCCCCCTAACGAAAAAGATCCAACAATTAAAGTGCAAATTCTTTTATCATGGGCACTGTCACTTTAAATTGGTTTATGGCATAGATAAATACAACTTGATGTGACTCTTTAAAGAATCATTGAGACATTCAGCTTTGATTGGACGGTAGGATGTGGTTAAGGAAAAAAAACAAAAAAAAACAGGAAAGAAAGCTACTAAAATAAAAGAAGAACAAACAATGTACATGTAGACAAGTAAGGACATATGTACATGTTTGTATCATTAACCCCTTAAAGACAGTCAATGATATTTCTCGAGGTCAATCGCAACCTGATACTGGAAAGCCAGTTTATTACACATAATCGGCCATATACAGCGCTTACATTTCTAAATGAGTGTGGCATCTTATTTTACGATTTTTATGTCAGCAAAGACAGTTATTGGCACTTTATGGTTTAAATATTAATAACATAAAAAAAAAAACCCAGACAAACAAACCAGAAGATATTGGTCATTTACAATGAAAGTCAAAATAAAAATATCAAATGTCTTAAATACAATGCCTCTGTACTATATACATGGAATTAATGAACATAAGCTATGTTTACATACGATGGAAATGTAATTAGGAGCGGTCAGGGTGTTTGTTCCACGCATTATATGGGAATGAGGTCAGATTGTGAATCTGGGCCACTGAGTTTTAATGCATTCCTGATATCAACTCACTTGGGCATCTATCGACTTAACTCCATTGATCCTTTAATTTTCACTCACACTCTGTAAATTGGCACCAATATTTTAATTAAACATGTTTCTAGAACTAAATCACTAGGCTACTGGTAAGCCAAAAACAAGCTAGAAAACACATTCTAAAAAAACAAAAAAACATTTTAATTATCTGTGTGCAGAAATGTGTTAATTACTAACAAAGGACCCAGAACAAAATGGACATTAAAATTATTCTTTTTTTTTTTGGAGTATCCAAAAGTTCAATAATAAACCAGATTCAACAATCCTCTTGCAAAAGATGTTTATGTTGTGGATAATTTAAATACACAATCTCTGAATATACTTATCTAATCTAGATGATGCAGCTTATTATTAATATAAACCAATGCCAATTCACTGTCATCTCTTTTATATCTGCAAATTTGGAGCTACAGTTTATTCTAGTTACAAACCACTCCTGCTCCAATGATATATGTAACCACATGTGAAAGTAATAATGTTAAATATTTTACAGATACAGGAAGGCTACTTTTAAATTCTGGAAGAGCAATTTTGCAAAGTACTGCCAAGTGGACAATAAATTGTAGACAGAGATTCTATTCACCAGGAAATTCCTTAATATAATGTCTAATTCATCCTTTCACATGGAAAGGTTTCAAAATCATCAAATAAACTAAAAGTTCTGCGAATTCTAACTGGAATTTAAGTTTTCAATTCCTGTTTTGGTATGTACATCCGCCTGAAATAAGATGGTTTAACTCAGTGTTCTACTTCAAACACTTTTGTCAAATTAAAAACTGTATTAAAGTTGCACGTACCATAACAACCACTATTAATTACAGCTTTCACATAACCCTACTAAAACAGTTAAATATATGAAACTTTTCATATGGGAAGAAAACAATCAATAACAAAGTCTGTGTTTTTAAATGAAAAATTGGAAGATTGTGGGCCAACTGGCTTTTATCTGATTTTCAAATCTATGCATTTTTTTCTTTACTGCTTGAAGGAAGTAATTGATCTCATGAGAAGCTTGCAGTATTTTGGAGAATATACATTTAATACCAATAATAAGAGAATGATCAGTGAAGCAAAATTGTTCTTTATATGGACCCTTTAGACAACTCTAGTAACAAGCACAACTTCACATTTAAAGGTTGTTATCTAGAAATCACAGTATTTATTGTAGCAGGTGTGGAATGAGTCACCTTTCAGCTGAATAAATCCTTGTGTTAATAATCGAGGTACAAATGAAATACATTTATCCTCATAATACCTACAAACATCTCCTTTATAAATGTACAACTAGAAGTGATTGAGCTTGGGAAACCAAAAATGTTTTGAACTGCCTTATAAAGCAGCACATTCATCCTACAAAATCATAATTTCCTTAAAAAAAAAAAAAAAAAAAGACACAAAGGGTTTTCCATCCGGAAATGTGTCCTTCCCTATGTTGTCCATTCTGTCTATAAATAAATCTGTGATTCAGCCTGTTGATAGAGCAAGGTTACTCTTGGGAACGATCTTCTCGGAATGCACAGAGATGATGCATATTGCCTCTCATAAAAATAAAAAAATAAAAGTTTCCACAGAGGTGTTTTCTAATTCCCCTTGGCAGAGACTGGTAACTTTGGCACTGCAGATGTTTGTGCACTACATTTTATGTTAGGCTTGGCCACCCTAATATACACACAACACACTCATCTGCAGTACCAAAGTTAGCCACCAATGACTTGTGGGAACCTTTTCAAGATGAGTGAGACACAGCAATGCAAACCTGCTAAATTCATTCTTCTTTGTACATAAATATAAAAAAACAACAACTAAACATAAAATAAATAAAATGTTTTCATACAGCACTCTTTGGACATTTCATGATATCCTATGAATAGTGGGATTAAAAAACAAAACAGAATAATAAAAAGAAATAGAAAAATAAAATAAAAATTAGCATATACACCCTGAAATAAAGCTTGTATGAAATTCTTTTTTGCATGTTTCCTTTGTGGGTATATGAAATATTGGCTTGAAAAGCTGCAGATCTAATATATGCAGTTACTGCAAGCCCTCTTTCTTTCCCAGCACAGGCTTTCTCATTTCTGATGGGGAATAATCAATCAGAGGCTTTCATTTGGCTGTTCAATCAGACTTCTCAATGAGCTGTAGTACAGCTACTTTAGTATCTTGGTATGGCATGGAACTTTCTGTAGTTTTTGTGGGAGCAGGGCTAAGTCCCTGCTTGCACCTGGGAGATCCAGGTGTCTGTTGGTACTTGTGGATCTCCTCTTTCAGCTGAGATTATATATAGTGGCCCTCACACTGACGATTAGCTGTGTGCAGCGCTCAAAGCAAATGCTGCACAAACATCTTTTAAATCTTGAGGAGAGAGACATGCTTGGAGTCTCCCAACATGCCACATTGCTTACAGAGATTGGCTAAAGGCCGTGCATACTGGCCAACACCAATCCCTTAGTGATCAGCAGGCACAGCTGGTGCTAGGTCATTACAGAGAGAAAAGTTTCAGAAACAGTTTCTTCCAGTAAAGTTTTAGCTTCTATCCATTTTCTGGTAATTCACTGAATTATAACCTTGCCCCCATTTCAAATAGTGCTGTCAAAACACTAAATGCAATTTTTGGTTCACTGCTCAATTAAAGCACTCCATATTATATGATAGCCAACCATGGAATAGATTTTTTTTTTTTTTGGTTGCAAGCTAATGCTGCATAGTCTTTACATGTATGTATTCTGACTTGCTTACTTTCTATATAAGGACTTTCTACATCCTTTGAGGTTGTATGTTTAAATTTACATATTCTACCAGAAGAAGCTGAATTAATTGTCTATAGTTTAATTTATTAGTAAATGAGTGTGACATGAAACATGAGAAGCACTGTAGTTACCAACAACCATTTATTGGGAGTCATGTGCGTTATTATATAGGCTATTAAAACTCAATATTTGATAGTTTAGATTAACTTGTTTTTTTCCAATTTTTTCATGGCACTTATATGCACACATGTATTCTTATCTAGTTTTCTTTCCGGCTAAGTATACACTTAACTAAAAGGTTATCAGAGAATTATATAATACTTATTTACAAACAATATGTGTCTCACTATTGTACCCAGGAAATAAAAATTATCTACACTTGTCAGAGCATCTGATCAAATTGATATAATAAAACGTTACTTATAAATTGGCTGTGGTGCTGCCCAAACACTAATAATAAACAAACAAACCCAGAACTAAAGATTTTTGCAGTGAATGTGTAACTGTAGTTCTTCATCCTGTGATATTTCTAAGATGGCCCAATTAAATAGTCTGGGCAAAGTCTCTCCACTGCATCAAAGCAGTACTATAACATTTTGACCTTGTGGGTCTCATCAAAATGGCACAGCATGGCACAGGTGATGACAACAATATTTTTGCCATGTTTGGTCTCCCCAAAACTTGTTTGTTGCACCTAGATATTTGCTCACAAAGAGACTTCAACGTCTAGATCAGAGCCGGTGTCATGTTGGTGAGATCCAGTGGAAATGGTACAGTCTGGACTTTGATCTTTTTGGATCATGACCTGTGCTTTGGTTTAAATAAAAAAAATTAAAACAGTGTTCCACTGCTAAGGGTGCCTGCAAAAATGCAGGATATTGAGGAACTGTATTATATACGCACAGTCAAACATGCAAATAGTTTAAAAAATAAATAAATTATATATATATATATATATATATATATATATATATATACACACACATACACATACATAAATACATATATACATACACACACACACACACACACACACACAAACACCATGTTTGCATACATATACAGAACGAGTGGGAAGGTTCATAGACTTGATGGGCCGATTGCAGCACAAGTCTTACATGCCCCACTGCCTAGCAGTGTGCTCTGATCCGGGCTGGCACTGAAAGGGTTAATACCCATCTGTGCCATGTCATACATTCTTCCTATTGTCCAAAAAAGCCAGACTGCTTATGGTGAGAGGAGAGCACTATTACAACACAATGTGCTATCAGTCAGCAATATTATTATCCACCAACCCTATCCCGTCTGAGCAATTAGGTCCTTTCAGCTATTTTGGCTTTGGTCTCCGTTTCCTTTCACTCGATAAAGGCTATAAACTTCTTTGTGTAACAGAGGGAAGGAGAAACCTTTAAACAGTTTCCCGTGACGCACCTCTTTCTTACGTCCTCTTCTTGTAACCTTGATGGTGCTCTTATCGCAAAGTATTGTGACGTTACAGCTATAGGAATGCTTAATGTGCTTCCTTTTATTGAATGCTTTTGATGTCCTATCTGATTGCAAACTGAATATATTAATGAGCAGAAAGGATCTCTCCAACAGGTTCAATGAGATACTTCAACTATTGCCAAGTAATTACTGTATAAATAAATAAATTCCTGTCTGTCTTAAAGAAAATGCTGAGTAGCAATGTACATTTATGAGTCTGTTTCATTAAAAATATGTTTGTTTTCATTACAATCTGTTGTATTTTTTAGTAGAATTATTATTGCTTACATTTGTATTTCATTGTGCAAGTATAAAACTGAATTGATATGTTTCACAATTATTTATAAAAAAATAAACAAGTTTCACAGTTGTTTTATTGAGGGCCACCTTAGAAGCCGAAAGTCACTTCAGGGTTCTAGAGCAGTTGTACAACTCATTCTACCTAATTTCTATTACATTCTAACAGATCCAGTTCTGGACAGGAGAGTCTGTAATTTTCTTTAGGAAATGTGGAAGCTGAAACAAGGATCACAAAATCAGGAACTTGGGAATGAAAGAACTCTACAGGCAACCCCAGTAAATCACACACCACCAGACATTACAGAGAGTTCAAGAAAGCTTGAGTGAGACACACATATTTTAAGCAAGAAACTAAAACAAAGACAGCCAATGCTTTGATATAGAAAATAAGCAGATTAGACTGACCTTTTATAGGTTGTTACCATATTCTCACTCTCTCCAAAGAAACAACCTCACCATACAAATCATTAGTGAATAACATCAGTTAAAGGGACACTCCAGGCACCCAGACCACTTCTGCCTATTGCAGTGGTCTGGGTGCCAACTACCACTACCCTTAACCCTGCAACTGTAAATATTGCAGTTTTCATAAACTGACTAGACAGCCACTAGAGGGCACTTTCTGGTTTATAGCACAGGTTTGTGAGGCCCTTCAGCGTCGCTAAAATACCCATAGGAAAGCATTGAAAGCATTTTCAATGCTTTCCTATGGAGAGGTCTAATGCGCATGTGCGGCATTACCAGATAATGTTTGAATAATGCCTTTGTATTACATTTACCTTGTTTTTGTTTGTTTTTTGCAAAGACTTTTCTTGCTATGGACCGTTGATGAGTGAATATTTAGCCATAGGGAGTAATAATTTAGTCCTAGTCCAGGCTTGCATGGGTAAGTAACTTTTAAGGTCTGGCGTGTATGCCCTTAAATTATGTTTATTTCAATGATGGATGGATACCCCTTTCCCATTTCCAAGTTACCCTTCCTTTCCTACCCCTAATACAATGTTTGTATTATTATCACTTGTTATACAAAATTTTAAAACTTTAATAAAAATTATAAAAAAAAAAAGGCAGTTATTTACTTACATTACTATATCATCTTGTGAATTACACAATAAATATAAGTATACACAGGACAAGCATACGTTTAAAACTAATATATTAAACATGTGTTTTGGTAATGTAAGAGTGACTAACTCTTGGTTAATCACTATTAAAATTAGATATTAGAAGGTAGGGTTATTTACCTTGTCCTTGGAGATGAGAAACATCTAGGCCTTCTCTTAACCTGATGACGACCACACCATACTGGAAATCAAATGCATCACTGAAAAATATGAAACCATTATTGCAGAGCCGTTGCTTTCACAGGGTTGGTACCACTAACTTAAGTGCCTACAATATTTTACAAAGTCGTTAGCAAATAGAAATCCCCTTTAACATACAGAAAAAAAACCAAAATAATTATTTTGCAAAAAATGGTCACAGATTAAAGCTAAAATATGAAGCTCTAAACTTATTTCAAATTGAATAGTTGGCAGTCAAACTAATACCCAAATAATATGCATGGTATCTGCAGATGACATTTAAATAGCACCTACTACAACCTTTTGTGCACAGAGTGTGGGAGACATGACCTCAACAGGGCCAGACTGGCCACAGGGAAATTTCCCGGTGGGCCGTGGCACTTGGGGCCACACAGTGCAGAATCCCCTCCTTCCCCCACTCCGCACACACACACACTCACTCACATTGGAGGCCTGAGGAGTGAAAGTCCCCTATCAGCTCTAGATCAGCACTGTACTTTATCCACTCGTGAGCAGAAAGCACTCGAAAATGCTCTTTCAATGCTGCTCCTGAGTGAGATATAAGGAGCAGCTGGCAGGAGCCTGGAGTAAGTGCAAGGAGGGTGGCAGTCCTGGTCCCTGCCTGACAGCCTTGACACACAGGAAGCATGTGGCCTGGTAATCAGGCAGAGCAGGGGAGCCCACGCAGTTCTTTTTGCTTCCTGTGTGTAAAGTGCAGGCAGGGAGATGAGTGAGCAGGGGGCCAGACATAGAGGTGCAGGCAGGCTCCTGGGAATGGGCTTACTTTCCTTTTAGCGGTCATTGGCTTGCTATCAGATCAGGACCTTAAAGGACCACTATAGTCACCCAGACCACTTCAGCTCAATGAAGTGGTCTGGGTGCCAGTTCCACCAGGTTTTAACCATTCAGATGTAAACATAGCAGTTTCAGATAAACTGCTATGCTTATATTGCAGGGTTAATCCAGCCTCTAGTGGCTGTCTTCCTGACAAATCGCATTCAGCATGCAGAAAGTCCAGAGGAAAGCATTGAGAAATGCTTTCCTATGCGTGGTTTTAATGCGTGCGCTGCTCTGGCCGCACATGCGCATTCTGCTCCACTGATGGAGCTGACATCGGAGTAGGAGGAGAGGTCACCAGCGCCGAGGGAGAAATGTGCAGTATTAAAGTAAGTAGCTGAAGGGGTTTTAACCCCTTCATCCCAGCGAGAGGAGGGCCCTGAGGGTGGGGGGGACCTAAGGGTTATGGTGTAACAGGAAAACAAGTTTGTTTACCTGACACATTAGTGATCCTTTAAAAAACAATGTACAATTTACCTCTGTGCTTCGGATTCCCCCTTCTGCTGGATGAAAGTTTTCAGTCAGGAGCTGAGCACAGATCAAGGAGCAAGGTGGGCTCAGTGAGCAGTGACACCCAGGTATTTATGTTTTTTTTGTTTTTTTTTACTGATTCTTAGAGTGTGTGTATATTTGAGAATGTAATTGTGTGTGCGAGGTGTTTTTGAAGGTATTATGTGTGTGTCAGTATGTATCACCGTGTGTGTCAGTATCGATGACTGTGTGTGTGTGTGTGTCAGTATATGTCACTGTGTGTGTGTGTGTCAGTATGGATCATTGTGTATGTGTCAGTATGTGTCAATGTGTGTGTGTGTGTGTGTGTGTGTGTGTCAGTATGGATTATTGTGCGCCAGTGTCTGTTAATGAGTGTATGTGAGTGTGTGTATGTGTGGGCATCAGTACGCGCCAGTGAGTATCCATTAATCAAAAATCTGTGTGTATGCCTATATGTGTTTTTCTTTAAAATTACATATTAAATAAAAAAAAAATATATAGCTTTAATTATCTATGTGATTTGTGGAAGTATTATGCATACATACATATGCACAAATGTATATTCATTTATGTGTATTATATCACTATATATGTGTGTATGTATATATATCATAAGCAGAATTTTATAAATTATTATGTTTATAATATATTCCTGCATAATACACTTGGAAATTACACACAAATATATAAAATGTAAGAAGGGTTTAACATTTGCCAAAGGGTTTTCACTAAATTTAGAATTTTAGGAAGTGAAAATCTAAATTACATAATTTAAACCAAAATAGCGGATTTGAAATTTTTCCCAACTTGCTATTCTAGCAACTTGACTTTTCATTCACAAAATTATTAGTTTAGTGGATAACCCTGCCCTTCTCCCAGTCTTTCATTCCCTGGTATCACACTATATCCAACGTAAAGTGCACTCATAGGACCGAGGACTAAACAAAATAACATTTATTTAAATCAGGCATGCAGCAGCATCCAGTCAATGTTCCACTCTCATTACTGGACTTTTCAAGGTTATGGGGACAAAATGTTGAAGTAAGATGTTGCACATTTGATTAGAATAAAACAGCTCTTTTGTTTATTTTAAGTCCTGTGAGTGCAAGCCTTCTTGATGGTAAAATAATATAATCCTTTTTTTTTTTTTTTTAAACTATATAGCTGTCACAGCTGGCACAATTAATGATAGGGCTGGTAAAACATTTTTCCAGGGTTGCTTTTTATTCCCAGTCCGGCCCTGGACCTTAATAAATTGCTATTCTCATGTGTAAAGTTCAGCTGCCCTGCAGCACCTCAGCTAAACCACCCCCGGTGCTCTCATTTTATCACTGCCTTTCAAAGATGGATACCTACAACGAACTGTGATGGTTGTTTAGAATGCCCTTTACTATTACTGCTGAAATGCATCAAAATAAGAGAACCAAAAAAAGTAACTTTTGTTAAAACAGCAGTAGCTGAAACACAAAAGTTTTTCTCTGAAAAATAAAAAAGACAAAATTACCTCCTTCTACTCAAATATTAAATACAAAGCACGTGTAGGGCAAAGCTGCTTTGGGTATTTTGGGAGTGTATTGTTTACAACAACCAGCAATGTTGAAAAAGTGCATGTATCTACATTTAGAGGTGGAATTCCACCAGTAATGTTCCATAGTTACTTCCAGTGAGGATACACAGCTGCTAATGGCAGGTGCTCTATAAATTCATGATTAAGCTGTGGATATCGACAGACCTAGATGGACATGCCCATCCATTATCCTGAAACTACTCTGCCCAGCTTCAAATGCTATGAAGAAATTTGCTGCAACACGTTTGCAAAAGCATCCAAAGAGTGAAATTCTTTAGGTTTTTAAAATGTTTGTATGTGGTGCAAGGAAAGAAAACTAAACGCAGAATAGACTTTTCTCTCCAAAACACTATTTGTATACAGATTACGTGTACTTCTATTTATAAGTGTACAAATATATGAAATGTTTTTATATTGACAATTGGGTAGTACTGTTGCAGACAAAGAAAGTCATTGTAAGGCAAAAAGTCAATCTGCTGTTTTGTGTTCAAATAGATATATCAAAAAGATAACCATGTCCTAAAATAGATCAACTGCACATTAAAGGACCACTATAGGCACCCAGGCCATTTCAGCTCAATGAAGTGGTCTGGGTGCCAGGTCCCCCTAGTTTTACCCTGCAGCTGAAAACCTAGCAGTTTCAGAGAAACTGCTATGTTTACACTGCAGGGTTAATCCCGCCTCTAGTGGCTGTCTCCCTGACAGCCGCTAGAGGCGCTTCCGCGATTAACACCAGGTAAATGGCACTTATTTGATGCTGGACATCCAGTGTCAAAAAAATAGGAAAGCATTGAGCAATGCTTTCCTATGGGCGGATTTGAATGCGCATGCCTTTGTCCGCGCATGCAAATTCAACGTCGTCGGGGGAGGAGAGGTAACCAGCAGCACCCGGCGCTTGATTAGGGTAAGGGGCTGAAGGGGGTTTTAACCCCTTCAGCGCTGAGGGATGGGGGCACTCCAAGAGCTGATGTCATGGGGAATACAATACACCTTCTGATCAGATTAATCTGACCACCATATGTCTCTCTTTATACCATGCCTATGATAATGTGACTGTCCTCACAGAGATCTAAGATTAATTCCCAATATCTATATCTCTGTAACACATGGGAGATTTGTCTAAAGATCAGTTATAGAGAAACATTCTTAAAGTGAAACAATCATCATGGAATCCAAATGAATGCTTTCTCTGATTGCTCTATTCCAAGAACCTTGCTCCAGAATTGTGCTTTACCAATTGAATGGGTTTTGTAAGGTTTATTTATAACCTTCATGCACTGGTAATCACAGCCCAAATGATGATTCTACTTACTGGAAAATATTAATATAGGTATCCACTTCTTTCATATCACACTGCATCCAGTTGTTTTTAAAGCCCACCACAAGCGTATTTGGTCTCATTCTCCCTATACCAGCAGCCTGTGAAATGTAAATTGAGCATTAAATCAATCCATTATAAGTATAAAAATAGGCCTACAGAAAAGTAGATATAGAGGAGACCATGATCAATGAATGATATTTAACTTATATAGATCCATCCAAATGTATTTGAATGTATGTTGTATGTTTATATGCGTTTTTACTTTCAGGCCTGCAGCCAACCTCCACTGCAGCACTGAAAGGGTTATGTCAGAGTTTGCAAAGAATGTTGTGCATATATGTGCAGTGAGGTTTAAAGGATCTCATAGCCTATGCAATAATATTTAGCACCTGGTATTATCAATGTTCCAAAAATAATGCAGTTACAGCACAGTATATTTACTGCGCATTTGTATAACCTTATAGAGAGTAGGGGAATTGGAAAATAGAGAAAATGAAAGCCCAGAATCTCTGAAAAAATATTTGATGCAAACAAATAAATGCACACAGGTTGAGGAAATGAAAATACTATACTATGACACATCGCAAGCACTTCCTAAATTCTGAATATACACTCTTTCAATCAACATGTATCAAGGGAGAGTAAACAGACAGCAGGTAATTTTAAATCTGAACTTTTTTTGTCTTCATTTACTATGTTCTTTCCACTTGATTTAGAATGTGCTTGCTTATTTGAATACTACTTTTATGCATGGAGATGAACCATTGGGGTGATGCAAAACTACTTTCTAAATGAGTGTCCCTTTACAGAAATTATAAATGATGTTAGCAAATCCTATGTCAAACAGTGTGGCAGTTAAAAAAATATTAAAAATAATAGCCAAATCCCATATGTCAGTAACTGATTGGGTTTAATGCCAGATGAGGATGTGTCTTATTGATATAAAGACATTGATCCCACCAGTGAGCAAACAGGAAAGGTTGCATTTGTTGAGAGGTATGCTTGGCCATTGCGAAAGATAAGCACTATAAAAGAAAAAGGTTTGATAAACTAGATATTTTCTCTTTAACGTAAGACTATATAATAACATATTTTACCTGCATAAGATATTGAGCTCCATCTCGTAAATCTTCTGCATGAACTGGTGAGTAGAAGGCTTTAGTTTTGTTCTTAATAAGCCACCGTTGGTATTTAGCCTGATCTGTTATTAATTCTTTCATAGCTTGTCTGCGAGGACCCTTTCGTAAAAATAAACCATAATTTGTAATTAAACAAAACACTATACCTATCAGGGTGTATGGCCTTTGATATCAATACACCACATGCTCACTGGATAAAATACATGGTAACTGTGAGTTACTTAGAAAAAACATGAAAAAATAGATAAAAGTTTACAAGCGCATACCATATGAACATGTCCACAGATCATCAAACCAACATTCTTTGTAAAGGCATGTACTAAGTGAAGGAGCGCAGGCCGTGAATTTGGTGCACCTATTAAAACAAGACACTGCGGCCTGTTTTAGAAAGACAAAACAGAAGGCATCAAAGTGTCACAATCAAACTTTCTCATAATAATAATATGCTTTGCATTCATATTCATTTCTATTGTTTAATTTTATACATAGAATCTGGGTATATATAATACAAAGAACAGACAGAATATGAACTGCCAGAAAGATATGAGATTCTTTAATTTTTTGTGTTCTTAAGCAACTAGTTCTAATATATATATACACACACACACATACATTTTAAAAAAGGCTCTTTAGTCAAAAACACAACTCTGAAAACATTTAAATGTACCTGAAATTTTTTACATGGTCTTCTACTCCAGCAAGGCGGATGGTGTGTTGCAAGGCATTCAAATACGTCAATGCTTGTGTTGAGGATCCCCAGTTCACATCTGAAAGATTATTGTTATTTCTTAACGATTCGTTTTACTTTATCCCAATTTTTCCATCAATACAATTTATTTTTAGTATCAATAGTTCAATGGCAGCAACCCACCACTGGGTGACTACTTGATGTCTTTAAATTCAAATAAAATACAAACAGGGACTGAAGGGACAATGTAAACAAGACACATGAGTAGCATATATTCCATTGAATGGGGTATCTCAATTATTAGATTTTATTTTTAACAGTAGACAGCTGGGTTACACACAATTCTATTGACCTCTGTTTGAAATGCCAATTAGAAATGTTATTTGCAAGCGTATAAATTATAATATCTATGTTGATATACATAGAAAATCTCAGTAAATACACAATAACTAATTATTCTCTTGTTCAGTATGCAATTTATAGTGGTTGTTTATATTCTGGTCAAGAGGTCAGGGGTTACACTGTCCAAAAATGGAGAAAAATCTTTTGCGGGCCATGCAACTGGTACATTTGTGACTTTACATGTGCTGGAATAACAACACTACCTACAATCCGAACAACATGCTCACCTCCCTAAACTGTGGATTCAGTTAGTTGTTTTTAAATACAATACAATATATGCTGCTCGGCATGAACAGGAACAATGGGCCGTAAACACACGTGTTAGCCTTCTATACTAAATTTTCCTCCAGCAAAAATAATGGAGAGGAATACTTGCAAAAGCTAATTATGTTTACTCGTGTATTTTATGTCAAATGAAAAGGAAAGGAAAGGAGAGAAAAAAAAAAAAAGAAAAAAAAAAATACAATATGACAGACAGGAAAAGATCAGGGACTAATGGAGCTTTCTGTAAACCATTCAGACTCCTGACATTCAGCAGTGACAGAAGCATCCTGACCACAAATATATTCCTTTATTATAAGTGACTGCCATCTGCCTTGTGTTACAGGTTACAAATTCTACAGACCTGCCCTGCATAAAAAACAAAAAAACACTCCTCAGGTGGATTTCAACATAATTTGTCTCCTACTTTTACTGATTTGCCAAGATGCAAATAGGTCTGGAACATTTATTCCAATACTGTCCAGAGTCTGCATGTGAGGAAATATAGGACCGGGAATTTTGTGCTAAAAGAACACTCTAAGCAGAGAACTGACAATCTCAGCCAATGAGCAATCCCTGCATTGCAGTGCTCAGCTCAGAACGAACTAAAAGAAGCTCCTAAGCAGGAACTTCTTGCTCTCCTTCTGTCGGAGAAGAAAAGTTAAGATGTGCCAAGTGGACCACAGTTAAGCAGTCAAAAGGCTGCTAAATGGGTTGACTCCTTAAACTAGGAGTGGTAACAGGGCACACCTGGCACCCTAACCACTATAGTGCTCTGGTATTGGTTATGTTGCTTGGAGTGTTCCTTTACATTAATTAAAAAAAAAAAAAAAACAAAAAAAAAAACAAGCCATAGTATCGCATAGTTAACAACTATTCATTATCTTAAGTGTTCACTCTCCATGTCATTATATAATTTACCTCTTGAGATATTTTAAACATAACCTTACTCATTATAATATGTAGTTTCCAAATGACAAAGCCACATAAAGCATAATGGGAATTATATATTACAGTGCAATAAACTAAAAGAGATACATTCTCTGTAAGGTCTGCAGGGACGGAATACTCATCAGAACAACTACATTTAGCTGTACTTGTTCTGGTGACTATAGTGTCCCATTATTACAGCAAACACTATGATTGCTTGCGAATAGGTGCACAGCTGACCAGTGACCATTATATGGTCACTGCTGTGAGATATGAATAAACAATGGTACAATGATGCCATTATGTCTTACACATGTGAAAATAGGGAACAATTGGAACTTGAAACCAGTACAGATAACATTAGACTTGTAAAATGCTAGAAAGGAATAGCAAATTCAATACAATAAACTGAGAAGCTGTGGTTTTATTTGTCAAGCATTTCATACATATGTGCAGAAACAAACTGAATTTCATTGCCATATAAAATTTCAATCCACAACATGAGACCGGAAACCCCAAAAAGATGAGTGCAAATTGGCCCATTATTTAATCATCAGCAGGACAGACCTGACCGCGTTTTGACCAAAAGCGTCTTTCTCCAGCCTTGCTTGATAAAACCATATTGCAGATTATAGAATCTAGCACCACTATGCATTAATTTTGTTGGTGTTGCTGGTCTTACGTATTTGGAGTGAGCAGTGACTGGGTAGGGCAGGGTTGGTTGGTATGAAATATTTTAGTTACATATTTCATATTTTGACTCTTTTGAAAAGTAAAATTGCTTAATAAAAAAAATCTTGGAAAAATCAGCTAGGGCTTTAACCATTTTCAAATAATTAAATGTCATTTTCTGCTAAATATTAACATGGTTATTCTAAAAAGAAAATACATTTAAATAGTCTCTTCAAGGAGTCCTACTGAAAAGTAAGAATCCTTAATGTAAACAGATTTCTTTGGCATTAAGGATGTGGGCTATATATGGGGAGAAATAATTGAATCCATTAAGCATCTGGACACATGACTAGTCTAACAATGTAAAGCATTTGCTTTCCAAACCTAGACAACAAACACTCCAGATTGAAGACATTGGTGATTTTGATTGCCATTAACACATCACCCATAAGATGAAAGTATACTTACCAGGCTTCTTGTAAGTCACATATATATACAATCCAATGACTATGACATATGTCAAAAGGGCCGCTGACCAGTTAATGACAAACATGACTCCACAACATAGAAGGGCTCCAATGAGTGAAACCCACATGTTGTAGTATCTGAAAGCTGGACGCCATCCTGGAAATAGAAAACACAAAGTCAATCAAACTACAGGGCAACAGCAATGATAGGCAGTCACACTACTCTAATGATCCAGTAAATGTCTCTTTATTCACAGGTATGCTACAACAGAACCACATGACCATTTGACAGCCTTAGAAAGTGAAAATAAAAATTCAGTAGTAGCGTGAAAATTCTAATCAAAGCAATTTAAGAACGAGAGAACAAAATATGAAGATCTGGTTGTCTTTAAACAACTGAATGTTTTCAATTTGCATAAATACATGAATACCAAATAACAAACCAAAAATATATAGATAATAAGCTGTTTGTAAATCGGCAGATTTGAATGGCAGGGTTGTTGATAATGAAACCTATCACTACTATCCTGCCACTTAAATTTACCACATATAAGGTTTTTGGTTAGAAACCGCTCCTTCACAGCCTGGAGATGCAAGTGATGCTGCAGTGGATTTCTTTAACTGATAGCCATTTTTTTGAAGGCTTGAGAAGAATTTCCCTGCAGTATGCATGCATGTATCACATATACTTATGCTAAAGGGGACTAATGGGAAACGAGGGATTGACAAACTCATCCACTACCTTGATGAGTGGACATCATTGGAGGAGGACATATACACATAACAAACAACATTTACCTGGAGACTTGGCCAGTGATGCATGAAACACAGAGAAGTTTATTAAGGCATATGAAGCCAGAAAAAAGTTGGAGATGATTGGAGCGATCGTGTTTAGTTCAGCTAAAAATTAAACATAAGACAAACAACAGGTTTCAATACAATAGTGTGGCCCTAAATTGCAATGCATTATAAAAAAAAATTAAATCTTTCCAATTCCAACTTTGCAATATATAAGAAAAAAAAAAATGAATAAAAAAAAAAAAGGATTTTATACTGTCAAGTTAGACATTAAGACATACATACTATATACAATCTATAATAAATACACATAAAATAGGCAAGAAGCTAACAAACTAACCAATTAAAATGAATGCCAGTGCAATTATGAATGTAAGTAGGTAGCCACGCAAGGGTTCATTGTTTTTTCCATAGCCTTTGGCAAACATCAAAAGACCAGGATAAATGTTGTCTTTACACAAGGCCTGAAAAGAAATAAAGAATAAGTAATAAGGATTGTGGAAACAGATCCAAAACATACAAGCCAAAAGGATTGCCCTTTGGTTCTTAAGATATTCATATGTGGAACATTCATGCTTTTGGAACAGCCAGTAAGTTGTTTGTTTTTTTTTTTGTTCTTTTTACATAAAAACATGACATTTAATACATCAATTCATAAATTTTAAATATAAAAAGTACATATACCTGTCTTTCACAAATTATTTAACCTGCCTTGTCGCATTCTTTTTGATTTCATATTCTCTGTCCCTCCCTTGCAATATTCTCTCTCTCTACTTCCCTAGCCTGCATGTTCTCTCATTTATCATTCCCCATTCAGTTACTGTCCCTTTTTCTGTCATTCTCCTGCCAAAGTCCTCATGTTCCTTTCTTACCCAACTCCTCCGCCCTCATGTTCCATATCTTCCACCAACCCCAGCTCTTAGGTTCTCTGCCCCCTCACCCTACTAGCCTTCAAGTTTCCTGCCCTTCACCTTCCCTAGCCCTCATGTACCCTTCCCTCCACCTTCCCTAGCCCTCATGTACCCTTCCTTCCACCACCTCCCTAACCCTCAGGTTCCCTGCCCTTCACAGCCCTCAGTTTCCCTGCTCCCCCACCATCCATTGCCCTCAGGTTCCCTGCCCTCCACGATCCCGTGCCATCACTTTCCCTGCTCCCCACCATCTTTAGTCCTCAGGTTCCCAGTTCTCTACATTCCATAGTCCTGTTTCCCAGCCATTCACAGCCCTCAGTTTCTCTGCTCCTCCACCATCTTTAGTCCTCAGGTTACCAGTTCTCTACCATCCCTAGTCCTCAGGTTCCCTGCCATTCACATCCCTCAGTTTCTCTGCTCCCCCACCATCCCTTGCCATCAGGTTCCTTGCCCTCTACCCTGCCTGGCCCTCAGGCAACCTGAGGTAGGAAAAAATAAACTTTTTTCCCCTTCCTGCCTCAGCTAATTTGCTTGTTCAATAAAGTACTGGAGAATTGCTGTTGCAACAAAAGGTAGAGAGGTGATAGTTAACCTATCTGGATTAAGACAAGCATTAAAAACTACAATGAGTGGTAAGGAAACAGTTAATCAAGCCAAATGTCTCCTTGTATGATAACAGGTAATTTAGTACAGGTATTAAAATGTTTACAACTTTTTTACACCCTCTAAAAAAATATTATTCACACCTGCATACAGTGTGTGCAAGGACAGACATGAGTAGTAACTATATACCAAAACAGAAAGACAATCCCAATGGAGATACTTTACGTGTTATAGCAAGACATTCCCACTTAGATGTTTCCTTAAAGGACCACTCTAGGCACCCAGACCACTTCAGCTTAATGAAGTGGTCTGGGTGCCAGGTTCTTCTAGGGTTAACCCATTTTTTTTATAAACATAGCAGTTTCAGAGAAACTGCTATGTTTATGAATGGGTTAAGCCTTCCCCCTAATCCTCTAGTGGCTGTCTCATTGACAGCCACTAGAGGCGCTTTACTTGCTTCTCACTGTGATTTTCACAGTGAGAGCACGCAAGCGTCCATAGGAGAGCATTGTAAATGCTTTCCTATGCGACGGGCTGAATGCGCGCGCAGCTCTTGCCGCGCGTGCGCATTCAGCCCAGGAGGAGGAACGGAGGAGGAGAGAAGGAGGAGAGCTCCCCGCCCAGCGCTGGAAAAAGGTAAGTTTTTAACCCTTTCCCCCTTCCAGAGCCGGGTGGGAGGGGGTCCCTGAGGGTGGGGGCACCCTCAGGGCACTATAGTGCCAGGAAAACGAGTATGTTTTCCTGGCACTATAGTGGTCCTTTAACATGCAAGCGCACATATAGCAATACCAAAAAGCTATTATGTTCTTCCACGGGAAGATGATTTTGACATTATAAACTAAATTGAACGTATCTGTGATACACTCACGCACACTTTAGTTTTCACCTCATGCACTAATCAATATGAGTAACATGAGAAAATGCATTCTAAGAACGAAACTAATCAGAAATAGAGCTTATAAGAACACATGCATTGAGAGAGAGATTAATATATAAACAGGCTATAAGCAATCAAGGAAAGTAGCGAAACCTGGACTCTGAGACAGCAATGAGCAGACGCCAGCCTGATAGTTCTAATGACCATTTGATTTCTAAAGCTGCGGGGACAAGTTATATGATCTACAGTACATGTAGTCTTGCAATTTTAACAGACTTGAAACAGCATAACAGTATGATTTTAGGGTGTTTTCATGTTTAAATTGATAAACTAATTAATAGTCCATGAGGCAAACAGTTAATAACCAGTGGCTCCAAAGAATCCATTCTGGTGGGTATATAGAGAGGTAGAATAAAGGAACAGGCTTAGAACACATTCAATCAGAATAGTTTAAAAAAACAAAACACATTTCATCAAGCTTGGCTCTGGAGATGCATGTTTAAATTAAACACCCTACCCCCCTACTGTTTACATTTGAAAATAAATCTTCATTATACATTTAGCAAAGCTTAAAAAAAATCCTACAAACGAGTAATCGGGCAACATTTTCACTGGAGACACACTAGAATACAGCAGTTAAGCCGTAGTTTCTCTCCCACAAACAAAGTTATCTAAACTCACATTCGTTCTACATCAAGTCAATCACACATACATGTACAGACCATTATAAACTGACACAAACATATGTATATAGTTAATACAATGTTAAACAAAAATATGCATACCAGTCAAGCCATAAGACTTGCTTTTCCCACAGAAATCACAAATCTGCAGTGATGTTACTACCGCAAAAGATTCTGGGTGGAT
>OW240916.1:234528550-234562363 GCA_933207985.1 Pelobates cultripes
CTGGCAGTGTCAGCATATTGATAAAGTAGGTTTGACAAATTAGTGATTTAAAGCTAGGTTACGGTATCACTGGGTGCAGATATAATGCAGCTATGCATGGTATGGCTCAAAAAGGAAAGTACCAGATTCAGATGCAGAGTATAACTATTAGGCATGTGCTTCAGGATAAGGTATAAAGAGTTCACTCTGGTTTGGAGGGCTCAGTGTGTGGCCGTCTGCTCGCTTAGAATCACAGTTCCAGCGGTGGCCGCAAGCCCTGCCATGCCGCGATGTCGTCAGCCAATTCCCTCTGTGGGGTAGTCGCGTGTGCCTTCCAGCAGGTCACGGTAAGCCGTTGTCGCGGTCCCCCTGCACTTTCTGCATCTTTCACCCGTGCGGGCTTCTGCATACCGCGGCATCTGGGCTGCTAGTTGTTCGGTTTGTTGTTTAGCCCCATGTTGGCTGAGGTGAGCGTCCAGGCGCTGCAGGCTGTGTTGGGGATGCTTGGTGCATAGGGTTTGCGATCGCTTGTGCCAGCCGCCATCCTCCGCCATCTTGGATGTACCTTGCTGCCTCATGGCGTTGGGAGGTAGTATTGCCCGGCTGCCTGTGCCACCCAGCGAGGACCGGGATAACCCCCGCCGGTCCAGAGGGGGGGGGGTTAGAGGTGAGTACGGTGAGGTTTCCATCTGCGAGGTTACCAACCAGGAGAGCGGCCGCCTCTCCCTGGCTCGGTCGCAGCTAGGCCTCAGGCTGGAATCGTGGGGACCCGGTGAGTTGCGGGTACAAGATTAGTATTAAAACGTTTTCCTGGGTCTCCCCCACTCTGTAGTCACACTCCCAGCGGTGTGGGCGCGATGATTTGGGGTATATCCCCCGTTTTAGTGGCTGGCTTGCAGGAGCTATTGTGCAGCACGTCCACTCTGCTAGGAAGCTAGGCTCCGCCCCCCCTCCTTTTTTTTTTTTAAGGCCATTTTTTTTTAAACTGTTTTAATTGAGGTATGCCTAATTTCACAAACCAGTGTAATACAAATCAGACTCCAGTAGTGACAACCAAAGTTTGTATTTGTGTTATGGAGAAGGGTCCCTCAAACTCACACCTGCTTGTCATTTCATCGATTGTAGCATCTGACTCAACCTAATCCATCAACTGAGCTGATTATGTAGAGGTTGTGCACTTTTTTCTTTTCAACAAAGAGAGGTAACGCTGGCTCAACAAGTTCAACAAAGATCAGATCACATAAATTGTCAAAGCAATGCAGGTATACAAATTATTCTGAAGGTTCATAAGCTTTCTCCCACAGCACGTGCTCACACACTCTCTCAAAAGCAGTCACAATATTATTGTTTTATTTACAGGCTATTTACATAATTAATTCACTGTACTATGGCATTCATTCATAGATGACATTTCTAAATTTACACACATACTTTACTCACAGAGCACATTGTTTTAATTTCCTGTTCATATTTTTCCTGGTGGGTGGATAACATCGCTCGCAGCCACAACTTCTTATCAAATGTTTAAATGTTACAACTCTCATAACATGTCAGCAGGAGATGGGTTTTTATTTGATTTGGTTTGTTTTTAATAAAAGAAGGCTCAGCTAACAATCTAACTAAAGAATAAGCAGAAATGGCTGTTTTTCATGGAAAAGATGTAAACATCTATTTATTCTGAAGACTATGTTATACCGTTAATATTTATGCACATTTATCAGACTGTAATACTAGTAGAAGTTGCACTATTTGTTTTCCAATGATATCCAATCAGTAGTGAATTGTTCAAACCTCTAAGTAGGTTTCACATTGGGGAAATTAGAATGTTACTTCAAATAACTAATTCTAAAATAAATAGCCCAGATCTATCTAAACGTATTTACCATATGTTGCAGATGCAACAAGCATATTGGCTGCTTTTTGCAAATTTCAGGGAGTGTGACAAGCTCACCAAAAGATACAATCTATTTTTTTTTTTTAGATGCTCAATTTATTTTACCTCTGTAATGCTACCATCTAGACATGTTCCTGCTTTATCTAACACATTTTAATGCCAGCTAATATTATCCTTTCTGACTGCAACCATTAAAGGTACACTACAGGCAACCAGACCACTTCAGGTCATTGAAGTGATCTGGGTACAGTGTTCCTTTTGCACTTAAACGTTCCAGAGAAACTGCAATGTTTACATTGCAGCACTAAGTCTGCCTCCAGTGGTTTTCTCCCAGACAGCCACTGGAGGCGCTTACTGCATCGAAACGGACCTTTGGTCTGGTAAAAGATGCTGGACGTTCTCACATTTTGCATGAGGACACCCAGCGTCAGCTTTTTTTCCAATTGATTCAATGCTTTCCTATAGGGAGGTCTAATTATTATTATTGGTATTTATATAGCGCCAACTAATTCCGCAGCACTTTACAATATTATGAAAAGGGGGGAAATTTACAATACAAGAGACAATTACACAGTGGCACAGCAACAATAGGTAGGTGAGGACCCTGCTGAAACAAGCTTACAGTCTAGATGAGGTGGGGTACAAATACACAACATGGCAGAAAGGGTGACAGCCACCAAACAAGGTGGAAAAGTAACAGAGCTGGAGGTGAGAGTGGAGTATGGCTCTTTAGGAGAGCAAGAGATAGACTTGGGTAAGTATAAATAAGTTACTCTTGGAGTCCATAAGCATTTCTGAACAGATGGGTTTTGAGGGACTTCTTAAACAATTCAAGACTAGGGGAGAGTCTGATGGGGGTAGGCAGGCTGTTCCAAAAGAAGGGAGCCGCCCGAGAGCAGTCCTGCAAGCGCAAGTTAGGAGCAAGGGTGCGAGCAGCGGACAGGAGAAGGTCACTGGCAGAGCGGAGATTCTATGAATCTATGAAAAAATGTAAGAGGGACTAGAGTTGGTTAGAGCTTTATAGGAAGGGGTCAGTATTTTGAATTGACACCTGTATGATACAGGAAGCCAGTGTAAGGATCGACAGAGGGGCGAGGTATGGGAGGAAAGACGGGTGAGAAAGATCAGCCTGGTGGCAGCATTCATTACCGATTGTAGCAGGGTTGTTTTGGGGAGACCAGCTAAGAGAGAATTACAGTTATCCATGCAAGAGATTACCAGAGCATGAACAAGCTCCTTGGCAGCATCTTGCGTGAGAAAGGGGCAGATGCCGGCGACATTTTTAAAGGTGGAAGCAACAGGTTTTAGCAACATACTGAATATGTGGGGCAAAGGTGAGGCCAGGATCAAAGATAACACCAAGACAACGAACTTGCAAGGATGAACTGATGCAAGCACCATTTATATGCAGGGAGAGCGAATGAGGAGATTCAGCATTATGAGGGGGAAAAATAAGACGCTCAGTTTTAGAGAGATTGAGTTTCAGAAAGCAGTGGGACATCCAGTTAAAAATAGAAGAAAGGCAAGCAGTGACATGTTGCAGGACCGCGGGGGAGAGATCAGGGGAGGAGAGATATATCTGGGTGTTGTCGGCATACCGATGCTAGCGAAATCCAAAAGAAAATGAGTTTGCCAAGAGATGCAGTAGAAAGAGAGAACAGAAAGGGACCAAGAACTGATTCTTGCAGGACTCCAACTGAGACAGGGCGAGAGGAGGAGGTGTCATTGCAAAAGGAGACAGTGAACGAATGTTGGGAGAGATAGGAGGAGAACCACGAGAGGACAGTGTCACAGAGGCCAAAGGATTGATGAGTTTGGAGGAGGAGGAGGAGGACATGATCAACAGTGTCAAAGGCAGCAGAGAGGTCAACAAGAATTAATATGGAGTAGTGGCCTTTGGATTTAGCTGTGATTAGGTCATTTGTAACCTTAATAAGAGCAATCTCAGTAGAGTGCAGGGGGTGAAAGCCAGATTGAAAAGGGATCGAGGAAGGAGTTAGAATTTATGCACGTGTGCCATACGCCGTGCATGCGCATTAGCACCTGCTTGTCGTGGGACATCGGAGGAGCCATGACCTGGCGCCGAGGGAAATTGGAGCTGGGATCAAGTAAGTAAATAAAGGGGTTTTAACCCTTTATTCACCCAGGCAGGTGGTGGTGGGGGGGGGGAACGGTGAGAGAGGGGAGGCAGAGGGAGCTTTGAATTCCTGGCACTTATAGCATCCATTTAATTCCACAGATAAATATTAGAAATTCACGATTCATGGCACTATTAACACGTTTCACAACATTGAAGGACAAAATCCTACTAGTGATTTCCCTTACCTCTCACCCCTCTACCCCTATTTGTTTAACTTTTTGTTTGTGGGCAGGAGACAGACAATTCCTTTATTGTTTTCTTACCTGGAACACTTTTGGTGCGCTGACTAACGATGCAAGGGCAGAAGAGAGGGTAGCAGAAAAAATCCCAGCAGTGATGAGAGGTGCAAATCCAGAAACCATACTCATTACCTAGGGAAAAGGAGCATTACAGAAAATATAGATTATAACATGAACATTTTATTTAAATACAAAACTGCAATCCTAACATGATAGTGTCCCTGTTCCTATTTCTTTAGGGCCTCTTCCTCCCCAAGTGAATAAAAGGATTAAAAAGAAAAACAAAAAAACCCTTTAACTTACCTCTTTCTAGTGCTGAGGCTGCCTTGGCTCTGGCTAGGTCTCCTCCCACGACGTTACGGCAATGGGGAACAAAATGTTGTCTTAACTCTGCAATGTAAAAATTGCAGATTCACCGAAACTACAATGTTCTAGATTGCAGAGTTAAGAGGAGAGGGGCACTGCACTAAGACCACTTTAAATGTCAAAATTATCTGCTCAACTGAAGCATACCAAGTCATATGGAAAAGTATGGTTGCAAATAATGATAAGTAACCATCCAGCTATTGTAGCACTTTAGGTATTCTACAACGATTTGCCAGTGTATGCCAGCCAAAAAGGAATTCTCAGTTTCTTAAGGGACTATGGTCCTGTTTTGATAAGCTATTCAAATGGTTCAATACGATTAGAAAAACTTTCCAAATAATAGATCTACAAAAATTCCCATATACTTTAATGGTGACTTCTGTAGATAAATAGTTTTGAACATTTTTTTTGTTTTTGTTTTTTGACAGTATTGATTAATTTGTAAAGTCCATTACATTTAGCCCTATGTTTACCACAGTTCCAACCCAGCCCAGAGCTTGTAAACATGGGAGATGTTATTTCATAAAAGCTGTAGGTCTACCTATTATACAACATCCGTTTAGAAATACCAATGACAAAGGAAGATGGAGGGTCTGTTTTATCAACCTTACACAACAAGGCTCAGAATTGTTCAAGGTTAGAAAACAAGAAACCATCCTTCTTTCTAGGACATGCATTCCTACTGGTACGGTACCATGAATATTGGAGAAAATTTTTATTACATAAACATTAAGACTAAGAGTGGATTAAGCCAGTTTAGAGGAAAATGGTTGGAAATAAATATAAAACAAAATATAAACAAAACAAAAACAAGGTTGAAAACATCTATTAATATTTATTTGAAGAGCCAAAAAAAAGAGCAGCAGTCTTGCATAATAGTTCAGATATTCACTTCCCGCTGGAAGATCAGAACAGTATGAATGTTTTGCTGCCCCTCTGTTTGACTTCCAAAAGCAAAGGAAAACAGACAGCGTGAGCAGGGATCAACATGGCATCTGACTGCATTTATAGGAGGTAAGCAAACACGATTTCTGCCTTAAAGCTCAAAGGAACATCACAACAAGCTCAGACATGGCCATACACATATAGCTGTCTCATGTATTCCCAAGGAAGAGCCAACTAGTTAATTAATGAGTGTGACAAAGCGATAACACATAAAAATGTACTTTTATAAAGAACAGTTATACCTTAAAACTATAATGTAGTTTAAACAAAAAGTGTATATACAGTACAGTGCATCCCATTCTAAATTAAAACCCATAAACTTCACTATAACCCTATCTAAATTCATTGGGATGCATTTACAAAATATGATCATATAATGGTTTGAAGTGAAACTGCTGCAAAGTACATTCATTTTTCAAGGCAAATCAATGCCACAATAATGAGACATTTGTTGGGATGGATATTTCTATTAAAGTTGGCCAAACTTCCACTATAAGAGAAAGGACACATGAACACACATACATGAAAATAAAATATGATCATACATGATATAAGCCTACCACTGCTTAAAAGTATCCAGTAGTATGTCTTAAATTGCAGTTACAAGCTTACACAATCAGAGAGAGTGTGATTTTTTTTTTATGAGAATCTCCATAATTTTGCCAAAGATTAGGTCAAAGACCACCAGTGTCCTATCAATATTATTTTTTAATATTGCCATATTTTTTTTTTATTAAGTAAACATTTGTATTCATTAGAACACTTGTGTTTGACTCCTACACCCCATACATAAAGCATGGAGGAGTAATTAATTGAGGAATTGTCTTTATCGTATTACACAGTGAAAGCCTAAACAATTTCCACCTTAATGGGATCGAGAGTATACCTGAAAGTTATTCATTAGTCCATATTTACATTCCTTTGATCTACATTCTGAAAAGTCATAATTTAGTTTACACGCTGCTTCAGTGCAGTTTGTTATTGCCATGGAAAGGGTGTCATTAACGTTCCCAGTTGCATCGCGAACAACACATGAACCTGTGAACAAGAAAACAGATGTGGTTAGTAAGAAAATAAAAAACTAGCCATTTTTTTATTTATTTTCTAAACTTGATATTTATACTCTAATTTTTCAAATTTCTGCATCAAACGCCAACTCCCCCTCCCAAATATACTATATCTTTACTTTTACTTCATACTTTTAATTGTAATGCAGTATATAATGAAAATGTTTTAGGTACACACTTTTCTCCTTTCATTCATAACGCAGTTATACATGTCATTAGGAAACAGTTCAGTTACTGTTACCTAACAAATTCTGTAGGTAAAAAGATGGCCACCTCTGCTCTACACAGCACTGTTGTACAAACATAAGGGCACCTGATAGTTGTATCTTACCTACAGAGGCAGCAACACCCATGTAGACAATGGTGGTTATAAGAATGGCCAACATTGTTCCTTTAGGTATGGCTTGTTGAGGATCCTAAAGGGAAAAAAAAAAATCAAATGCAGTCTTAATGAAAAATGCTTCCCTATAAATCAATACTTACACATTACACCTGATACTCACCGCAAGATCACCTGAGATATTTGCTCCTGCTAAGATGCCAGTAGCAGCAGGAAAAAAAATTGCAAACACTGTGAAAAAGGTTTCATCATTTCGGAAAGCTGGACCAAAGTTTTCAGAAAAAATTTCAGCTGCCATAAAAAAAAAAAAAATAATAAATAGTGTCATTTAACATAGGAATATTGAAGTGCACTAACACTTGCAAAACAGAGCTATGAATCATGCATTTTAACACAGGAACATAAGTAAGAGAGTCACAGATGCTCCAGGTGCTTTGAATACTAGATCCCATTTTGCTAAGTTACAAACGGATATATAGAGTGGTAATACACCATCAGTTAGCCCAGGGTAATTAGGTTAGCAAAATCCAGGGTAAGTGATATCAAATTATGGTAAGCATGACAGGTGCATTTCAAATTCATTCTAACCACAACAAAAGGGATTCTATACATGTTTTTTTTTTTTTTTTTTATGTAAATGCTAATCTCTCAGTCATATATTCTAGCAATTGAATTTCACGCTGCAGAATACACACTGGAGAGAGAAAACACGTGCACAGGGGATGCGGTTGCCTGGATTCTGATATTTCACTTACCTTTATAACCAAAGAACCCTTTTGCTTTCTTGTCCTCCATAGGAATGACTGATCCTATGAAGTAGTCAACAATAGCCAGCAGCAAAATGACTAACAGGACAATCTGGGCCTTGAGAGAAAAAAACAAAACAAAAACAGTATAAACTCATTAACTAGAAAGTAATTTCAAATATATAATTAACAAATAAAATACACCAATTATTAAATATTACATTATTACAGCATTAACATGCCTGTCAGATAAAGACTGTACAATGCATGCATCTGAATTTGCTGGGTTCATACACTAGTTTAGATGTATACCACCATTAGCAAGCCAGGTGATGTAAAGTGTAATTCCCTTAACAGTCTACTACTACACAATGACAAAATTGAGCCATCTAGGCATTATGGGAGCAGCGGTTCATTAGCATAATAGTATAAGAGCAAAACCTGACACATTTATTATAGCTGTAAGACTTGAAAAACACAAACCCCACAAACACTTATAATATGTATACATGATAAATAATTTAATGCAAATGTAGCTTTGGCAATAGGTTCCAATCACGTTGATCCTAATGCACATTTAAAAATTAAAGGGACAGACAAGGTCAATACACCTATCCCAGAGCAAATCAACATTAGATTTACTTCCTGAGAAATCTAGATTCCGTGGAGTCTTTCACACAGAAATGTGGGTTAACGGACACTGCACCAATGATTTTCACAAATGATAATTTAACACTATGAATGATAAAATGGAAAACTATTCATCCCTGCATTTCAATGGTTAATAAGATTTCAAACACAGTGTGAAACCAGAACTCTATGTGTGTGAGGAGTCCTGTGCAGGCATGCAAGTCAGGTGGTAGGTCTTCTCACATTAAAATAATGAAACTTTCCTGGATATAAGTAAAATACTCTGGTATATTTGTTTAGCAGAGGTAAAATAAAGATGGGACAAAGAGTAGATGACAAGCATCAGATGCTAGCTTGCAAGCAATGAGTCCAGCAGTGCTATCAAGAAGGCATTATGTATAAACAACAATGGATTGATATAGAACAGACCATAATTAAGGGTGTCAGCTTATTTTTGTAGGCTGCAAAATATACACGGAGGAGGCTTCATGGGACTAAACTGCCCTAAGGGCTAAACCGTTGGTAATCTCTGATTTTAATTCTCAGTAATAAATAGGCGTTGAAACATGTTACTACATTGATGTTAGAGAGCAAAAAGACCAAAAACATACATAGTTGCAAACAGAACATCTTAACCTATAGAATCAAATCTAAAAATTAAAATTAGAACTAACGGTTGCAATAAAATGCTTTCATACGTTAAAAATTAAACACAAATCTAGATATGCATGCAAAAAGAACCACTTAACAACAGATTGTTAAATATATCAAATAGCCAAAAAAATATGTGGATATTGTGAATATTCCTTTTGAATGTAAAATGGGGAAGAATCTGATTAAATCCTAAAATGTTTGGTTTCAAATCTTCAGTTAAAAGAGACTAAGCACCAAAATCATTTTATCGTAAGGAAGGGATTTATTTCTAGGCACACATGCTGCCCCTTCAGTCTTGCAAAATTAGAATAGTTAAGATCCACAAAAAGTAGTGATGTGTCAAGCTAGTTAAAACCAGTGATTCCCCAACACTGAAAAATACTTAAAACCAAAAAGAAGTAGTGTATTATACTAGCCAGGAAGTAGTGTATTATACTAGCCACCTGTGACACAATAAGTGGAGATAAAGTGCAATACAAACGCAATTATACATACTTTTTTCCTCTGAGTTGAGGGATACAGGTTACCACAGGTAACCTAAAATACAATAAAAACAGCAAAACATAGTGTGAACCATAAAAGGACTTGTAAAAGTGAGGGGTAAGGTTGGACTCTCACTCACATGGCTCAGAGCCGTCCCAGGCTCTGTATAATTGGCTCAAGGGTGCCACAAATGGCTGGAACCGTTTTGGTCTCCCCAAAGAATGGAATAATGATGGTGATGGATGGTGACCAAAGAATGGAAAATACAAATAAAATAAAAATATAGAGAGAGATTGGGTACTAACTTCCAGAAGAAGGCCACTCGAGCCGAAACGCGTCTGCTGACCACCGACAACAAAAGTATTTAATTTTGGGTCACTGAACAGGTGGTGAGTGAGACTTACCAAAGAGAGTTGGTCACTCACACATTATATATATGTTAGTACCCAATCTCTCTCTATATATTTTTATTTTACTTGTATTTTATACAATAAAGTATTTTATTGAGGATCCATCACCATCATTATTCCATTCTTTGTGGAGACCAAGACTGTTCTAGCCATTTGTGGCACCCTTGAGCCAATTATACAGAGCCTGGGACGGCTCTGAGCCATGTGAGTGAGAGTCCAATCTTACCCCTCACTTTTACAAGTCCTTTTATGGTTCACACTATGTTTTGCAGTATTTATTGTATTTTAGGCTACCTGTAGTAACCTGTATCACTCTGAAAAGGCAGTGTTTACATAAAAAATGCCTAAAGGGAGCTTTTATACTCACCAGAACAAATACATTAAGCTGTAGTTGTTCTGGTGACTATAGTGTCCCTTTAAAAACAGAACAGGAAAGTCAAAAAAGTTCCAATTAAGAAGATTAAGAATTTCCCAAGGGACTACACATTTGAAATCTCTACAAGTATCTCTCTTGAAATTTGTTTTTTTTTTCTAAGCTTGAACCATTTTCTCCAAAGTTCCCAACTTCGTATTGTAAGTTGATAGCCCACAAACCATGCCTGCCTTCCTCCTAAACAGCACCATTTGTTCATTGTCATCTCTTGGATACTCCATGAAATGAACATGGCATCTCACATAAGGGGAAGCTATAGTAGCAGTATTACCTTTTTACTTGCAAATGGGAGGGTACTGCAGATATTTTTTCCAATCCAGATATTTTGCTTATTAAGTATGGCAGTTGATTGTCAACCCACAGTTTATGGATGGTATTCAGTTTAATACAAATCATGGATGTGATTTAAATTTTGGTTGCAATAATTTTCCTTTTTTTTATTTTGATGAGCTTATATCTACCTTTAATTTAATATGCTAGCATTTTGCCTGTTGTGGTTGAGGCCGCATCTCAGTTGTATTTTATCAGCTTAACGTTTGGTTCAAACGTGTGGATAACCTAGTTCAGATTAATTTCCCTGTCTGTAGGTTAGATTCTCACATCAAGTGCTACATAATTTAATTTAACTTGTTCTTTTTCCATAAATTATTTGTCTCACAAGAGGGTGTATGGTGTATGTAATGTTATGTATCAGCATCATACATCTATCTGCTATGAGGTCAACTTTGCTCTAATGTAATACATTTTGCAAAATTCACTTTAATGGTAAATAAAATAAAACTATAACTACCACAGTTTGTCATACAACTCTCTGCTTTGAGGTCAGCCCTACGTTTGTCTGCTTTGGGTACTGTACTACAAGCTTATGTGTGTTTATAGTCTAGCTCAGGTTCATATCTCTGCATGGATATCTTTGTCCCACAGATAGATAAAAGAATGTGTAATAAAAAACATTTGCTAAATTTCAGCAAGAGAGACAAACTTGCAATAAGTTGGTTAGAATGATTTCAACTTGGCTTTAATTTATGAACATCAGCCCAATTCACTTTAATGGTGAATAAAATAAAACTATAACTACCACAGCGTGTTTCAACAGTCAAACCTTACATTTATTAACTCCTATCAAATGGATACACAAGTGGTTATGCATGTATCTTGCAGACATATTCTAATGTTAATGCTTTCTGGAACATATCTGACACACAAACAACCTCGTTTATTCTTAACTAGGTTTCAGTACCACAGATGTCTCTGCCTCCTTTATAGTACTCAAGAACATGTGAACGAATTAAATATGAACAAATTAAAACCACTAATAAGCTTAAGAGTTTGGGCCAAGGCAGAGTCTTTAGTTAAATGCTATCACATGGTTGATATTGACGACATTCAGTGTGAGAATCCCCATAATCTATTTTGCTCCACTTAATTATATTGCAGAACAGTAATCGATGTCACAGTAAAGACTGTCCTGTTTACACATCTAACTTTTTATCCTTTGTAAATGTGCTAGTTGAATGGGTCTGTTTAAGCACTATAATAACTTTGCATCATTGCAAATGTCATGGTGCATACATTACCTGCAACCAATCTCCTTGTTAAGAGTTACTTTTAAATGCAGCAACTTAAAATTTACTGCAGCTATAAGACAGTCCACGCCCCCCCCCCCAGGCTCTGATGTAGCAAAATAGAATATTTTTGCTTTCAATGATGACCAGCTTGTGGCATACTCATAAACAGAGTCGAACAAGGGATGTGGGCAGTCATTACTTTAGCTAAAAGCTGCACAGATCTCATTACAATGATCTGTAATGCATACAGTCTTTTAATAAAATAAAAAATGTAAACCAGACTATGTAGAAACTGTAAACTGCAGTGCGGCTGTAGTATCTGTTTTAAAAGAACTAGTTCTACTCATCCAATGTGAAAAACAATAAGCAAATAATAAAATTTAAAAAAAACCTCTATATATACCAGACACTAAACACACAGTAAAGAGTTCTCTACAAAAGTTTGTTCAATCTGTGCAAAAAAAAACATTCTCAACTTACTTTTGCTTCCCACTCCATTCCTGCTACAGAGATTCCCAGTAATATTACAATTGTGATCGCTCCAATAATTCGAATGTCATTGAGGTTATCCACCATAATGGCATTGTGTTCCTACAAAACAAATACATTGAATATTTAAAGATTAATTATGCACATTACATAAGCAATAATAAAACATATAGAACTTTTAACTGGGTCAAAGTGGTTGCACTAATTTAATGACATAATTGAAATGGATTCAAACTTCTGGGACAAAAAATAATTAGTGAGTCTGTAAGCACAGTGCTGGGGCCATTTGCCTCCCACTGAAAAAAAAACAAAAAAAAACTAATAATTTAATTTCAGGAAGCATGTTTTTGTATATATTTTTTTTGGCTGCACTGACTTTACCAACCACCAATGTATTAAAAATTAAGCAAACATGCCATGGAGACTGAAGAGGTGTTATAGGAAAGTTCTATAGAGAAATCCAAACAATCCCTGGACCAAATATTCATATTTTAGGGTTGGTTCCTGGAATTCAGTCAGTAAAATAGGCCAATAATATCACCAGTGGGAAATGTGTTCAGTTCCCAGTTTCATTTAGTTTGTTTTATTTATTTTGCTCTACCACACCTCTCCCTCTCTGTCTTGATGCCCAGCGCAGTGATGTGCTAACTACAATTCTTAACACTGCTGCTTATTATGGTGGACATACCTTGCCCGCTATATTGTAATAATTCTGTACTACAAGGAGACTTGTTCTCCATTCCCAAGAATATAGTATACCTATCCTTTTTCATTTTCACCCCCTCCCCCATCGCATTAAAATGTAAAAAAAAATAATGTTTACTAACCTCTGCTTACCTCTCAGCCTCCAATCCAATGCTTCTCATAAGGAAGCATTGGAGACCTATTGCACATGCGCAGTGAGAGCAGCAACAGCTTTGAATAAATGATTTCATATGGGTGTTCTGCGTCACGTGATAGTTTTACTCTGTCAGTTCTGCTGAAGCACCTCTAGTAGGTGTCATACTGACAGCCACTATAAGTGGACTTAACACTGCAGTGCAAACATTGCATTTTCTCAAAAACTGCAATATTTTATATTGCAGAGACAGGTTTAATTTCCCAGTCTTGAGTTTCAAGTCTAAACTCATCTGTTCACCTTCTGCCCTTATATTCTATGTAGTAATACATCAGTGGACTGGTACCCGACGGCAGAGGAGAAAAAAAAAATCTCTTGGTACCATACAATAGGGAGACTACAATAAATGTGATTTCTTCTTTTTTTATATGCCAACAGTTTGTATTTGTTCCTACTAGAAAATACTTCACATTGGTTTGGATTAGTTGAAATATTTACAAAATAATGATAATAACTGACTGGGGGAAAAACAAAAAAAACAAAGAAAACCTGCTTCAGGTGTAATAAACCACTTTCCACCCATCATACTTACCATGATAAATACTACAATTGAAGAGAAATAATAATCTACCTGAACAACAAAATTTTTATTGAACCAAATTGAGAGCATGCTTGTGAGCCCCAAACGAGATCAAAGCAAACATACACAGCTAAGCATTGGTTTTCTCAGCATGTACTTACAAAATAAACAAACACATAATGTACTCTAAAATGAAGCAATTCCCGGCCTTTGATTCTATAAGCCATTTGTTGGTATTGGCACACCGTATGAACTTGGTCCCAAACTTCCTTAATCGAGGGGGGACCGTCCTCTTCCAATGGTGGGCTATGCTGATTTTTGCAGCCAACAAAATGTGTATCACCACTGTTTTGTGGGGAAAGCGATTTAAGTTTGGGATATGGTACAACTGGTAGTATTCTGGTTTAGATTGTAATGACAGTGTTGTTATATTATGCAGAGAGTCTTTCATTACCTTCCAGACGGAAGTTATGCCAGAGCAGCCCCCGAAAATGTGTTTAAATTAACCTGTCTCCGTTCTGTATCTCCAGCATTTGTGCTTCAAAGGAACCAAGTATCACCTCATCATTATTTTACAAAATGCTTCCCAATGGAATAGGCTATTAGAAGTCGATTTAGTTATCTGTATGGTCTGCAACCAGATGGGTAGCGGATATTCTATGTGCAGTTCCTTTTCTTATTGCATCATATATGGTAGTTTTTCAAAGGGAGTTAGGTCATATAACGCATTATAGCATAACGAGAGGGTTTTCGTTGTTTTATATTTACCAATGCAACATTTGCCGAAAGGGGTGAGCACGGAGGAGTCCCCAACTAAATATCTTTGGATTCTATTATATGTTTAATTCTAATATAAGTGAATAATTCTCTGCCAGGCAATGAGAATTCCGCCTGCAATTTGGGAAATGGCTTAATGCCGTTCCCGTCGATAAGAGAGCTAATTGGCGTAGCTCCATTTTTCATCCAAGTGTCCACAGATCGGTCTGCTGACAGGGACTCTAGTGATATAATGGGGGCTAAGGTCAGCAAGTCATTGTGACCAACTAGGTCCGGTGACAATGTTTTCCCAATTATGTATCAAGAGTTTCATACTTGGGAGTATATGGCCGATATTTTGTATCGCCGTCGTGGCTGTCAGTATAGAGGCTTTATAATATGTTTTTATATCTGGGATGCCCAGTCCCCCTTTGTGGTAAGGCAACCATAGCAAATATTGTTTCACTCTCGGTGGCTTCTTCTTCCAGATGTGAGCATTAAGAATAGCCTGAAACTGTTTTAAAAGTTTGTTTAGTACAGCTATAGGGATCGGTCTGAAGAGATATAAAATATGCGGCAGTATCTTCATTTTGACGGAGTGCACACGCCCCAGCCAGGACACCTCCAAATCCTTCCATTGTTCCATTTCAGTTTTTGAAATGCCTACCTTTTATTGTCAGACTCAGAACCAAAGACAAGCCAGTGAAAGTAATCATACTGCAATAAACAAATTCATGAAAAAGATTTATATTCAAATATACATGTTGTCACTGTATTTACCTCGAGTAACTCTACCATTGTTTCAGCAAAGCCCACCACATACATAGCAACAGCTACAGCATTTGCAAAGGCAAAGATGAGCCCAATTGCACCTCCAAACTCTGGACCCAAACTTCTAGAGATTAAGTAGTACGCACCTCCTAAAAAAACAAGACAGAAAGAGATTATATATAACTTAATGGTTGGTCTGCTTTTTTAAACTTTATAGATCAGCACCACTGGCCTCTACTCCCACAGATTTTGTACTTCTCAGCATCCCAAAAGTGGTATTCATGAAATTCAGATGGCTGATCAGGGCCTTATTTTGTTGCAACAAGAAGCTTTTTTTAAACCCAAATTTAAATACACTTTATGTCCCATCCATACCACTTCGTATTCACTCCTCTTACCCAAGTATTGTTGTAGAAGCAAATGCTTGCATGAGATTCCTCTTCAGAATATCCACTGAATCTCCAGCAAAGCTGTATATGGGAAAGTAGAGAGGCAGGATATGACATTCAGTCATGCTTCTGCCCCTGTGCACACTGCCATGCTGGAGTATCAGTAAGACTGCTGTAAGACAGAGGAAGCTAATATAATCTTTGCCCGCTCTTCATCAGTACGTGGGGATGAAAATGTAGTATGAGGGTATAGACAGGCATTCCTCTCTGGATTGTGCATGTAGGCACATGCCTAATTATAATGCTGAATTTATAAATCTGTCTCAATAGCCAGTATGTTATCAATATTTTGCAAACTGTGATAGAAAGAAGTAAGGTCAAGGCCCTGTTGAGACATTTATTTTTCATATTCTATTCAATTAAATAATACTGGTGCAGCACAAATCAGAAGGTGAAATAAAACATTCTAGATCTAATGTGAACTCTAGAAATGGCACAATGCTACATCGCATATCAAAAGAATACACAGTAATTCATATTTTGGCAAAATATTTTGCCTATACCAAAAAAAAAAAAAAAAAAAAGCATGCAGAATAGAAACCAACTATGTCCTTTTCTGGCCCACAGAGCTGTTCAACTATTCAACAGAAATGTGCTGCAGTAATCTTTTCTGTAAGTGTTAAGTGGTTATCAAAGTCCCGGAAGTTTTAAATGCTGATGAGAGCTTTTCTTAAAATACAAATATATAATGTATGAGTTTGGCCATTCCAGTCTGGCTGAAATGTCTGAGAGTTGAATTTCTATCACAGCAAATTTCAAACAGGATTACGCCCAGCCTAGTTCTTGGAAACTGAATATAACATGAGGCTATTCTGATAAATAAAATAAAAAGTAAATTCTGCTTTTTTTTTTTTTTTTTTAAGATTACAACGGACAAGTAGACTCAATAGTTTGTTTTTGTTTTCATTAGATTTCCAAATGTTGTTACATTCTACCTATGAAAACACATATAAAATGTTTAAAGGGACACTATAGTCACCAGAACAAATACAGATTATTATACTTGTTCTGGTGAGTATAATCAGTCCCTTAAAACTTTTTGCAGGAGACACAATTTGTTTTAGAGAAAAGGCAGAGTTTACATTACAGCCTAGGGATACACATTTATCGTAGTTTAAAAACAAATTACTGTAATATTGTTGAGCAGCTCTGTTATACACTCAGACACACCAGCAATATGGAACTTCTAGAAAAGAGGGACAAGTGGATTTGGGCCCAAAATAGGGACTGTCCATCCTGAACAGGGACACATGGTAAGTATGCCATAGCCTCCCTTCTTTCCTGATGGAACCCTGAAAGCTATGCAAATCAAACTTATTCTCACATAGCCTAATGCACACCATATTAGTCACTTTCTCATATACTTGTAATGGAAATCTCTTTAAATTATTCATACACATGTAGAGAACTAGCCTTTAAAAAAGGCTTGACAAATACAGGGTCCATGGTCACTATAATGACAGAGAAACAGGGTTTTCACAGAGGATCTGTCTCCCTGGCTTATCACTGCCATCACTCGCAAAGGAATGTGTTTTCTGTGTGATTGACATATTCTCGCCTCCTCCACTTGCTATCCTGTGTGGCATCCTGACTGACAGTACTTGGAGGAAGTGAGATAATGGAGAATTATCAGTGTTTTGTTCTAAAAAGTAGGTGACAACTCCACTTTTGTTATTTTAGACCTCTTTTTAGAACAGAATAGTAATGATCAATAATGATAGAAATAATGAAATATGTCCCCGAATGTCACATCCCCTAAGCACCATGGTTAACCATACTGAGTGGAAGAACAAGTAGAAAGGACTGCAGCAATCTATCACAGTAGTCAGACACAGCCAGGCCTATTTACTATAATAATAGCAAGCAACATCAATATTTTCCTTTCACTCTCTTTTTTGTCTTCCCTGCTTGTGTAACACAGTCTCTGCTATGCTATGCATCCCAATAACAGAATAGAGTGAGGAGGGGAAATATTCAGGTCTGGGGTGGAGACTGCAGCTGTTAGGAATGTATACTGATGAGTAGTCTATAGCCAACTGTAGCTGTTTTTGGCTTCATTCCACATGAGTCAATCAGCAAATGTGAATCATATTAAATTTAGCCCACAAAACATATACATTATGGGTAACCTTTGTACTTGAACCAGCAATGAACCTAATGTCCTATGAAGCTCGGCTTGATTATCTCAATTTCAGAAAACTGAATATAAGTCTATCATCAACTCTGTCAAAGAGGATATATTTAAAGGATCACTATAGTGTCAGGAAAACAAACCTATTTTCCTGACACTATGTCATCCTTGGGGGACCCTCACCCTCAGGGTCCCCCTCCCGTGGTGCTGAATGGGTTAAAACCCCTTCAGCCACTTGCCTTAATCCAGCGCCGTGCTCCCTCGGCACTGGTGACCTCTCCTCCCCCACCGACGTCAGCTCTCAATGCTTTCCTATGGACGTCCTGCACACTGCATGCGAATTTCGCATCCAGCATCGCAGAAACACCTCTAGCGGCTGTCAGGAAAACAGCCACTAGAGGTTGGATTAACCCTGCTATGTAAACAAAGCAGTTTCTCTGAATTAAGCTGAAGTGGTCTGGGTGACTATACTGACTATGGTGTCTCTGAGAAAAACAAGCTAAATCATAAAAAAAATAATAATAATAATACTTTTTGCTATGTGTTAACATCCTTGTTAAATAATTGGAGGGCAGTGACGGTTTTGTTTGTCGTTATATATTACCAGCATGTAAAGTGCTAAATTAAATCATTCTCAGGGGAAAAAAATGCTTTCTAGGGAAACCATGTGGGAATGAAAGAAAAAGATGAATTCAGATGTAAAACACAGCTAGTGTTATGGAAACATGAGGGTCTGGAAATCAACCAAGTGTGACACAAACCATGTACACAGATTCTTTTTATAGGCCTGAATATCTTCCATTAAAACATATCTTGTCATCTAAACCATACACAAGAAGAGTTATGCATAATAATGACATAAGTCAAGTATTTTCCAAACATCCTATTGCATGATAATCATATTTCCTTTCAATATTTGCCTGTGTGAAAGAAAAAGGCTAATATGCTTTGATTTCCGCTTCTGCTAATAATCCAATTTGTTTCAAAGAAACTCTACCAATAATCATGTTTACTGGTGCTAGAACTCAGTCTGCTGCTGCGACTTCAGAGACAATCAGAGAATACAACTTACCTCCTCTCACAAAACCATTGGTGGCAATTGCTGATGTGGACAGACCAGTGATGGTGGTGACAACAGTGGCCACTGCAATGACAACAATACTTAAACCTGTAATAAGAAATAAAGAACAATTTATCTCTATACCACTTACAGACCAGAGAAAACCAGACAAAAATAATACAAACAACAATTTGTCATACATTTAAACTGAGGCTTTACTTGCAAAAAATGTGTGATTTTTCTTTGGCTTGGAGATGTCTTGGAAACATTCTTTTTGATGCTGATGCTCTGGATTCACTGCCAGTAAAATATACCGAATTGGAGTAACACCGGTCACTAGGTTCCTATTTTCCTCTAGTAAAGTTCAAGACCAGCTTGACAGAAGACTAATTGCAGCAACTATAGTACTTAAGGAAGTGTAGGAGAACCACCTCAAGCCCTGTATGTCAAGAATCAATCTATGTGTGAGGGGAGGGACATTCTCTAGATTTATTTAAAATAAAATGTGTGTATATATATATATATATATATATATATATATATATATATCTGTTAGCAATTTTGCTAGAGGCATGGATGTGTATATATTTTCAAAAAAGCATAAATTGGTAAGGTTCACTTAAATGTACTTTATTTATAATATATATATCAAGTTCCAGACTGGTCAAAGAAATTCCACAATTAAGTCTCACACTATTTTCTTCCAGAAAAGATCCAAGAAGATGCGAAGTGAACTATATGCACTACATGCACCGCAAATCCTTGAAATATATAGTTTTAGCAACAGCTTACAAAGCAGACTCCTAGAGTTTTGTTGTATTTGGTGCTCTTTGTGCGATAATAATGCTGCAGTAGTATCTCAATAGCTTAAAACACTACAGTTGTTTTAAAAGTCTTGTGCCAGAATTATCTCCTTAAGGACTAATTGTGTTCTTTGCAGTTATTGAAATCTAGTTCCTAAAAATGTAACACTGGTATGAAATTTAGTTATTATAAATTACAATTCCTAAAGAACAAACTGTTATAACACCATTGGCTATTATTGGTTTCCTGTCTCAGAACTGTCCATTCTCTAGAAGTGAACATTACATATTCTCTCTCTAAAGTACAATTATTAAAGTATTTACTGGGGTGGATAATGCAGTGGATGCAAAAAAAAAAAAAAAAGTGTGATCAGCAGAGAAATGACACACAGGTAAACGCATGCTTTGGCATTCCTTCCAAGGTACTGTATGCATGCATGCGCCCAAGTCTAGAGCAATACAGGAGTTAAACTAATTTACATGACATGCTTTGGGCATGCCAGGACACCAAAGCAAAACATTTTAATATAAAAAAAAGAAATAAAAAAGAATCTGTGCAAACAATGCACATGTGACAGTTCTGCTTTAGGTGGTTAAATTATTTATTGCACTTGAAACTACCTTGTATTTTCTTTTTATAATATTGTTTTTATAACAAGAATCACTGTATTTGTGTGCTTGTATTTGGGGTATCATCAACACTTGAATTAGTAAAAGTAGCGGAGAGAAAAGGGGGGATTACCAACCCATATCTCCCCAGCTTTGTAGCAATGCTGAATGTTCAGTAATGCGACTATGATGGAATCTGGAGGTTTGCTTTAAGCTCACTCTACACAGAAATGACAAAAATGTCCTGTCATCTGCCAGGGAAAGATCAAAGCTACCTCTTTCCCACTTTGGTGAAAATTACTTTACATTTTTAGCTCCTCTGAAGAATATATATCACAAAATAGATATCTTTTTATCTGCTTGTAAAATTCCAGTCTTCATACAGCTGTTAACTGTCCATGTTCCAGTACAAAGGCCAAATTAATTGCACAATGTTAGACACTACTTTTTTTAGCTTTTAACAGGTTTAACTTGATGTGAATTGCAAGAAAATGCATTAAAGTACTGGTCTACATCTGTACACAATGAAAATGTACAAAGAAACATACCAATGCCAGCCTGGCCAACAATCCACGATAACCGGATGAAGAGCATCACGCCCCATATATTTAGCATGCATCGCACCTAGATAGTAGGAATGAGAGAAAATTTAAATTAAAAAAAATGTCCAGTAATCATGCATGAAGATCGAACAAATCTATGCCAAAACCATGTCCAAAAATCATCACGATTCAAAGCAATGCATTTACCCAGTGAATGAAAATTCATACACCGTATGAATAATTTTTGTATGTTTTCTATGTATCCAATAGATTGCCATTTGCATTTATTGGCTAGTCAGAGCACTGTACATCACGCTTTTTGCATCTAACTACATTTTATTTTTTTTAAACAATGTTTTATTTACCTATTATTTTGTAAAACATACATAAAAGCAAGTACCTATTTTCAATGCTTTTCTTGGTTTATCCTCACATTCTGGGGCAGCCATCTTTAATCCTCTGGTTGGAAGCATAGCTTATCCAAGCAAAATCCATACAGGTAATAAAGAGCTAGTACATGTTCACAAATCATGACAACATGCGCAAGTGCTAGGTAAGTGGTGCTTCTGACCAAAGGAGTAATAAAGATGTCTGTCTCTGTACTGCAAGGGTAAGTCATGAGATTCAATGAAAAAAAACATATTTACATGCATGCATTACAAAATAATACTCAATACCTGTAATTGTTTATTTTTAAAATATGGGAATCTGCCTGTAGTAAATGTACAGAATTCATGCTTAACACAGTGACTTGCACGCAACACTTTCCCTTCATAATAGGAAAAAATATTATGCAACAATACTAAATGATAATGTAAGAACATATGAAAAGAATAGATTAATTTTGCTTTGGGAAGCAATTTAGTTTTTAAAAATGCTTGTAAATGTAACTGGGGGGGAACATGTCACCATATTTTATTGTTGTAACCCAGCTATCTGGCACTAAATACAATGTTAGTTGCATGCAATATTGGTACGGTCACTGTAAAGTAGTTGCTAATAGATCTTTCCAAGTAAGACTTCAAATGTACTAGATGGCAAACTTTTTATGTTTGTTCTAACAGTAGTGTCAATACATCCTTGGAGACACAGAACCACTAACTATATTATCCTTTCTACCTACAGATTTGCAATGCTTTAATCAGGATACAACAAGGCATTGCAAAAATATGGTGAAGAGGATATAGAGCCATCTATACCCCATAGGTCATAAAGAGGAACCAGTTTGTTGGTTATGCAATTCATGATCACAATAAGACAAAAAGTTGCCATGTTTGAATAACATTTGACACTTTTTAACCTCCTGTTGCACACTAAGACATTTTTACACAAACCATACAGATTGACAGACAAATGCATAACTAGCTGGGTCAGCAATAGTGTCATAATTCAAACGACCATTACATATTTATAAAGTTCTTAGCATCATAGAAACCAAAGAGGGGCACACATAAACCAACTAGATACAGACACATGTGTGATTTATTCAGGTTAACATTGGGCAAGACAGTAAAATTGTGGGGCAACAATTCCAAATATTAATTATTGATATGCAGTGGTGGTGTTATTGACGCTTACTATTACTTAGTCCGACTTTGTTTTTGTTTTGTTTTTAATTTCTATGGATTATTTTGTATTTTCTGACAAATTTGTTATTTGTGTAATATTTCCTTTTTTGAAAAAAAGTACTTACCTAAATTTAGTGTTTACTCTCCTCAATATTGGGCTTACTCGGCTTATGAGGAAACATTAGCCCAAGCAGTACTGGGTGGCTGCAATTTGCTAATAATGTCAGCCGACTATTTTTAGCTTGTCAAAGCACCTATTGCAGATGTGAGTATGGCTAGAAGGAAGTATTTCATCTCTGCTTTAGCCATACCTCCAGTGGGGGCTGGGCTGTGGGTAAGCAGAGACCCTTATTTAAAGATAAACTTATATATTGTGAAGTAGAAACTAGCACTCACTGTTACCATTCCATTCTTTATTTGACAGCGTTGACCCTCACATACCCACAGACATAGGATTTCTTAGGATCTCTAAAGATCGATCAATGGGGTCTTTGTGGCATCAGTACTCAGTTTTCACCATGAATACTAAGATGTGTCCTGTTCTTGTAGTGGCTGATAAAAGCAGTGTAATGCATGTAACCCTGCCCATTCCTCGCTCTATACTGCCTTGTGTATTTGTAAGGTGGTCGATCATTTGCCAGCTGTAATTGCCAAATTGAGTTAATACGATTGATCCCTTTACCTAGGACCATTCTGTTCTAGTGAGCAGAGATCGTCAGTTAAGGGGATCTGATACGTTCCACACATGCTTGAGAAGACGTTCTAATGGTGAGTTTACAAAGACAGACATTAATGGGAAATTCCACCGTCTTAAAGCACTTCAGCTTGCTGAAGTGCTTTAAGGGTTAAATGCACATCCCCTCAGCCTTATTTTATAAAAGTGCAGATTTCAAGAGAAATTGGCACTTTTATAAATCACATTAGTAACACCTCCCACAGCTGTCAAATAGACTTCTGAGAGTTTCCTGCCTCATTTGCTTCAATTGACACTCATACATCTCGAGTCTCTGTGCATCTCTAAGAGAAGCATCTGATAAGACACAAGTAATCAGTAACGAAGACTTCAGAAGAAGCAGGTTCCAAGCTGCAGTGAGGAGACTCTGTGAGTGCCGGAATAAAGGAAAGATTAATAATGATTTTAACTCTTTAGATATCAAAATGGGAGACTTTTAATCTAAATATAACATCAACACTATTTAATAATAATATATATATTAACTGGAGTGTTCCTTTATGAAACAACGAAACAGAACATAAGAAAATAGGCAGAGTAAATGGATAGCAGGTGCAACAATTAATTTACATAAAGGAATTGCATTAGAAAATAGGCTCTTTAATAGTTATTTTTATTAGATGACACTTGAGTATATGCTAGTCAATCATACTGCTTTATAAATGTTAAACATGTTTGCATAGAGATTAATAAGAGAAGCATACTTTTAGACTCCTTAGGCATAGCTTGATATGGAAAATTAACAGTTTTCATTGTTCCATTAAGGAAAACTGGCAATGTTTCTGCTGTAGGGATCTCACTGTGTGGCTACATCAGCACATAATAAGATTAGAATGATGCTTTTAATAATTTTCCCCTATTGATCATGAACCTTTCAAAACTAATTTTATATATATACATATATATATACATATATACACACACACATACACAAGGTTATGGTATTCACATATATCTTTATCAAGATATCACCATCAGCTTGGGTACAATAAAACAGAAATAGAAAAGGAGAGTGAATGGCGCTTACACAGTAAAATGAGCACAGGACAGTGGTGAAGTAACAAAAGTGTTCCCCAACACCTCAAAAACAAAGTTTAAAAGTAAGGGCACTGAATGATCAGATGCCAAATCCACACACCACTCTCTGTGTACCAAATGACAATGAATAAATGTAATACTTATACATATGCAGATGTATATCAGAGGTATTCCATATGGTGAATTCCTATAATAACAAAAAAAATAATACATAGTATAGACTGTATAGATAAATGAAAAATTAAGAATAATTGAATCCACTCACGGATTACAGAGCCGTGCCAGGCTCTGTGTATAGTGCCCAAAGGTGCCTCAATAGGCTAAATGAAGAATCTCAGGAGATGTTCCCCAGAATCAGAAGAAGCAGCAATAGTAATAAAAAAATTAACAAATTTATTGTAGATAAAAAATATAAAAAATCTGTGTTATTCTCATATAGTAGTACACAGAAATGCAGACGCGTTTCAACTCAGTCCGTATTTTCATCAGATTATCACATGACATTGGACAATATTCTCTTATTTTCTGTTTGTAAGATATTTCCATAGGTATTATCTGTATCACTGACACACACTATTATGTTAGACTATTGTTTTATTTGTATATACATGTATTTTTATAAGTTATAATAGATGCCCATTTACAACATGGAAGTTTTTGCTTCAACTGGGCAAACACTTTGAAGTGAATCAAGCCAATGAAATGAGCGCCGGAAAACCGGAAGTGACATCAGACGCCGGCAAGCCGAACTTCCGCCCACATGATCGGCAGCCATAGAAGCGGCGAATTTAAAAGAACAAGCAGCTAGATGAACTCTTATGCACTGATGAAAACTCTGAGTTGAAATGAGTCTGCATTTCTGTGTACTACTATATGAGAATAACACAGATTTTTTATATATTTTTTATCTACAATAAATTTGTTAATTTTTTATTACTATTGCTGCTTCTTCTGATTCTGGGGGACATCTCCTGAGATTCTTCGTTTAGCCTATTGAGGCACCTTTGGGCACTATACACAGAGCCTGGCACGGCTCTGTAATCCGTGAGTGGATTCAATTATTCTTAATTTTTCATTTATCTATACAGTCTATACTATGTATTATTTTTTGTTATTATAGGAATTCACCATATGGAATACCTCTGATATACATCTGCATATGTATAAGTATTACATTTATTAATTGTCATTTGGTACACAGAGAGTGGTGTGTGGATTTGGCATCTGATCATTCAGTGCCCTTACTTTTAAGCTTGGGTACAAGCCTACAACTAAAAATATAATAAAACAATATTTAATATTTTCTTCTATGTATATGCTCTCTAGCATACGGTCACGGGTGGGGGTACGGAAACCGGGACCCGAGTGCCTGATGATAAGTGGGAGTCTTCAGCGTGGAAGAGGATTATCAGGGCCTGGTGCAAGGTAACCACACGCCCCCTGGCGTTAAGCACCAGCGATTGTATGGCCACATACCAGAACCCTGATGCAGCTACTGCGGATCCCAAAAGCTAGGAGCAGGATTTAAGCAGACCTCCCATGAGCTGAATAGGGAGGCTCTGCAGCAAGAATGTATCCAGTACAGAAACAAGACAAGGCTAGGATAGTCACCAAACATGAAAACAAGACAGAACTAGGAGAACCCAGAACCAGAGAAGGATAGGAAGCTAAACCCAGAACATGTACACAATACATAAGGGAACCATAAACATAACATGGGCAGGGCAAGACAGGACTGTACATGGACTGGGAATAAAAATAAAACAAGACCAGATATAATAGGCAAAACAAGAGGAGACAAAACTAAGTACTATATATGAAAACTATGGGGATTTAGATACATTATATGATCATACATTGCATAAGCCTGCCACAACGCCAATGTACCCCATATCTGGCAGGTCCGACTTTGCCTAATGCAAGCTAAACCAACCAAAGAAAACAAACATAATACTTACCTGCAAGAAAGGGCAGAAGTCATGAGCAGCTGCCTGCAGGGACACTGAAACAAAAGGAATGATGGAAAAAAAACGGGTGTGGCAACATAAAACAAACATTTAAATGAATCCCGGAGACTGGGATTTCCAGGGACAAATTAGAGGAATGAACCCAGAAAAACCCAGCATAAAGAAAACCAGACATAGAATAGAAAACAAGAAACACCAAGAAAAACTAAACAAGAAATGTAAAAAGAGTACTGGATACCAGAAGCCAAAGCCAGACATCTCCACAGAACATGGCATGATGTGACACATACTGATAAATTAGAAACCGTCACTGTCTGGGGACTTTGCAGAATTTGCAAAGACCATGACGGTGTAATCTCCGTTTGGGGTCCGGTGGCCAGGGGGACAGCAAAGTGAGTTCTGCATATGTGAACCTTTCCCTCGCGACCGCCGCCGATCTTCTTCCAGTTGATCTGCTTCAGCGCCAGGAGCCAATGTCACTGTTGTACTCTCGCGCATACAGAAGAGTACGGTATTGAGGTCCATATAGGAGCCTACAAGACCGCGGGATGTTCCATAGATAAAGACAATTCCGTGAAGCCTTCACTGGTGACGGCTGGGGCGATTGACATTTCTTGATGGTGTTAGCTCTGCCCAGTGTCTAGAAATGTCAGGCGTATGAAATATACAGAGATATACTTTGTCTCAGTATATCTCATGACTGAGTGAAATTATAATACAGTCAATACGAGTCTTTAAAAAAGATTCTATCTTTATGAAATACAGATTTTTCAGAAAGGGAGGGGGTGACAATGCCGCATTAATACAAACTTAATTATTGTGGATTTTTTTATCACATGATCTTTATAGGTTAAGGTGAGTGTTAGTGTAGTGTAGTATGTTAGGAAATTGTAACTAAAGAAGGGGGTTACTTTAAGGGTAATACCGGCACACACCACTCAGGAGTAAAATTCCCGCTGATCTCAGGTAGTTTGGAAGATACATGAGATGAGAAAAGAGCTGTCATGGAGATAATATGTGCATTATTATCGAAATAAAAAGAATGGGGCAGCAGTCTCCAAAAATAATTAAGTACTTTTTTTTGCATAGCAGGAAGTAAAGCATTTATTGGCTAGTGAGCCGAATTGCTGCTATTTGTTGTGTACTTTCTGGCTGATATGAACAAACAAAAAAAAAACATAAAACAATACAACAACACTATATGATTGGATAGTGCTGCACCATTCTTTTTTTATTTTTGTATTTATTATTGGTGTGGCGATACCAGAAGTCTATGCAGCATTTTTAGTATGTGCTAATCCATTAGGTGTTGTATGTGCATTATTATCTGTTCATTCCAGAAAAAACAAACAGATAACACCACCATTCGTGCAGTATCTATTTCAAAATTTAGCCTTAGTGAGTAGAAATTCACCCCTTGAGGTTAAACTATGGCCTGCAGTGGGGAGTTTCTTGTATGGCATGGTTAGTAACACAGTGCGCCTCTGTGCTTCAACATCTGGCTAAAATTATAGTATTCAAGAAGTGACGCACTGGAAGGATTAACACTTCAGTCTACCGGGGACACTCTTCAAGTTTGGATTTGACTGAAATGTTGATTTTCTGTGCACCAATTGCTGAATAAAACAATCATTTTTCTTTCTAAATGCCTCTTGTATTCTATATGTGATTTATATATATATATATATATATATTTATATATAGTGCATTCAGAAAGTAATCAGACCTCTTTGTTTTTTTTATGTTGCAACCTTATGCTACATTTGTTTAAATTATTTTACATCAGTCCACATACCCCTTCTGCAGAGCTTCAGAAGCCAGATGGTGATCCTGACCTCTCCGAGCCAATGACAGATATTTAGAACACGAGAATTTGCACAAATTTGACACTAGGCAACCTGAAACCTCTAGTTCCTGGATGGCTGATCACACCTCAATGTTGCAGTCAGAGGAGGAGTTCTATCTCTGGCAGCAAAGGAGTTAAACACTGTATGTGCAGAATTGTCATAGCAAAATGCTGCATACAGACTCAAGGCACCATGACCACTTCAGATGACTTGAGTGGTCATGGTGCTTGGAGAAACCCTTTAACATACAGAACCTTAACTCAGTTTAAGCACCTTTGGCAGTGATAACAGCCGCAAATCTTTTTCAAGCATTGCACACCTGGTTGCGGGTAGTTTCTGCCATTCAGCTCTTGCAAAGTTTTTAATATATGTTTTTTGCTGTGTCATTATGCAGTGTTTCGTTTAGATTGAACAATTTTATGTGAAATGAAGGGGTCTGAATACACTGTATAAATACTCTAAACATCAGACTGTTCAAACAAGTATTTCTTCCTGTGACAGTGGAATGCTGGCCGCTAATTAAACTGAAATCTTGTTTTCTCCATGCTTCATGTCATTTAATGCTCTAAGCAGTTTCTTCTTACTATTATTATGTTTCACTCTGAGGGATTGAACTTTCAAATTCCTGTCATAGGTAAATTTAGTTACATTTAGTATAAGCTTGAATAGATCTTAATAATATTCATCTATTCAGAATATTAATTCTATAACTGGTATCACTTCCACAAATACTTGTTTTCAAAATTATGTTTTCACTTATAATAATTATAAAATCAGGGCTGGTGCAAGGATTTCTACCGTCCTAGGCAAAGATCCATTTTGCCGCCCCCTTATGAAAGCAAATACAATCTCACTGAGGTTTATTCACTTAATTCTTAATTGTAGTTAGTTGAAAACCAAATTGCAAAGTTTAAGCAAAAACAGCTGAACTGTGACTATAACCGAATTGGAGAATTCTTCTAGATCAGCCATTTTGCCATATGGTTTGGTTTGCCTAATACACACATACTGCTTAATGTGTACATCCATAAACACACACTGCATAACCCCCTAAGGACTAAGCCAAATGTACACGTTTTGATCAAAATAAAACGTAAACAAAACTTGGAATTTGACTATATGTCTGTTCAACCGTAATTTACCTCTTTCATATTAAATGCACCCACACTTATTATATATCATTTTATTCAGGAGAAATAGGACTTTCATTTAACATTAAATATTTAGCTATAAAACATAATTTAATATGAATAAAATGTTTTAAAAAATGGAGAAACTAAGATTTTTTTAGTTCTGCATGACATTTTAACTGTGAATGTCATAATAAACTGCAATAAAATACACATATTTGTATTCATTGTCTCATGTGTAAAACAGTACCCCCTATGTACATGTTGTATGGTGTTTTGGGAAGTTACTTGGTTACATTTTTCAGTTTTTTCACATGGAAATTCGCCAGATTGGTTACGTTGCCTTTGAGACCGTATGGTAGCCCAGGAATGAGAATTACCCCGATGATGGCATACGATTTGCAATAGTAGACAACCCAAGGTATTGCAAATGGGGTATGTACAGTCTTGTTTAGTAGACACTTAGTCACAAACACTAGCCAAAGTTAGCGTTCATATTTGTTTGTGTGTGAAAAATACAAAAAACAAATTTGAACACCAGTTTTGGCCAGTGTTTGTGACTAAGTGGCTATTAAAAAAGACTGGACATACCCCGTTTGCAATACATTGGGTTGTCTACTATTGCAAATGGTATGCAATCATGGGAGTAATTCTCATTCCTGGGCTACCATACGGTCTCAAAGGCAACGTAACCAATCTGACGAATTTCAATGTGAAAAAAGTAAAACACAAGCCTTATATTTGACTGAAAACACCATCAAATCTGTACATGAGGGGTACTATTATACTCAGGAGACTTCGCTGAACACAAATATTAGTGTTTAAAAAACATAAAACATAGCACAACAATTATATTGTCAGTGTAAATGTCATTTGTGTGTGAAAAATGCAAAAAAACATCACTTTCACTGATATATCGTAGTAATACATTTTACTGTTTTGTAACACTAATATTTGTGTTTAGCGAAGTCTCTCGAGTAAAACCGTACCGGTTTTATGGTGTCTTGGAAAGTTACAGGATTAAATTCTCTGGACTTTCTGCCTGTCATCAGGCAGGTCCCTCAAATTGTAACTAATAAAACGACTTAATTATGTAAAAAATATTACATAAATATATATGTAGAATTAAAATATAAATATATACACATACATATATACACATACATATATACACACACACACATATTTCATTTAAAATTATATTTATTTATATATACAGTGATTTATACATATATATTTATGTATATAGATATATATAATTTCGTTCTAAGTGTATTTATATATATATATATATATATATATATATATATATATATATCAAAATACAGTTAGAACAAAATTCCACATATTTTAATTATTTATTTTTACATTTTTAATGTATTTATATATGTATTATATATATATATATATATATATTTAATATTCTAGACAGTGTATGTGTATTTATGTGTAAGTGTGTGTATATGTATATATGATCTAAGTCATTCCAGGCACTCCCCTGCTGGCACTGCTATGGATGGCTATTCTGTCCATGTGATCGTGAGGTCCTGGCAAGGACCTCGCGATCACATGGCTCAGGAGGGCCAGATCGGCAGCAGGGGGACTCCCTGGGATTCCAGGTAAGTCCCTCCATCGCGATCGCCAGAGAGCAGGTAAGTGAACAGGACGGTGTGAACATGCTATGCCGCCCGCAGACGTTTAGAGCCGGGTCCCCAAGGACGGCATAGCATGCCCACCGTCCTTAAGGGGTTAATACCTACATCCATACACACACTGCTTAATGCGTACATCCAAACACACATACTACTTAATACCTACATCCATATACTGCCTTATACATGCATCCATACACACATCCATCCATCCATCCATCCATAAACACGCATCCTTACACACATACGGTCTAATACATTTATCCATACACACATCCTGCCTAATACCTACATCCATAAACACACACTGCATACATACATTGAATACATAATTTTGGTGAATTTAATTTATAAGACTAGCACAGACAAGCACACACACTGTCAGACATACTTAGTCACTCACAGACAGACACACACTCACTGACAAACAGACACACACACACACACTCGCTGACAGACAGACACACACTCACTGACAAACACACACTCATTGACAGACAGACACACACTCATTGACTGACAGACACTCACTGACAGACAGACAGGCAGACACACACTCACTCACTGACAGTCAAACACACACTCACTCACAAAAAGACTCACACAATTTTATTTTTGGGAGGCAAATTAAGCCCCCCTACTTCCCTGGGGTCTAGAGTGGGGCAGCTTCTCACTCCTCCAGTGCGCTGTTTAGTATGCCGGGGCCGAAATGACATCTTATTCTGACTCATGGCATCACAGAGGGCGTACGAGGAAGAAGTGAGAAGCTGTATGAACAGCCTCCCTCGCCGCTCACACTACAGCAGCCCCTCTCCTCCGGCATTTCTCGGCAGAGCAGACACCTGCTCTGCCATATTTAAGAAGGACAGCATCTGGGGTGCCCAGATGGCCACGTCCTGGGCCCCCTATGACAAGGTTCCACTGTGTGCCCGCACTTTCGGGCACCTTGAGGACCAGCCTGGCGCTGGCTTAAGAGCCGCTCGCCTAGCACTATGGCCCAAGACAAGGGCAGCCCAGGAAAAATCCCGGTGTGCGCCCCCAGCAGGCCGGCGCCATAGGCGAATGCCTAGTTCTCTTAACTTTGGCGCCGGCCCTGTATAAAATTAAAGAAAGCCTCTAAGTATACAGTCAAAGGCAACGGAGGCTGAAGAAACTCTTCTAGCTGAGAGGAAATCAAACCGTATTTTTAGAAAATGTATCAACTTTTATTACATACTTTAAAAGGTTTTTCTTGCTTTAATTTGGTTTTGGCTGTTTATATGCAAAAATAAATCAAGCTAAGGTTAAGTGTTTTCTGATTGTTGGTTGACTACAAATAATTTCACTTATTGGGTAAATATGTGTTCTCTTATTTAAAAAAAACAAAAAAAAACGACATCTTTGGTTGGCAAAAAATCTTCTCTTTAAAATCTACTTCTGTGAGTTCCATTTTATATAGTAAAGCAACCCACTGCCCGCCAGAATTAGGATGGTGCAGTCATTGAGTCTTAATGGGAAAACTTAAAGCACCATAACAACTTTGCATGATTGCACAGGTTAAAGTGCAGAGACTACCCTTCACTAGTCTCCCTGCCAGGAGTGGTTTGTAACTGCAGTCATATGAAATACATAAATAACAAAAAACAAACCTTTCCACTTCCTCCTTTGCTGGGTGAGATCTATGCATCTTGTGCATAAGTGCACACATGCACATACAACTAGAGCCAACACGGACAATGGGCAATTTTGGATAGTGCTTTCAGGATGTGCTTGATAATGTGAATGCAATTTCTACATTATCAGTGTTTTGTCAGTGTGTGATCTGTGTTTTGTTAAAATGGTCCAGAAGAGTTAAGTAGGAAAGAGAGGACCATCTTCATTGTCTTAGATTGCAAGGGGATAACAGATTTCATCAACATGCATACTCACCAATACACCTTTAATCCAACCAAACTTCACCACCCCTGTGCTGTCTGCAACATGATTTGTGACAGCATCCCCAGTGGGGGTGCCTTCTTCTCCATTTGCAAAGCCATCTTCAAAAGGTTCCTAAAATATAAAAAATAATGACAGGTTAATGAATAGAACAGTATAGACCAAAAAAAAAAAAAAAGAAAGAAATACATGAGCCAAAATGCTGTTTGCTTATTAATGTACACAGAGAACACATAACTGTATCCTCAGAAATTATTCCCACATTCATAATACATGACAAAGGCACCGTGCATGGTCCAGCTTCATTGTGACAAACCACAGGTCACACTGTCACATTCCCACGTAACAACAAAGATGTTAAGGTGGATATGTCTTGGTGGATTACATGATATTTGATAGAATTCAAGCATCTAGGAGTAGATTATATATTTGTGAATTTACATATACATTGTATTATTATTATTGCCATTTATATAGCACCAACAGATTCCGTTGCGCTTTACAATATTATGAGAGGGGGGTTTAACTACAAATAGGACAATTACAAGAAAACTTACAGGAACGATATGTTGAAGAGGACCCTGCTCAAATGAGCTTACATTCTATAGGAGGTGGGGTATAAAACACATTAGGACAGGAAATAGCAATCAAATAAGGTGGGAGTGAAGCAGGGCTGGAGCAGAGAGTAAAGTACTGCCCTTTAGGAGAGAGCAAGAGACAGGTATGTGAGGAAGAGGTTACATACTGGATGTGAGGCTCAAAGGTGAGGCCAGAATCAAGTATGATGCACAGACAGCACGCTTGCAAAGATGGACTTCTGTGGATACCACTAACTTGAAGGGAGAGCGAAAGAGGAGGATCCGTATTAGGAGGAGGAAAGACAAGGAACTCAGTTTTATAGAGACGGAGTTTCAGAAAGCGGGAGGACATCCAGTCAGAGATGGAAGAAACGCAGTGACACGTTGCAGGACGGCAGGGGAGAGGTCCGGGGAGGAGAGATATATCTGGATGTCATCAGCGTACAGGTGGTAGTGGAATCCAA
>OW240916.1:234562463-234582223 GCA_933207985.1 Pelobates cultripes
GAGAACCCAGAACCAGAGAAGGATAGGAAGCTAAACCCAGAACATGTACACAATACATAAGGGAACCATAAACATAACATGGGCAGGGCAAGACAGGACTGTACATGGACTGGGAATAAAAATAAAACAAGACCAGATATAATAGGCAAAACAAGAGGAGACAAAACTAAGTACTATATATGAAAACTATGGGGATTTAGATACATTATATGATCATACATTGCATAAGCCTGCCACAACGCCAATGTACCCCATATCTGGCAGGTCCGACTTTGCCTAATGCAAGCTAAACCAACCAAAGAAAACAAACATAATACTTACCTGCAAGAAAGGGCAAAAGTCATGAGCAGCTGCCTGCAGGGACACTGAAACAAAAGGAATGATGGAAAAAAAACGGGTGTGGCAACATAAAACAAACATTTAAATGAATCCTGGAGACTGGGATTTCCAGGGACAAATTAGAGGAATGAACCCAGAAAAACCCAGCATAAAGAAAACCAGACATAGAATAGAAAACCAGAAAAACCAAGAAAAACTAAACAAGAAATGTAAAAAGAGTACTGGATACCAGAAGCCAAAGCCAGACATCTCCACAGAACATGGCATGATGTGACACATACTGATAAATTAGAAACCGTCACTGTCTGGGGACTTTGCAGAATTTGCAAAGACCATGACGGTGTAATCTCCGTTTGGGGTCCGGTGGCCAGGGGGACAGCAAAGTGAGTTCTGCATATGTGAACCTTTCCCTCGCGACCGCCGCCGATCTTCTTCCAGTTGATCTGCTTCAGCGCCAGGAGCCAATGTCACTGTTGTACTCTCGCGCATACAGAAGAGTACGGTATTGAGGTCCATATAGGAGCCTACAAGACCGCGGGATGTTCCATAGATAAAGACAATTCCGTGAAGCCTTCACTGGTGACGGCTGGGGCGATTGACATTTCTTGATGGTGTTAGCTCTGCCCAGTGTCTAGAAATGTCAGGCGTATGAAATATACAGAGATATACTTTGTCTCAGTATATCTCATGACTGAGTGAAATTATAATACAGTCAATACGAGTCTTTAAAAAAGATTCTATCTTTATGAAATACAGATTTTTCAGAAAGGGAGGGGGTGACAATGCCGCATTAATACAAACTTAATTATTGTGGATTTTTTTATCACATGATCTTTATAGGTTAAGGTGAGTGTTAGTGTAGTGTAGTATGTTAGGAAATTGTAACTAAAGAAGGGGGTTACTTTAAGGGTAATACCGGCACACACCACTCAGGAGTAAAATTCCCGCTGATCTCAGGTAGTTTGGAAGATACATGAGATGAGAAAAGAGCTGTCATGGAGATAATATGTGCATTATTATCGAAATAAAAAGAATGGGGCAGCAGTCTCCAAAAATAATTAAGTACTTTTTTTTGCATAGCAGGAAGTAAAGCATTTATTGGCTAGTGAGCCGAATTGCTGCTATTTGTTGTGTACTTTCTGGCTGCTATGAACAAAAGAAACAAACAACAACAAAAAAACCCATAAAACAATACAACACTATATGATTGGATAGTGCTGCACCATTCTTTTTTTATTTTTGTATTTATTATTGGTGTGGCGATACCAGAAGTCTATGCAGCATTTTTAGTATGTGCTAATCCATTAGGTGTTGTATGTGCATTATTATCTGTTCATTCCAGAAAAAACAAACAGATAACACCACCATTTGTGCAGTATCTATATCAAAATTTAGCCTTAGTGAGTAGAAATTCACCCCTTGAGGTTAAACTATGGCCTGCAGTGGGGAGTTTCTTGTATGGCATGGTTAGTAACACAGTGCGCCTCTGTGCTTCAACATCTGGCTAAAATTATAGTATTCAAGAAGTGACGCACTGGAAGGATTAACACTTCAGTCTACCGGGGACACTCTTCAAGTTTGGATTTGACTGAAATGTTGATTTTCTGTGCACCAATTGCTGAATAAAACAATCATTTTTCATTCTAAATGCCTATTGTATTCTATATGTGATATATATATATATATATATATATATAAAAAATATATATTTTTTTTATATATAGTGCATTCAGAAAGTAATCAGACCTCTTTGTTTTTTTTATGTTGCAACCTTATGCTACATTTGTTTAAATTATTTTACATCAGTCCACATACCCCTTCTGCAGAGCTTCAGAAGCCAGATGGTGATCCTGACCTCTCCGAGCCAATGACAGATATTTAGAACACGAGAATTTGCACAAATTTGACACTAGGCAACCTGAAACCTCTAGTTCCTGGATGGCTGATCACACCTCAATGTTGCAGTCAGAGGAGGAGTTCTATCTCTGGCAGCAAAGGAGTTAAACACTGTATGTGCAGAATTGTCATAGCAAAATGCTGCATACAGACTCAAGGCACCATGACCACTTCAGATGACTTGAGTGGTCATGGTGCTTGGAGAAACCCTTTAACATACAGAACCTTAACTCAGTTTAAGCACCTTTGGCAGTGATAACAGCCGCAAATCTTTTTCAAGCATTGCACACCTGGTTGCGGGTAGTTTCTGCCATTCAGCTCTTGCAAAGTTTTTAATATATGTTTTTTGCTGTGTCATTATGCAGTGTTTCGTTTAGATTGAACAATTTTATGTGAAATGAAGGGGTCTGAATACACTGTATAAATACTCTAAACATCAGACTGTTCAAACAAGTATTTCTTCCTGTGACAGTGGAATGCTGGCCGCTAATTAAACTGAAATCTTGTTTTCTCCATGCTTCATGTCATTTAATGCTCTAAGCAGTTTCTTCTTACTATTATTATATTTCACTCTGAGGGATTGAACTTTCAAATTCCTGTCATAGGTAAATTTAGTTACATTTAGTATAAGCTTGAATAGATCTTAATAATATTCATCTATTCAGAATATTAATTCTATAACTGGTATCACTTCCACAAATACTTGTTTTCAAAATTATGTTTTCACTTATAATAATTATAAAATCAGGGCTGGTGCAAGGATTTCTACCGTCCTAGGCAAAGATCCATTTTGCCGCCCCCTTATGAAAGCAAATACAATCTCACTGAAGTTTATTCACTAAACTCTGAATTGTAGTGAGTTGAAAACCAAATTGCAAAGTTTAAGCAAAAACAGCTGAACTGTGACTGTAACCGAATTGGAGAATTCTTCTAGATCAGCCATTTTGCCATATGGTTTGGTTTGCCTAATACACACATACTGCTTAATGTGTACATCCATAAACACACACTGCATAACCCCCTAAGGACTGAGCCAAATGTACACGTTTTGATCAAAATAAAACTTAAACAAAACTTGGAATTTGACTATATGTCTGTTCAACCGTAATTTACCTCTTTCATATTAAATGCACCCACACTTATTATATATCATTTTATTCAGGAGAAATAGGACTTTAATTTAACATTAAATATTTAGCTATAAAACATAATTTAATATGAATAAAATGTAAAAAAAAAATGGAGAAACTAAGATTTTTTTAGTTCTGCATGACATTTTAACTGTGAATGTCATAATAACCTGCAATAAAATACACATATTTGTATTCATTGTCTCACGTGTAAAACAGTACCCCCTATGTACATGTTGTATGGTGTTTTGGGAAGTTACTTGGTTACATTTTTCAGTTTTTTCACATGGAAATTCGCCAGATTGGTTACGTTGCCTTTGAGACCGTATGGTAGCCCAGGAATGAGAATTACCCCGATGATGGCATACGATTTGCAATAGTAGACAACCCAAGGTATTGCAAATGGGGTATGTACAGTCTTGTTTAGTAGACACTTAGTCACAAACACTAGCCAAAGTTAGCGTTCATATTTGTTTGTGTGTGAAAAATACAAAAAACAAATTTGAACACCAGTTTTGGCCAGTGTTTGTGACTAAGTGGCTATTAAAAAAGACTGGACATACCCCGTTTGCAATACATTGGGTTGTCTACTATTGCAAATGGTATGCAATCATGGGAGTAATTCTCATTCCTGGGCTACCATACGGTCTCAAAGGCAACGTAACCAATCTGACGAATTTCAATGTGAAAAAAGTAAAACACAAGCCTTATATTTGACTGAAAACACCATCAAATCTGTACATGAGGGGTACTATTATACTCAGGAGACTTCGCTGAACACAAATATTAGTGTTTAAAAAACATAAAACATAGCACAACAATTATATTGTCAGTGTAAATGTCATTTGTGTGTGAAAAATGCAAAAAAACATCACTTTCACTGATATATCGTAGTAATACATTTTACTGTTTTGTAACACTAATATTTGTGTTTAGCGAAGTCTCTCGAGTAAAACCGTACCGGTTTTATGGTGTCTTGGAAAGTTACAGGATTAAATTCTCTGGACTTTCTGCCTGTCATCAGGCAGGTCCCTCAAATTGTAACTAATAAAACGACTTAATTATGTAAAAAATATTACATAAATATATATGTAGAATTAAAATATAAATATATACACATACATATATACACATACATATATACACACACACACATATTTCATTTAAAATTATATTTATTTATATATACAGTGATTTATACATATATATTTATGTATATAGATATATATAATTTCGTTCTAAGTGTATTTATATATATATATATATATATATATATATATATATATATATCAAAATACAGTTAGAACAAAATTCCACATATTTTAATTATTTATTTTTACATTTTTAATGTATTTATATATGTATTATATATATATATATATATATATTTAATATTCTAGACAGTGTATGTGTATTTATGTGTAAGTGTGTGTATATGTATATATGATCTAAGTCATTCCAGGCACTCCCCTGCTGGCACTGCTATGGATGGCTATTCTGTCCATGTGATCGTGAGGTCCTGGCAAGGACCTCGCGATCACATGGCTCAGGAGGGCCAGATCGGCAGCAGGGGGACTCCCTGGGATGCCAGGTAAGTCCCTCCATCGCGATCGCCAGAGAGCAGGTAAGTGAACAGGACGGTGTGAACATGCTATGCCGCCCACCGACGTTTAGAGCCGGGTCCCCAAGGACGGCATAGCATGTCCACCGTCCTTAAGGGGTTAATACCTACATCCATACACACACTGCTTAATGCGTACATCCAAACACACATACTACTTAATACCTACATCCATATACTGCCTTATACATGCATCCATACACACATCCATCCATCCATCCATCCATAAACACGCATCCTTACACACATACGGTCTAATACATGTATCCATACACACATACTGCCTAATACCTACATCCATAAACACACACTGCATACATACATTGAATACATAATTTTGGTGAATTTAATTTATAAGACTAGCACAGACAAGCACACACACTGTCAGACATACTTAGTCACTCACAGACAGACACACACTCACTGACAAACAGACACACACACACACTCATTGACAGACAGACACACACTCATTGACTGACAGACACTCACTGACAGTCAAACACACACTCACTCACAAAAAGACTCACACAATTTTATTTTTGTGAGGCAAATTAAGCCCCCCTACTTCCCTGGGGTCTAGAGTGGGGCAGCTTCTCACTCCTCCAGTGCGCTGTTTAGTATGCCGGAGCCGAAATTACATCTTATTCTGGCTCCTGGCATCACAGAGGGCGTACGAGGAAGAAGTGAGAAGCTGTATGAACAGCCTCCCTCGCCGCCCACAATACAGCAGTCCCTCTCCTCTGGCATTTCTCGGCAGAGCAGACACCTGCTCTGCCATATTTAAGAAGGACAGCATCTGGGGTGCCCAGATGGCCACGTCCTGGGCCCCCTATGACAAGGTTCCACTGTGTGCCCGCACTTTCGGGCACCTTGAGGACCAGCCTGGCGCTGGCTTAAGAGCCGCTCGCCTAGCACTATGGCCCAAGACAAGGGCAGCCCAGGAAAAATCCCGGTGTGCGCCCCCAGCAGGCCGGCACCATAGGCGAATGCCTAGTTCTCTTAACGTTGGCGCCGGCCCTGTGTAAAATTAAAGAAAGCCTCTAAGTATACAGTCAAAGGCAACGGAGGCTGAAGAAACTCTTCTAGCTGAGAGGAAATCAAACCGTATTTTTAGAAAATGTATCAACTTTTATTACATACTTTAAAAAGTTTTTCTTGCTTTAATTTGGTTTTGGCTGTTTATATGCAAAAATAAATCAAGCTAAGGTTAAGTGTTTTCTGATTGTTGGTTGACTACAAATAATTTCACTTATTGGGTAAATATGTGTTCTCTTATTTAAAAAAAACAAAAAACGACATCTTTGGTTGGCAAAAAATCTTCTCTTTAAAATCTACTTCTGTGAGTTCCATTTTATATAGTAAAGCAACCCACTGCCCGCCAGAATTAGGATGGTGCAGTCATTGAGTCTTAATGGGAAAACTTAAAGCACCATAACAACTTTGCATGATTGCACAGGTTAAAGTGCAGAGACTACCCTTCACTAGTCTCCCTGCCAGGAGTGGTTTGTAACTGCAGTCATATGAAATACATAAATAACAAAAAACAAACCTTTCCACTTCCTCCTTTGCTGGGTGAGATCTATGCATCTTGTGCATACTAGCACACATGCACATACAACTAGAGCCAACACGGACAATGGGCAATTTTGGATAGTGCTTTCAGGATGTGCTTGATAATGTGAATGCAATTTCTACATTATCAGTGTTTTGTCAGTGTGTGATCTGTGTTAAGTTAAAATGGTCCAGAAGAGTTAAGTAGGAAAGAGAGGACCATCTTCATTGTCTTAGATTGCAAGGGGATAACAGATTTCATCAACATGCATACTCACCAATACACCTTTAATCCAACCAAACTTCACCACCCCTGTGCTGTCTGCAACATGATTTGTGACAGCATCCCCAGTGGGGGTGCCTTCTTCTCCATTTGCAAAGCCATCTTCAAAAGGTTCCTAAAATATAAAAAATAATGACAGGTTAATGAATAGAACAGTATAGACCAAAAAAAAAAAAAAAGAAAGAAATACATGAGCCAAAATGCTGTTTGCTTATTAATGTACACAGAGAACACATAACTGTATCCTCAGAAATTATTCCCACATTCATAATACATGACAAAGGCACCGTGCATGGTCCAGCTTCATTGTGACAAACCACAGGTCACACTGTCACATTCCCACGTAACAACAAAGATGTTAAGGTGGATATGTCTTGGTGGATTACATGATATTTGATAGAATTCAAGCATCTAGGAGTAGATTATATATTTGTGAATTTACATATACATTGTATTATTATTATTGCCATTTATATAGCACCAACAGATTCCGTTGCGCTTTACAATATTATGAGAGGGGGGTTTAACTACAAATAGGACAATTACAAGAAAACTTACAGGAACGATAGGTTGAAGAGGACCCTGCTCAAATGAGCTTACATTCTATAGGAGGTGGGGTATAAAACACATTAGGACAGGAAATAGCAATCAAATAAGGTGGGAGTGAAGCAGGGCTGGAGCAGAGAGTAAAGTACTGCCCTTTAGGAGAGAGCAAGAGACAGGTATGTGAGGAAGAGTTACATACTGGATGTGAGGCTCAAAGGTGAGGCCAGAATCAAGTATGATGCACAGATAGCACGCTTGCAAAGATGGACTTCTGTGGATACCACTAACTTGAAGGGAGAGCGAAAGAAGAGGATCCGTATTAGGAGGAGGAAAGACAAGGAGCTCAGTTTTATAGAGACTGAGTTTCAGAAAGCGGGAGGACATCCAGTCAGAGATGGAAGAAACGCAGTGACACGTTGCAGGACGGCAGGGGAGAGGTCCGGGGAGGAGAGATCTATCTGGATGTCATCAGCGTACAGGTGGTAGTGGAATCCAAATCAGGTAATAAGTTTGCCAATACAGGCAGTATAAAGAGAAAATAGGAGACCAAAGATAGAGCATTGGGGGACTCCAACAGAGACAGGAAAAGGGAGGCGGTATCATTAGAAAAGGAGACACTGAATGAGCGTTGGGAGAGATAAGAGAAAAATCACGAGAGGACAGTCACAGAGACTGAGTGATTGAAGAGTTTGAAGAAGGATAGCATGATCAACAGTCTCAAAGGCAACAGAGAGGTCAAGAAGAATTAGTATGGAGTTTATTTATTATTAGTATGAAGTTTATGGATTATTTAGCTGTGATTAGGTCATTCGTAACCAGTGGCGTACTAAAGGGGTGGGGGCGGGGGGGGCGAGGGGGGCGGTCCGCCCCCGGGTGCCACCAGTTAAGGGGGTTCCTCCAGGGCTGGCCAGGCTTGTGACTCTGTGAGCTGTGTGGCTGCACAGAGTGCCGGGAGCCACACAGCTCACACGCAGGGGCTGGGAATTCAGCAGTACAGAAGTAATGCACGGAGAATTGGGGGAGGAGCCAACTCGACCATGGAGGGGGAGCCAAACCTGTGTGTGTTAATGTCAGACAGTGACTCTCTGTGCCTGTGTGTGTAAATGTCTGCCTGTGACTCTCTGTGCCTGTGACTCTCTGTTTGTCTGCCTGTGACTGCGTCTATGACTGTCTCCCTGTGACTGTCTACCTGGGACTGTATCTGTGACTGTCTGACTGAGACTGTCTATGCCTGTGACAGTTTACCTGGGACTGAGTGTGACTGTCTTCCTGTGACTCTGCGTGAGACTGTCTGCCTGTATGTATAAATGTCTGCCTGTGCCTGTATGTATAAATGACTGCCTGTGCCTGTATGTATAAATGACTGCCTGTGCCTGTATGTATAAATGACTGCCTGTCCCTGTATGTATAAATGTCTGCCTGTGCCTGTATGTATAAATGTCTGCCTGTGATTATCTACCTGGGACTGTGTATGACTGTCTGCCTGTGACTGTGTGTGACTGTCTGCATGTCACTGAGTGTGTGTGACTGTGTGCTGCCTGTAACTATGTTACAGTCTGCCTGTAAGTGTGTGTGTGTGACTGTCTGTCTGTAACTGTGTGTGTTACTGTCTACCTGCAGCTGTGCGTTTGACAGTGTGCAAGTGACTATGTGTTTGGTACGGTGTGCATGTGGCTGTATTTGACAGTATATGCGTATAATTGTGTACATCTGACTGTATCTGACTATCTTCGCCCTGCAGTGAGTCGGCACATAACATCATCCAAGCATTGGTGTCATATTACAGGATGTGCAAGGGACGTGTGCATGAAGAGCACAGAGATCCCAGCAGCAACCACTGACTACCAGGGACTTAGCATCCACTCTAGCCCTCCCAGAGCAAGGTAGGGAGGCTGGGTGGACCTCTTAATTATTAAATGTGTGTATGTATGTGATGTTTGCGTGTGTATATCTAATTATGTGTGTGGGTTTGTGATTGTGTATGATTGTGTGTGTATGTGTGTGTGTGTATATATATATATATATATATATATATATATATAAATATAGATATATATATATATATATATATATATAGAGAGAGAGAGAGAGAGAGAGAGAGAGAGAGAGAGAGATACACTAAGTGTATCTGCGTGTGTATCTCTGTAGTTAAGTGTGTGTATATACACACACACACACACACACACTTAACTACAGAGATACACACACACAATTACACACAAACAGACATACACAATCACAGACCCACACACATACAATTACAAACATAATTAGATATATACACGTGTGTGTGTGTGTGTGTATATATATATATACACACACACACACACACAATCACAGATATACACACACAGACAAACACCTATTGTGTTATTGTGTGTGTATATAAATGTGTATGTGTTTGGTACATAGCTCCCTTATTTGGTGTCCTTAAATATTGCAATCCAACATAAGGATAACAAATAAGGGCATTATCTACTAAACAACTGAAATTAAGAAAAGTTTTTTTTTTGTATTGATCTTTTAGCTGTTTAGTTGATAATTCTCTAAATTGGTGTCCTTATGTGATATTTCCATATTTAAAGATACCAAATTATGGTGCTGTTAAGCATATAGCTCCCTTATCCTTAAACATAGAAACATAGAATGTGACTGCCCATCTAGTCTGCCCAATTTTCTAAATACTTTCATTAGTCCCTAGCCTTATCTTATAGTTAGGATAGCCTTATGCCTATCCCACGCATGCTTAAACTCCTTTACTGTGTTAACCTCTACCACTTCAGCTGGAAGGCTATTCCATGCATCCACTACCCTCTCAGTAACGTAATACTTCCTGATATTATTTTTAAACCTTTGTGCCTCTAATTTAAGACTATGTCTCCTTGTTGTGGTAGTTTTTCTTCTTTTAAATATAGTCTCCTCCTTTACGGTGTTGATTCCCTTTATATATTTAAATGTTTCTATCAAATCCCCCCTGTCTCGTCTTTCCTCCAAGCTATACATGTTAAGATCCTTTAACCTTTCCTGGTAACTTATCCTGCAATCCATGAACCAGTTTAGTAGCCCTTCTCTGAACTCTCTCTAAAGTATCAATATCCTTCTGAAGATCCTTATTTGGTGTCCTTAAATATGGCAATCCCACATAAGGATAGCAAATAAGGGAGTTATCTGATAAACAAAGATCGACGTTAAGAGGTGTCAGCTAGCCCATGAACAAGAAATCAGGGTGGCTAATGTGAATTATATGCAAATTTGTTGACTGATGCCAATGTGCACTGCATGCTGGCATCAGGCAGCCAATGGCAGCACACTACCACACTACCCCATCCCCTAGTGAAAAGATTTAGTTCCTCCCCCCCCCCAGTTTGGATTGTGGTATTTTATGTAGGGATCGACCGATTATCGGTCTGGCCGATATAATCGGCCGATATTTGGTATTTTCGGCAATATCGGTATCGGCCAATTCAGATCCCGATATTGCCGATAATATATAACAGGACCGCCGTGCCCATTACAAGCCCGGCGGTCCTGTGGGGGCCAGCAGCAAGCGCTGACTTACCTTGCATGCAGCTCCTACAGCTCTCTGTGTAAATCTCGCGAGACCCGCGGCCGCAGAGCGTTGCCACGGGTTACCATGGCAACGCTCCGCGTGGCACTAAGAGCCGCGAGATTTACATAGGGAGCTGTAGGAGCTGCTTGCAAGGTGGTAAGTCAGCGCTTGCTGCTGCTGAGCCACCACTGTACTTAACAAGCCACTGGACCACCAGGGGATACTATATCCCCCTCCCTGGTAAGAAGCAGGGAGGGGGGACTAAACAAAAAATATATATTTTTTTTTAAATATTAAAAAAAATATTAAAATAAAAAATTACACAAATTACATCACTACACAAACACACACACTACACAAACACACACTGCACACACTCTGAATTACATACACACTACACAAACACACACTAGGGGGGGACTAAACAAAAAAAAAAACATTTAAATATTAAAAAAATATTAAAATAAAAAATTACAAAAATCACTACACAAACACACACTGCACACACACTGCATTACATACACACACACTGCATTACATACACACTACACAGACACACACACTGCATTACATACACACTACACAGACACACACACTGCATTACATACACACACTACACAGACAGACACACTACACACACACCACAAACACACACTGCATTACATACACACTACACAGACACACACTGCATTACATACACACTACACAGACAGACACACTGCACACATACTGCATTACATACACACTACACAGACACACACACTGCATTACATACACACTACACACACACACTGCATTACATACACACACTACATTACATACATACACACTACACAAACACACACACACACTGCATTACATACACACAAAAACACACTGCATTATACACACACACTACATTATATACACACTACATTCATTATACACACACTACACAAACACACACTCTGCATCCACTACACACACACTACACAAACACACACAGTTCCCCTGTCTAAACACACTTCATCCACTACATGTGGCATGTATATTTTGTGCATTTACCTTTCGAATTAGTTTATTTATTCAAAATAGTAAATGTACAGAATATCGGCAAGATATCGGCTATCGGCCTGAAAGTTTGCAGATTATCGGTATCGGTATCGGCTCTAAAAAATCAATATCGGTCGATCCCTAATTTTATGTGCCCACCCCCTATATATGGTTCCTAGAGTCGCCACTGTGTCTCCATGTGTCTGTGTATCTGTGTGTGACTATGTGTCTATGTATCTGCATGTGTGTCAGTGTGTATTTAGGTGCGTGTATATGTGCATACATCTCAGAATCTCGCCAACACTACACACAAATACACCCCTGCATTTCAACATCAACACTACATACAAACTCCACCATTATATATAACCACACCACTGCCTTCAAAAACCATTAGGTACGCCCCTGTTAATAACTTTGATAAAAGCAGTCTCAGTAGAGTGGAGAGGGAGGAAGCCAGATTGAAGAGGGTCAAGGAGAGAGTTGGAATTGAGGAAGTGAGACATACAGGTAAAGACAAAGACAAGTCTTTCCAGAAGCTTTGAGGAAAAAGGGAGCAGTGAAATGGGACGATAGAGGGGGAGGACTGGTCAAGAGACTTTTTTTTCAGGATAGGTACTACAGTGGCATGTTTAAGGTCGGCAGAGACAACGCCAGAAGAGAGAGCAGTTGATAATGTGCGTTAAGGAAGGCACAAGACAGGGGGAGAGAGATCTGATAAGGTGAGATGGGACAGAAGCGAGTGGGCAAGTGGTGGGGCGAGAGGAAAGGAGAAGTGCAGCCATCTCTTGTTCAGTAGCTGGGGAGAAAGTCTGAAGGGTAGGAAAGGAATGATCTATGCATGGTTGAAAAAGAACGGCACGGTGGGGAGAATTCTTTCCTTAGCTGTTCAATCTTGTTGATAAAGTAGCATGCAACACTTAAGGTTAGTTTGGGGGGTGGCCACAGCAGGGCGAAGAAGAAAGTTAAAGGTGTTAAAGAGACGCCTGGGATTGCAGGAGCATGAACTAATGAGAGAGGAAAAGTAGGACTGTTTGGCGAGGGCAAGGGCTGCGCTGTGTGAACACAATATGAATCTATGATGGAGATAGTCTGCCTAGGTGTGGGACTTCCTCCAGGAGCGTTCAGCACAACAGAAGCATCTTTGCAGGTAGTGTGTTGATTTAGTATGCCACGGTTGGGGGTGTGTCCTCCTTGAGGTGCATGTTTGGAGCGGGGCTGCAGAGTTCAAGGTAGTGTTATATGTCTACAATCAGGAAAGATCTCTAATCTCTCTTCTTCCCCTTCCTCCTACATCACCCAACCCCACTGTTCTATGCTCATTCGCACCTATAACAACAGAAGAGGTTTCCGCTCTGCTCCAGTCCTCCCGCCCCACCAGCTATTCCCTCGATCCTACTCCCTCATATCTCATCCGAACTCTGTCTCCCTCTCTTGCTCTTCCTCTCACTAAAGTTTTCAATCTCTCCCTTTCCGCCGGCACATTTCTTTCACCCTTCAAGCATGCAACTATAACGCCAATTCTGAAAAAGACCAACCTTGACCCCAACTCTCCATTCAACTACTGCCGTTTGCCTCCAGGATCCTTGACAGAGTAGTGTCTGCGAGATTAACAGACTTCCTTAAATCCAACTCTCTGTTTGACTCGCTTCAGTTTGGATTCTGCGCTCGTCATTCTGTTGAAACAGCTGTGACCAAAGTATCCAACGATTTAATCGCTGCTAAATCTCGCAGCCATTACTCTATCCTAATTGTCCTTGATCTTTCTGCTGCCTTTGCCACTGTTGATCATCAACAGCTTCTTCTCATTCTCCATAATCTCATTCTACGAGATACTGCTCTCTCCTGGTGCTCCTCCTACCTCTCCCAGCGCTTTTTCAGTGTTTCTTTCTCTGGCTCTGCCTCTTCTCCCAAACCCCTCTCTGTTGATGTCCCCCAAGGTTCAGGCCTTGGTCCCCTTGTTCTCCATCTATACTGCCTCCCTTGGTAAACTCATCAGCTCCTTTGGCTTCCATTATCATTTCTATGCAGATGACACACAAATCTACCGGTCCTCTCCTGATCTCTCTCCGTCCATCTTGACTCGTGTCTCTAACTGCCTCTCCATGATTTCCAGTTGGATGGCTGCTTACTTCCTTAAACTCAACCTGTCCAAAACAGCACTTCTGGTCTTTCCTCCCTCAAGTGTTGCTACTCCCATGTCTGTTTCCCTCCAAGCCAACGGTGCCTCCATCCCCTCTACCTCGCAGGCTCGCTGCCTGGGTGTTCTCTTTGACTCCGACCTCTCCTTCACCCCTCATGTCCAGTCAATCACCAAATCCTGCTGCTTCCATCTCAAAAATATAGCTTGCATCCGTCCCTGTTTAACACCGGACGTGGCTAAGGTGCTGGTCCATGCCGTTGTTCTTGCTCGTCTTGACTACTATAATTCCCTTGTGAGTGGTCTTACGTGTTCCCAGATTGCACCACGGCAATCTATTAAGAACGCAGCGGCAAGGTTTATTTTCCTGTCCGCCCACACCTCCCCCCTCTGTCAGTCCCTACATTGGCTTCCAGTTAGATATAGGGCTCAATTTAAGATTCTGGTGCTTGCTTACAAGTCCCTACATAATGCTGCTCCATCCTACCTATCCTCCCTAATACACAAGTATGTCCCGTCGAGGCCCCTGTGCTCTGCCGAAGACCTACGTCTGTACTCCCACATCTGATGCTCGACTCCAAGACTTCTTCAGGGCTGCACCTTTTCTGTGGAACTCCCTTCCCTTCTCCATTAGACTTTCACCCAGTGCTTCAAAAAAATCTTTGAAAACACACTTCTTCAGGGAAGCATTTCATTTAAACTGTTAGCGGATTTTCATTCCCTCCTGATTTGAGGGGATTAGGCTGGGGTTGTTAGGTGAGGGGGTACCTGAGAGCAAATGATAAGAGGTGGTGATCAAAGAGAGGAATGGAGTGTTGCAGATATTAGATACTGTACATGCATAAGAGAAAATGAGGTTGTGGGTATTGCCAGCTCCATGCGTGGAAGAATTAGCCCACTGCAATAGCCCGAGGGAGGAAGTAATTAAAAGTAGTTTAGAGGCGAATGAGGTCAAAGTCTGTGAGAATTAGGGTAGGAATATTAGAAAGGAGGAAGTAGGGTAACCATGCAGCAAAGTGGTCAAGGTAGAGGAGAGGGGAACCAGGGGGGCGATAAATAAAGGCAATTTTAGCAGAGAAAGTTTTAAAAAGGCAAAACAAATAAATTTCAAATGATGGGAAAGAGAAGGAATGGGGGGTAGGTAAAAGTTTGAAGGAGCAGTGAGGCGAGAGGAGAAACCCTACACCACCACCTTTACATTAAGAGTGTTTGGGGTTGTGGGTAAGTTGAAGACCACCAAAGGATAAAGATGCAGGGGTAGCAGTGTCAGAGGGGGAGAGCCATGATTCTGTTAAGGCTAGTAAATCCAGGGAACGAGAGATATAGAGGTTGTGGACAGAAAGAGTGTGCATTCTAGAGGGCAGTATTGAAGAAGGATTTAGAGGAAGAGTAACATGAGATGGGTATGAGATTGGTGAAGTTCCTTGATTTAGTACGTGATAGGTTTGCTGAGATGGGACCAGGGTTTGGAGAGACATCACCAGCTGCTAGGAGCAGAAGGATAGAAAGGAAGTGAAGGTGGGAGTAGGATTTGAAAGTTTTGTAGAAGGGGTATGTAGAGGATTTGGGAAGAGTTGAAGGAGATAGGCTGGAAAGGTATATGTAGAGTGCATGGGATGAATAGAGAGGGGAGGGGAGTAAAGTGGAAGTAATGAAGTTGGTGTTGCCAGGGACAGGTGAGCAGAAGGATAGGGATATTTTAGTAATGCCCTATAACACTCCTCCATAGATTTGTGCGATTTCAAATCTTGTCAGTCCATGTTTAAAATGGCTACTTTGGCATGTATGCAAATATTTTCTACAAGCAAAATCTCTCTTCTAACATTTAATGCAAATTCTCGAAAGCTCCTTTGTTTCATAATAAACATCAAAGCCAGCCCAATAAAGAAGTTACTAAAAATAAACAGTAAATATATGAAAAAAGTACACTTCAATTAGTGTATACAGAAGAAAATGACTGAAATGTTAGTTCATCAAAAATGCCTGGGCACACCATTCACACATTTATAGAGTTTGTATTGATTATTCACTTGAACGCAAAGTTATGTGTGGCCACATCTACTGTCAGCAGGCTCTTAAAAAGCATCTTTTTCAAACAGCAATCATATTAATGATCAAATGAGCAACTAAAAACAGATTTAGGCATTTTTTTATTATATAAGTTAAGTATGTAAAAGGGGATAAAAAACAAGTGAATTTTTTTCTTGTGCCATGTCATCATTTTAAATAATGTACATACTGCAGTGACAAGAGAGAATATTGAGAAATGACAGATGCTGTGCCATATGCTATCTGAACGTAGGTAAAATGTAAAGAAATTATATATATATATATATATATATATATATATATATAAATAAATAAAAGTGTGTCTGGAATGTAGACTAATAAGTCTTAAGTCATTTTCTTTTTGATGTATATGAATTATTTAGCAGTACAGACAAGGTAAGGCCATGGCAAACATTGCAAATGAACAACTTATTTTTCTGGTTGTACAATTTTAATATTTCCAGATTTAGAATAATAATTTTTTAGATTAGTTTGACCCCTCAAGGACCAAACTTCTGAAATAAAAGGGAATTATGACATGTCACTCATGTCATGTGTCCTTAAGGGGTTAAATAAAGGAACACTATAGTGTTAGGGATACAAAACTGCCGTGCGCACATTAGGCCTTCCCCACTGAAAAAACATTGAGTCAGTGCTTTTCTACGGGGCGTTTGAAGACGCTTAACGTCGTCATGCAAAGCGCAAGGACAACCAGCGTCCTTTCAAAGAGTCAAACAGTCACATAGACTCCAAGCACCATGACCACTTCACTTCAAATCACTGTACTAGTCATGGTGCTTGGAATAAACCATTATGGTAAGCTATTCCATGTATTTGCAGAATAACAATGGGATTAGGTCTTTTTCTGAATATTGTTTTAGGTACCAACTGATATTTTTCTAGAGCCCATGCCAATTCAGATTATTGGTTGTCTTTCAGGCCATTTGCTAATAACTGTAGATATTCTGTACATTTAAAGTTATGAAAAAGCAATACAATTTATACACAAACCTGGCGGTAACTGAACATAAGCTTGTTTGAGCAAGGTCCTCAACTTCCTATTGTTCCTGTTATATTTTGTTATTGTCTTATTTGGTAAATTTCCCTCTTATTGTAACACACTGCGGAATAAGCTGGCGCTATATAAATACCAATAATTAAAAAAAAATGCTGACAGAAATCACACTCCTATCACTCTCAGTCAGCCAGGCCAGTACATTACAGTAGATTATTCACCATCTCACCTCCCTGCCTTCAGCTGAGCTCTGCATGTGGGACTCACAGGGAGGCGTGACGTGAGGTTGCAACATGGAGTCTCATTGGCTGGCAGCTAGCATGCAGTGACTGGGATAGATGAGTAAATTATAAGTAAATTAAAAGGTTGGCACAGATTATAAGAACTAGGCCAAATAATGGCTCTAATAATCGGATGAACCGATAATCGGCTATCCATATTTTGTATTATGAAATGTTCCATGTAAAAATAATTTCTGCAGACAAAAGTTCGATTAACTTGGATTAATGGAATTAATTTACCATAAATGTAAATGATACATGAATATAAAGCCCCATGCTAAATAACTAGCCCCTGTTATATACTGTATAACTTTTGAACTATAATCTATCTTTAAATATATTTTTGATTAAAAAAAAAAAGTATATATTTTAAATAATCAATTTGTATTCAGCCTGGCTTAAATGGAATGTCAGTTTTAAAAGCCTAAATTGTAATCAACTTACACACATACTTGTAAACACATACCTCATTCAAATAGTGCATTTTATTTAACATACCAAGTGGATGATGGAAAAAGATTCTGTAGTAAACATGTGAAAAGCGTTTTTACTGGCTAAAAGTCAAATTAAAGAAGCCAAGAACAGACCAGCATTTCTATAACATGCTGTAAACATGGCAAAGATTATTTAAAGGGGTTTTTATCTACATATTCTCACTCTATAGATATATAATCGTAATAGATTGAAAATATGTTTTTATATATTATATATATATATATATATATATATATATATATATATATATATATAAAATACACACACTAACATTAGTAATATGAGAATATATATATATATATATATATATATATATATATATATATATATAAAATAAAACCCATACACATACACACACACACTTAGTTATATTCAAAAGTTTACTTTTGTCCATCAAATACATATCTCAAGCCAGACCATATTTCCACAATGTTCACAGAATTCGTATCTCAACGTGCAATTGAACAAAGGTTTCATCTTTAAAGAGTTACTTATTTTCTTTTTTATTTCAATAAAATTAGATTGTATTGTTCTTCTGGACCTTCATTGAACATCTTTATTTGGAGAAACAACTCATATTGCCGGGTAGGGGATATACCACCTATGCTGTTAAGGATTGAGCAATACCTATCTGCTCATCCACTGTGAGTATATCCCTTTTTTATTACTGTATATACTACAGTATAAGACGAGTTTTTCAGCACATTTTTTGTGCTGAAAACCCCCCACTCGTCTTATACTCGAGTCAATGTCTGTATTATGGCAACTTACATTGCCATAATACAGACCAGGACCGCCGGGCTCATTACAAGCCCGGCGGTCCTGTTGGGGGCTGGCAGAGAGCTGTAACTTACCTTTCCTGCAGCTCCTGTCAGCTTCCTTCTCTCTCCTCCGGTCCAGTCAGCTCCCCTGTCAGCTCCAGTGCAAGTCTCGCGAAAGCCGCGGGGTCAGAGCGTTGCCACAGGTTACCATGGCAATGCTCCACGCGGCAGTCACACCGCGAGACTTACAGTGGGAGCTGACAGGGGAGCTGACTGGACCGGAGGAGGAGGGAGCTCACAGGGGCTGCAGGAAAGGTAAGTTACAGCTCTCTGCCAGCCCCCATCCTACACAGCCCATCCACTGGACCACCAGGGAATGAGAGCCCCCCTCCCTGGCCATGTATCAAGCAGGGAGAGGGGACAAAAAATATCAATAAAAAATTAAATAATATTAAAATAAAAAAATAATTTAAATTAAATTAAATAAAATAATAAAAATGCCCACCCCCCACCAAGGCTTTGCATCACATACACAGACTGCATTCATACACACACACACACAGCATTCATACAAACGCACTGCATTCATTATATACACACACTGTAAATAAATATTCAATTAATATAATTTTTTGGGGATCTAATTTTATATAGAAATTTACCAGTAGCTGCTGAATTTCCCACCCTAGTCTTATACTCGAGTCAATAAGTTTTCCCAGTTTTGGGGGGTAAAATTAGGGGTCTCGACTTATATTCGGGAGGACTTATACTCTAGTATATACGGTATATTTGTTTTATAAAAACAGAGAGCACTATTTTTGTTATTTTTATATTCTCTGCATATCTCTGGGGCACCATCCTGGATACTCAACGTGGACTAGTGGCATAAAGACACGATACCAGAGGGGATCAGGACCATCTATATATCCACGCTATGATTTGGAGCTGATCTATAGCTCCAGAAAAGTGTGAGTGCAATACTTCTTTATTTTTGCCTCTACTTTTCTATACATACTACACTATATTTGCATTCCTGTCCAGTTTTGTTTTTTCTTTCATATTGCTCCA
>OW240916.1:234584425-234731264 GCA_933207985.1 Pelobates cultripes
CCGTTAACCCCTTACTAGCAGTACGCAGCACTAACAGTAAATTCCCCATTTTCCCATAACTCCCACCCACCCCAGCTAGCAAAATATATAGTTATAAAATATTTAAATTAATTAAATAAATTGAACCCCTGAGGGTTAAAAAATAAATAAAAAGTTAATCCTCAGGGGTTAAAAAAAATTAGATCACAGTATAATACTGTGATCTCTATTTGATTGCTGTAGGCAGTGATCGACTGGCAGGGAAGGGGTTAATTTTTATTTGGACTAGGTAAAGTGTGTTTTTTTTTGTTTTTTTTACTTAAATGTTATTAAAACATTTTTTTAAGCTTAATTTTTAACTTTTTAAAGTTTCTTTTAAAACTTTTTAACGTTAACCCCTAGTTAGCCTAACGCCAAATCCCCCAATTCCCCACTAACTTCCACCTACCCCAGCTAGCTAAATATATAAGTAAAAAATAATTTAATTAATTAATTTAATTAATTTAACCCCTGAGGGTTAAAAAAAAAAGAATTAACCCTCAGGGGTTAAAAAAAAAAATCAGATCATAGTAAAATGTAATCCCTGCCAATTGATAACTGTAGTCAGTGATCAATTGGCAGGGAAGGGGTTAATTTTTTATTAAAATGGGTAAGGGGGGGGACACTTTAAATAAACTTTATTTTTTTTAACAGCAGGGGGCAGGATCAGCACTGATCCGGCTCCCTGCACTTCACACAGAACCCGGAAGTGCAGGGAGCCGGTAGGTGAGTATACAGAGCACATGTGCTTGCTCTGACTTGCGGTCAGAGCGAGCACATGTGCTGGGCAGCCTGACCGGGTGCTCCCGGTATGCCTCTAATGCAGAGGCATACCGGAGCACCATTAACCCCGCGATCGCAGCGATAGCGGCGATCCGGGGTTAATTTTACCGCGTGACGGACGAGGTCCGTCACCCGTCGTTAAGGGTCTCCCCTCTGTGACGGACCTCGTCCGTCACCCGTCCTGAAGGGGTTAATGGGACACTATAGTCACCCAGACCACTTCAACTGCTATGTTTACATCTGGGTTAAGCCAGCCTCTAGTGGCTGTCTTCTGGACAGCCACTAGAGGCGCATCGGCAATGATTGAGGCATATTATGCCTCAATCACGCAGAGCGTCCATAGGAAAGCATTGAAAAAAGCTTTCCTACGGACACTTTGCGCGTGTGGCAGTGCCGCGCATGCACATTCGGAGCCGGTGACGTCAGACAAGGATGCTGACGTCGGCGGGGGAAAAGGGTGAGTAGCTGAAGGGGTTTTAACCCCTTCAGTGCCGCGGGAGGGGGACTCTGAGGGTGGGGGCACCCTCAGGGTACTATAGTGTCAGGAAAACCAAGCGGTTTTCCTGACACTATAGTGTCCCTTTAACCCCCATTGTATAAAATAAAAAAAAGGAACAAACAACACACTAGAATAATTCCAACACCACCAATTATTTATAACATTATTTTACCATTACTATTATATTATTTATATAGTGCCAGCAAATTCCGTAGCGCTGTACAACATACTCCTACTAATCACATAGCAAAGCACGACCATTTCTTGAAAAGATAAAGGAGCACTGTAATGTTAGCAATACACATTTGTATTCCTGATGGTACTGTATTTTCTCTATTAGTCGCTAGAGCTTCACTTCTCTGAAGTGAAGCTCCACCTCCTTGGCTGAGATCTTCAAGACTGAGGAGCTCAACAAATCCAATGCATTGCCATAGGAAAGCATCTAGGGGCTAGTGCGCATGCTTGGAAAAACACTGTGCCATTCAGACCGTGTCTCTGAGCTGAACTGCTATCTAATACTTTCAGTACTTATCATATCATATTAAAAGTTTTAAGTAAAAACAGACTTTTCTAAAATTAGAATATGTGTAAAGGAGTCATTATCGGACTGGAGCAATTTAAATGGAGTCCAAGAGAAATGGCATTATTTAAAAGTTGCACTGCTGAAGGCAACACTTAAGAAACCACTGTGGTACTCCGCAGAAGTGGCCAAAATAGTAAAAAACTAACAGTTAGCATTAAGTAATTATAAAAAAAACAGAGTGAAGAAGATAGATAGATCTATAGGATTAGGCAAAAAGAGGCTAAGCAAGTTCCCAAGTCACACACAAAAGATAATATAGCACAGCCAGTAAACAAAGGGGACAAAACATTTTTTTAGATACATTTTTTAGGTATTAGCAGTAGAAAGAGAGAAGTGCTCATGCCATTGTACAGAACACTGGTGAGACCTCACTTGGAGTATTGTACGAAGTACTGGAGACCATATCACCAGAAGAATATTGATACTTTAGAGAGAGTTCAGAGAAGGGCTACTAAACTGGTTAATGGACTGCAGGATAAAACTTACAAGAAAAGGTTCAAGGATTTTAACATGTATAGGTTGGAGGAAAGACGAGACAGGGGGGATATGATAAAAACATTTAAATACATAGGGAATCAACACAGTAAAGGAGGAGACTATATATAAAAGAAGAAAAACTACCACAATAAGAGGACATAGTCTTAAATTAGAGGGGCAAAGGTTTAAAAATAATATTTGGAAGTATTACTTTACTGAGAGGGTAGTGGATGCATGCCTTCAGCTGAAGTGGTAGAGGTTAATACAGTGAATGAGTTTAAGCATGCGTGGGATAGGCATTAGGCTATCCTACACTTAAGATAAGGCCAGAGACTAATGAAAGTATTTAGAAAATTTGGCAGACTAGATGGGCCGAATGATTCTTATCTGCAGTCACATTCTATATGTTTCTATATCCTTAAATACAAAATTGCATCCAATTTCATATTCCTCGAAGTCTGACAGGTGTTTCAAAGACCTGCCAAAATGCAGACAAAACTACATATAGCATGAAAAAACGGAGTGTGAAGTTAAACAAGAGAAGCAATTGCCAAAGGAATATATGGCTATGTATTCCACAGAGACTGTGCCATTTTCAGAACACTGTACCCCTTTAATGGAAATAAACACTTTTTTTTTTTTTTTTTAATGTTCCGTTTACAAATCTCTCCTACTGAGCTTTTGTACTTCTTAATTGTCAATCTATACTATCTGTATACCATGATATACATAGAATACTTTGAAAATCATCAGTAAATTTAATGGTAGGTGCAAATGTCCATTACATTACCTAATGAAATTGTAATGGCTTATTTAGAAGAAGAAAAAAATAAAAAAACAATTTGAATAATCATGGCAAATTTATTAGAGTTAAAGGGACACTCTAAGGACTAGAACCGCAAGATCTCAATGTAAACAGCAAAGATTATTTGAGTGTTGTGACTTCCACTTTTGTCAAACCACCTGAATCGTTTGGCTAATTCTGAAGTAATATGTTAAAAGCCCAGGGCCCTCAAACACCTTGCACAACAATAACTAATTTGAGATAAAGTGGTTATGGTGCTTATAATGCTACTTCAAAGCATTTTCTTCTGTCTATCTGATCCTTGTCTTATTTCCCTTGCAATACCACATAAAGTTATATTTGTGTAAATGTGCTACTTAAAAGCCTGCTAATTACATTATGTGGTTGCCCCTATCATGTAATTGCTAAGTGAGTTCAGCCGATAGCTGTGAAACACATATGGAGAATGTAAACACTGAAGGATGGTTATAATGCAGAGTAAATCTCATCAGTAACGTCGACACACAGACTTTGATGCCGGCGCATTCCTACACCAGCCAGCACTAGAAGCGGTAGCTACGGAGTTTCCATAGCAACCACGGCACATGCACTGTGGTTGCTATGGGAGGAGCGCAGAGGGACCTTCTATGGGTCTGCTCTTTTCTGATCTCCCTGGTCAGTCAATACCTCCTCACACTGCGGCATTGACTGACAACGGGAGGGAAACATATTTTCAAATAGTTTTTTTTTCTCCTAATCCATACATTTGTTAGCAATACTAATGAGCATACATTGTGTGAGGCATGACAGGTGCCCTTTAAAGAAATTTAAAAAAAAACTGCAAGTAGCATTGTATGCAATAGGTGGGAAAAATGCAAAACAATCATGCTGCTTTTTTAATTCGCTCCATTAATGATTTGCACTATTTCATTATAGCGGAACATTTCCTGCCGTCTTGCTGTATTCATCTTGTTACAGTGCAATAAGTTTTGTATCTGGAATCAGTCAAACTTTTTTTTTTGTACGGACATTTAAGACTCGCACAATTGACATGTCCCTTTAACTCCAATTTTAAAAAAAAATAACAAGAAATTGCATATTCAGTGACCTTTTCTTCACAAATGACTCATCCTAATGTCCTAACACATAAACCCATTTTCTCACACAAACTAAAGAAAACAAAAAAGACAAGATAAAAGCAAAGGGAAAAAAAAGAACAGAAAAAAATTAACAAAAATATATATTTATGGGAAGTGAAAACATCTAAGATTGCTAAACCTTACTTATCTGTTAGAAGTGACGTTTATTTTACAAAAATTCCTTTTTTGGCCACTCAATATAAAAGTACATTTTATTTTATTATTTACCACACAAAAAAAAAAAAACCTTTGAAAACGGGAAAGTTTACAAATAAAAAAAATAAAAATTAAAATCAGTTAAATTAAAATCTAAAATTTTTACTCAACGAAAACGTGTTTCTATGATAAGTCTACCACATTAGAAATATAAAGCAGTCACTGGAACGTTTCCTTAAAACTAGCACAGATCACCATCAACATTTTATTTTGTAAATAGTGGAAGCATGGTTCATTTACAAGACCAGCAGCTTATTCTCTCCCAGGAAGCAGAAGGTGACAGAATGTTTAGCACACATCAGCAGGAAAAACCTACTGGTTTCCATGGTGTTGCTTTACTTTTACCACTTTACTCACTACAGCTTGTAATAAATAATTCCCATGGATTCTAATATGGATATATATAATGGATATATATGGATATATATAATGGATATATATGGATATATATAATGGATATATATGGATATATATATATATATATATATATATATGTAAAAACAGGAGCACTCACTTGGATTTTTCAAACGTGTATTGACAATCTTAACACAAATCTACATCAACGTTTCGACCCTTCTATCTGGACTGGAGCCGATGTACAGGTTTTAGGGTGTCATAGACAGTTACAGGGTAAAATACAGTGCTAGCAAATTAAATTCTCTGGTCTTTCGGCCTGGGTTAGCAGGACATATGTATATTTCGTATTTTTATTTATTTATATATACATAGATATATATACAATTTCATTCTAAGTGTATTTTGATATAAATATATATATATTAGTATCAAAATACAGTTAGAATAAAATTTCATATAGATATAATTTTTTTTAAATTTTTATTATTTTTAATTTTTTTAAATTAATCTACTTATTTGTATTTTATAATAATATATATATATATACACAATATATAGTTATTATATATATTATATATACACACGTGTGTAATTTAATTATAAGTGTATTTTTATATTAATATATGTACATATTAATATAAAAATACACTTAGTATGACATATATATGATATGTAGACATATTATATATATATATATATATATATATATATATATATATATATATATATATATATATATATACACATATACACACATATACACACACACACACACACACACATATACACACACACACATATACATTTTTTTTTTTATTAACATTAACTTTCATTTTTTTTTTTAATGATTTTACACTAGCAGGGAGACTGCCTGTCAGTACAGACAGTCCCCCTGCAGGCAGACACATGGACACCTATTGTGACCATGTGACTGCTCTGTTGAGCGATCACATGGCCACAGGGGTCCTAATCCGCCATGGGGAGACTGTCTGGGCTGCAGCGAATCTCCCCAAACTGGGAGCAATGGCGATCGGGTAAGTACAGGACTGTTCAGGACTGTCACCGGTCGGCAATGCAAAAATGCCGATGACTGTCCTGAACCGTCCTCGGTCGTTAAGCGTGCGTGGGATAGGCATAAGGCTATCCTAACTATAAGATATGGCCAGGGACTAATGAAAGTATTTAGAAAATTGGTCAGACTAGATGGGCCGAATGGTTTTATCTGCTGCCACATTCTATGTTTCCATAATATCTTTTATAAATGGGTTAAATATATATGGGTGTTCTAATACAGTGTCAGGCTTAGTGATCAATAAAGAGCCATTTGGGAAAGGGATAGAAAAAAAAAACAACTAGCAGAGGCTAAAATGTATTGATCTGAAACTCAGCCATGCCATAGCTGTCAGCACTTTGTTTGCCAACAGCATGCAGCACAAAGACGCTATCACACAGCCACTTGATAGGAAGAGAATGGCTGGATGAAAAGCAAACTACAATGGTTACACAGTCTATTAATGTAAAGCAAATGATATAGCATTGCATGAGGATAGCTTAAGCTTATCATCTGAGAGGAAAAGAACAATTATTAATGTGATAGTATGATTTGCATAACATATTACACGGACAGTTAAATTAAAATCTAAACATTTTTACTCAACGAAAACGTGTTTCTATGATAAGTCTACTGTGGTGGAATCTCGGTAAAAATAAATTTAGTAGGCCGAGATTACCACGTGGCATGTGTACGTGCATATGCTGACGTATCGATCAGTTGGTTGCACGAGGCAAGATACGATCAGTAGTGTACGGAGCATGTGCAAGAATACAGGATGTAGTATTCCCCTCCTCCATTGTGCTGGACAAGCCATGCGGTCAAGCAGGAAGTTAATTCTTATTTGTAATGATTGGTCAAGAGAATGTGCGGGTGGAGCTTAATATGGGAGGAGTTATGTGCCTATATAGGGAGCCTGCACTATTGTTCAGGGCTCAGAACTTGCTGTATTTTTGGTGACATTAGTCCCTCTGAGTCCCGATCGGTGATCCAATAAAGAATCTCTTCCTTCCTGAAGAAACCTGTGTCCATCCCTCTGTGCTTTGCTTCCGTCAGTTTCTCCGGTATCACTACCACATTAGAAATATAAAGCAGTCACTGGAACGTTTCCTTAAAACTAGCACAGATCACCATCAACATTTTATTTTGTAAATAGTGGAAGCATGGTTCATTTACAAGACCAGCAGCTTATTCTCTCCCAGGAAGCAGAAGGTGACAGAATGTTTAGCACACATCAGCAGGAAAAACCTACTGGTTTCCATGGTGTTGCTTTACTTTTACCACTTTACTCACTACAGCTTGTAATAAATAATTCCCATGGATTCTAATTAACTATGTTGCACAAATATGTTTTGAGTAACACTGTCCTGAGATTCTCCCTTCAATAAAACTGCTATGTAAGTTCAAACAATAATAATATAAAGATCCACTTCTACACATAATTCTAATCATATTTATCCATGAGAGCTTGTACCCCTTATACCCATGTCTGACATCACACACATGTAAATGCAAATTGTGTGAAGCACTGACAAGGTTATCATGGTAATACAGTACGTTTTAGAATACCATTGTAATACAATTTTGTAGGGAATCTGCCTTAGGCTATATCTGCATTACAAAATTAGATGGGCTATTTTCACCATACAATTAAAAGATTTCTAGAAGGTTTAAAAGGGTACTAAAGGCAGCCAGACCATTTCAGGTCAATGAAGTAGGCTGGGTGCAGTGCCCCTGTCAATTTAACCCTGCAAAGTAAAACATTTCCATTTTTGCAGAAACAGCAAAGTCCATATTTCAGGGTTAAACACCTCTAATGGCCATCTTCCTTACAGCTGCTAGCAGCAGATACCTTTTAAAACCTCATTGAAGTGGGGGTTAATTCCTAATGCAATGGTGTTACTTAAACAATAAAATGATGTACAGAGAAAACAGAAAAGCACATGCTCAAAAGGACACTATGAGCCAAAACATTAGCATTAGTGAGAATTCAAAGTGAATTTCAAATTTAACGCAAAAGGAGTTAAATTGGTAGCATTCTCGTGTTAAAGAATTTTTTCAGTTCAGCTATTTTGACCATAAATTTGCTTTTATTTTTTACTGTAGTGAATAATCCTAACTATATATTTAATATTGACTGTGTAGGCAGTCTTATCTGTAGTCACAATAAATTATGAAATTGGGCTCTACTCCCTAAAACAATAGCTTCAGGCTGTAAGAATAATCGGTGTTATTTCTAAGTTAGATTATTTCCCTTATTAAAGTTCTCATTAAAATGTAGTTTATGGTTGACATTTATGGTGTACACATAAGAACTGTAAAAATGTAAAAGTAATTTTCTTGTAACTGGCATGAAAGTTAAAATATGTCCTCTGTAGCCATCCCTTGTTTGAAGACAGGCTTTTTGCAATGCTGTTGGTGATATTTACTGTAGCTGTGCATTCATTCTATCTAAAGTGGAGGTTTTCATGAAAAAATAAAATAAATAAATAAAAAGGTGGGGACAATCTTCAGGTAGATATATCTACACACAGTCTTACAGCAATTGTACCTACACTACACAAGCTAGATTACCTGAAAATGACACTGGATTGCTGATAGAAAGAACATATTAAAGGGACACTATAGTCACTAGAACAACTACAGCATAATGTAGTTGTACTGGTGAGTATAATTATATGCAGGGAAGAGGCAGTATTTACATTGTCCCTAGGGACAATCCTCAGAGGCCGCTGGATGTGCTTCTTGGCTCAGTGCTGCACAGTAGGCAGCACTGCCGTTCAGCGTCTCCACGTTCTGCATTGGGGACGCTGAATTTTCCTCACAGAGATGCATTGATTCAATGCATCTCTATGAAGATGTGCTGATTGGCCAAAACAGTGTTTGGCCCCACCCCCAATGACGATTTTATCCAATCCAATGCTTTCCCTAGGGGAAAGCATTGAATTGGCTAAAATCCGCAATTCTGATGATGTCACCAAGGGGGCATGGCCAGCGCCGGTGGACCCACAAAGCGCTGGAAATAAGGTGCGTTTTAATTCCTTTTAAGGGGGCCAAAGGGGGGGGGGGGCAAGCCACCTAAATGATGGGTTTTGTACTACAGGGTCAGGAATACATGGTTGTGTTCCTGACCCTGTAGTGTTCCTTTAACATGATATAATTAATTTGTATACTTCCCTCTTACAGTAACTTGCATATTGCCTTTTAAAAGAGTTTCTGATTAATAATTTGCAATATCCAGCAAGTAACAAAAATATCATGATGGCTGATCAGCTTTTGAAAAGTTATATTATATCGTTAATCGCATAATTAAATGTTGAAATATATCAACATTCCCTGTTAGACTAGGATTTTTTTATTCTAATATGCAGCAAGTAAAGAGAAAAAAAAAAACTGTTCACAACCATCTAAAATTTTCCTTGCTACAAGTGTTCTTATTATCAAACATCTTCAACCCACAGATGTGTTGAATTTTATTGTATTTAAAAATGGTGGCCTGTAGGGTTTGTGGTGTTTAAAATTCCCCTTTGATAAAAGAATTAAATAATGTCTACCCACAGTACAATATTAGCAAACTGAATGAAATACTATCCTTAAATATGAATAGATTTGTTTTTTTTCCCAAGCCAGGGTTATTAATGTGCGAGCATACAGGCATTCTGTGTACTGATAAAAAGTATGCACCTTTCAAATGAGATTTACAGGAAATTTGATCAACTCTCTCGAAGGACCAGGCTGAGTTTAAGATTATGCAGCTTTACAGGATTACATAAGGTAAAGCTGCATTTCATCGTTTCCTGCTGAAATTGTGTTTCAAGAAGACAAAAAAATAAAAAAAAAAAAGAGGAAAAAATAAAACTATTTGAATGAAAGAAAAGAAAAAGAAAGAGAAACCTGATGCTGGGGGCAGATATCATGGCTTTAATTCACTTTATGATCCATCTTTATTAAATTTATTTGAAATGTTTTTACTTTATTTTTAACAAAAACTGTTGTGTTCTTACAGCTTTAGAAGGAGGTGGAAACAAAGTAAATGAGCTCTTCACAGATAAATGAATGAACAAACAAATAAACAGTGTATATTAATTATCGGTAATTCACCTAATACAAAACTAAAAGAGAGTGTATATAAAATGGTGAAATTATTATGAGAAAATAACGCTATTGACCGTTTGTGGTGATTTCTATGAATTTATATAGAGCATAACAGATCTGCAACTATGCACTGCAGGTAGAAAGGTTTATGAATGTCTCCAGGACCCAAAGATCACATTATTTCCGTCTAACATACACTTTTGCATTATGTATTTTTATATGACATTTTTCAGGGTTAGGGTCGGGATTCCTTTGACTTTAGGGTACACCTTAGCATATATGCATGCCTGTGTCTAAAGGAGGCCAGTCCCTCCTTAATATGGATGAGATGCAAGCAAGGAGTTGGAGAGAAACACATCATGTATGTCTTTCCAGCCCCTCTCCCACCATATGCGTTTTCAGGGGCTTAATATACTAAGTTATAGCTGGCAGCTTTCTGGGAGTGTAACTTCCACTTACCATACATACATTTATTATTTTTCTTATAATTTATTAACCACGTGATGCAATAAACCTACACACAAATGTATATATTAACTTACACACCTATACACAAAGCATTTTGTGACTGCAAGATATCACAAGCCTTTCTATCTATAGCACTGTAAAGGTGAGAATTAAATTGATTTAATCCCATGGGAAGGTGCAGGAGGCAGTCTATTTATGTAACATAGGACAGAGGCTAAGAGCACAATTAAGCCTGCTCAACTTGGCAATCTTGCAAAAGCAAACAGCACTGCTACATAATTGTATCTATTTTAAATAGCAATGGGCACCATCGTCCTTATTGAACAGCTGGAAAGAATGTGCAAAAATTGTCCGTACAATAGATGATTGCTATTATATCTCTGTACAAAAGTTTTTGTACCAACTTTCTTGCTACACATCACAAGATTTGTATTATTTATTTATAAAATATTTTACCAGGAAGGATACCTTGAGATTTCTCTCATTTTCCAGTAAGTCCTGGGTCCACAAAACATTGCATTGATACTATAGGTTACAATAACATACAAAAACAATATTAATACAGAATATATACAAAATGTAACATAAAACAGGTAAGAAATATATATATTTCTGAATACACACATTCATATATATATACACATACATACACATACACGAAGCAAAAACCAAATAAATTAATGGTGGGGAAAAGTTGTGATTGAAAACCCCTTCCACATGAAGTCTGTGGATAGTCAATACAATGTTAAACAAATATGTGCACACCAGTCAAGCTGATCTGAGCTGCTATGAAGAAAAAAAAATAATGTAGAGGGTTTTCATTTTTTGCTTTTTAAATATATTAATTGTAGTCATTGCTGTGAACATGACCTAACCAGCAAAATAAATGAAATACCCATACAAATTTAAAATGCATGATTAGGCTAGTTACATCGTGTCTTGAACAATGCCTACACTAACCGCTTGAAGAATTACAGCAATCTTTGGGGGATTCTATAGCAACAAGTAGGGGGGAGGATATATCTTCATATCTTTTAGTATTTAAATACATTCTTGGATTATTTGTTTTGTTTTTACAGAGATTAGGTTGCTATTACATATATATGCATAGTTCATTTTCTAATACGTTTGTTTGTTTTTCTGTACCTGCTATTAGGCTACTGAAGTAACATATTGTGTTTTAAGAAAAAAAGAATTTACGGTAAGTAAAAATTTCTGTTTTTTCTGACATATGGTGGCAGTACATGTGGGATATAGCAAGATACCCAACCCGGGCGGGTCCAATGTCACACCAGGTCGCAACCTTTACGCCCAAAGACCGTTTCAGAGGATGAGAATATCTCTAGCCTGTAGAGTTTAATGAAAATGCGGAAAGGCAGCCCAAGACGGTGCCTCACAGATGTCCACTGTAAGAAACAAGAGCTCCTACTGCCCCTGAGGCAGCCAATTCCGGAAAACCGGAACTTGAAGACCACCGTGAGAAAAAAACTGCCGTTTGAGTCAATTGAAACAAAGAATTGCAGGAAGCACCGTATCCTTGTAATTTTTATTGGAAGATAGCAAACAGATGGCCAGAATATCTGAGCTCTTCAGTCCTCGGAAGAGAGATATTGCAATGCTCCTTTTAGAAACAAGAAAAAAATTATTAAGCCCCCGAGGAGAGGTGGCATAACCACCAAAAAGGAAAGCAGAAAAACGGTGACTCGTAGTACAAACCCGTAGGAAAAAAGAAAGGTTTATGGTGAAGAACCACTGTGTCCACGAGCAATACTGGAAAAAAAAAAATCATCTGCAATGAAAATGATTAAAGCTCACTGAACCTTCTAGCCAATGTGATGGCCCCCCAAAAAGATGGTCTAGAGCAGGGGTTCTCAGCCCAGTCCTCAGAACCCCCTACCAGTCCAGGATTTGGGGATTACCTGGGTGTGTCTCAGGTGTTTAGAAAAAGGGAAAAAAACACCTTAGACTCTAAGGTGTTTTTTTTCTTCTTTTTCTAAACTCCTTAGACACACCCAGGTAATCCCTAAACCCTGGACTGGTACGGGGTCCTGAGGACTAACGTTGGGAACCCCTGGTCTAGAGGAACGAAACTTGTAAGGGAAACCTTTTCACAGGATTGAAAGAGTGTTACCAAGAGCCAGTAAAATTAAAGGATAAATCCCAGGAAGGAAAAACAGAACTCTAGGAGGAAGTCTGGACCTGGTAGATTACAAAAAAAAAACAAAAAACATTAACCCCTTCAGACCAGAGGGCATACTATTACGCCCTATTCTAAGCGGCTCTAAACGCCGCCGGGCGTAATAGTACGCCCTCCGGTCTTCCGGTACTTACCCGGTCGCCGGCGATCCCACGCCGGCGATCGCGGTGGGGGGAACTCCCAGGGAGCCCCCCGCGGCACGAACGTCCTCCTCGAGGCCCCCCGGCCGTGTGAGAGTGGGGTCCGGGGGTAGCTGGCTGCAGCATTGCCAGCAGGGGGACTGCCTGTAATGACAGGTGGTCCCCCTGCTGGCTGAAAATAAAAATAAAATAAATAAATGGTGTAAAAAAAATAATATATACTTAGATCATATATATTATATACATGATCTAAGTATATATATATATATATATATATATATACACACACACATGTACACCGTCTAGGTGTATTTTACTATTAATATATATATATTAATCAAATTACACATAGACTGATACTGATTAAATATATATATAATTATTGTTATATATATATTTATATAGAATATAAAAAATAAAAATGTAAATACGTTAAAAAATAAAATTTAAAAAAATAATTAAAAATAAATAATTAAAAAATATATAGATGTGTGTTATTTCGTTCTAACTGTTTTGTGAAATTAATATATATATATATCAAAATACACGTAGAACGAAATAATATATATATCTATATACATAAATATATACGTATATATCACTATATATACCTATATATAAATAAAAATATTTTTTAAAAATTATATATATATATATATATATATATACACATACGTATATATACGTACATATATTAATTCTACATATATATTTATGTAATATTTTTACATAATTAGGTATCTTAATTAATTACAATTAGCGGGACCTGCCTGACAACCCATGCCGAAAGTAAAGGGAATTTAATTTGCTAGCACTATATTTAACCCTATAACTTTCCAAGACACCATAAAACCTGTACATGGGGGGTACTGTTCTACTCTGGAGACTTCGCTGAACACAAATATTAGTGTTTCAAAACAGTAAAATGTATTACAACATGATATCGCCAGTAAAAGTGATGTTTTTTGCATTTTTCACGCACAAACAGCATTACACAGACAATATTATTGCTGTGATACTTTTTACTGTTTTGAAACACAAATATTTGTGTTCAGCGAAGTCTCCCGAGTACAACAGTACCCCTCATGTACAGGTTTTATGGTGTTTTCAAAAGTTACAGCATCAAATATAAGGCTTGCGTTTCATTTTTTTCACATTAAAATTCGCCAGATTGGTTACGTTGCCTTTGAGACCCTATGGTAGCCCAAGAATGAAAATTACCCCTATGATGGCATACCATTTGCAATAGTAGACAACCCAAGGTATTGCAAACAGGGTATGTCCAGTCTTTTTTAGTAGCCACTTAGTCACAAACACTGGCCAAAATTGGCGCTTTTTGCATTTTTCACACACAAACAAATACTAACGCTAACTTTGGCCAGTGTTTGTGACCAAATGGCTACTAAAAAAGACTGGACATACCCCATTTGCTATACCTTGGGTTGTCTACTATTGCAAATGGTATGCCATTATGGGTGTAAATTTCATTCCTGGGCTACTATACAGTCTCAAAGGCAATGTAACCAATCTGGCGAATTTCAATTTCAAATGTAACGTGTTATATTTGACCCTGTAACTTCCCAAAACGCCATAAAACCTGTACATAGGGGGTACTGTCTTACACGTGAGACTTTACTGAATATAAATATGTGTATTTTATTGCAGTAAAAGCAAACAGTATTATGACATTGACCGTTAAAATGTCATGTAGAACTAAAAAAATCCAAAAAAAATCGTATTTTCTCCCATTTTTTTCATATTAAATTATGTTTCATAGCTAAATATTTGATATTAAATGAAAGCCCTGTTTCCCCTGAATAAAATGATATATAATAAGGGTGGGTGCATTTACTATGAAAGAGGTGAATTACAGTTGGACAGACATGTAGCGCAAATGCCCGGTTTTGTTTACATTTTGTTTTGTTCACAACGTGTACATTTGGCTCCGTCCTTAAGGGGTTAAGCTTAACATGAGGATGCAAAATCTTATTTCAGCAGGATTCTCAGGATTGAGGCCTGAACCTCAAAGCAGAAAACACTGAAGCCTGCAGAAAAATATCCTGAAGACAAAGCATGGGTCTACAGATGGATAAACATGCAGGTAGTGGTGTTCCCCACACCAATAAAAAAAAAAAAACAACCTTTATTAGAAAGTAGATCTTTAAAGCAGGAAATCTAGTAGATCAAAGCAACACAGCCAAATCTATCTTCTTGCAGACCTAGATGATGAAGAAGTAATCTAGCAGTATCCAGGCCATTTACCTGGACCTATACAGAACCACTAGGGTTCATGATCATGATATCGTTCGTTACCACTCTTCTTCCTCTTCTTTTCTTCGTTCATTGAAAATTAAGTGTATAAACTTTTACAGAGATCATTTTGAAGCAAAGATTAATTAATATTCCCTCAAAATGCCTCTGAGCCGTGTGGGGGGTTGGTGACACGGCATACCACTTCTGGCAAGCATCCATGCTGTTAGTGGGTACTGCACAGCTTCATCTACGCCGAGTATCCAATTTCGCGTTTTTTTTTTTTTTTTTTAATATAAAGTTTTGATGTACACATGCGTATTTGCGCCACCGGAACTTTTGGTGGAACGCATCACCTCCCGGGCGTGCGTTCCACCGCTGTGCGCAGGCTTCCATCCGTTGTACCTGCCTCAAGACCGCCTCTAGGAAATACTCGCCGGAACACTCTCGGCATAAAAGGCAACGTATCCACTTGCTCCGTAACCATAACGGAAGGAGCATGGTCTCTCAGCTAACCGCCCGGGCAGCTCTCGGACCGGATTCCCCCAGACCAGCAGCCGTCTCACCCTCCAGATGCTGTGTCCTTCCCTCTCGGGACAAGAAAGGAAACTGGGGTAGGTTTTGCCGGATAGCCCTTTTATAGGGCAAGGGGGAGGGGTTTGTTGATTTAATTAATCTTGTTAGATGCTTGTCCACAGGAAAGGGGCAAAACCCACTTGTACTACATGTACTGCCACCATATGACAGAAAAAAAAAACTACTTTACATTGTTCCAGGTAAGTACTGATCATAAGAAATGCCCTTATGACACAGTAATTAAACTGTTGTACATTTTAGTTATCTTAATATATTTTGGTTTTGTTGCTGTGAAACTCATTTTGCTATAGACCATTTTAATGCAAGTCTAAATATCTGCATCTTTCAATATCAAGGATCTGAATCTGCATATATATACACTGTAATTATATGTTTTGTTAAAGCTGCATAAAAATACAAAATTATAATATTGTAACAGATAACCCCTTGCATCTTAGTATGCCAATGTAAGTGGGTCATATCCTTATTTCGTCTATAGAAGATACATTTTCTAAACTTTGTAACTGTAAAAACTAAAAAAGGGCACACAAGTGACTTTCTAAAGCTTTTGTATGCGCTCAAAATGTCTTGTACATTTTGCTTTAAATTTTTTTATTTATTTTTTTCCCTTTCTTCATATCCGGCTCTAAAGATTCCTAGCTTGCATTATTACTTGTATTTGTTTGTTTCGAGGGTCTAGGTCCTTGCATATAACTCTTGGATATTCTAACAGCCTCTAATTAAAATATGTATTCCAGGGTATTTTTTTTTTTTACTGTTGCAAGGGTTGACATAATTATAAAGATATTAAACAGTGGGAAATGAGCAGCCAAACAGGAAATGGTAATCCGTTTAATGGTGGGATATATAATCTTAGCACGACATGTAGAAGATATGAATGCACTATTAAAACTATTAACTGACAGTTTAGAAATGTTTAATGAACAGCAACGTTACAAATAAATATTTTTAATGTTTGAGTGTTCCTTAAAGTTAATAATACGCCCCGTATTTTAAAATGAAAAAGGGTGCTTTTACTCAACTTTTATCCAGTGCTATACAAGACCTTTCAGACACAGCCACTTCTCTTCTGAGATAATCCTAATGATTGATCTGAGTCCAATCTAATGCTTCTTCTAGAGAATTGGGGAATTATAATGATTATTATTTATAAAGCTCCAACAAATTCTGCAGTGCTGTACAATAGGTGAACTAACAGTCAAGTATTCACAACAAGACAAGTTTGAAGCACAGGAACAGAAGGTTTTGATGGCCCAGCTCAAAGAGCTTACATTCTAGCTCTAGCAGTTTACGGCAATCACCAAACTCCGTATATCAGATGCTTCTCATAGAGAAGCATTATGTCCAGTGTTTACATTTTTCGGACAGTAGGGATGGGGTCTTTGCACCAAAACCACAACATTGGGATGTAGTAATTTGGTTACCGACAGTGCCCCTTTAACACAACACATTTTAGTTATTAATGTTAAATAGCTTTCATGTAGAAGAACTGCTTTAACAATACGATTATGTTACATGCTATTTATACAGTATTTATGCATCTTCCAAGGACTACTGAAAGTCACAGGTCTCTACTTGCTTTGTTTGTGCTTGCTGGCATTGATCATTTTCAGAAATAAAATTACATGTATTTACAGTAGCTTGTTTAAAATTAAGCATTTTATGTATTCAGCTCAGATAGATGTTTACCCTGACTGGCACCATACCACCTAAACGAAGAATACAGTTTACACCAACTGGATTGCAATAGTTTCATCTCTGAAGCTAAGCCACTTTCTGTAAACCAATTCTCTTTCCAGTTGAGCCAAAATATGAATATATTAGAATGTAATGGTGTACCAATATAAACATATAAGATTTGCATGAATGCGATTATGGAGTTAAAGTTAATCTCAAGAGGGATCTTCACTACCATTTGTTCATATTATGATTTACATTTTATATATATATATATATATATATATATATATATATATATATATATATATATATATATATATATATATATATATATATATAAATATATATATATATAAATGAGGCTTTAATTATGTTCCCCTTTTACCTTGATAGTGTTTTTATATCAAATAGTGAGACATACCAAACTATGTCAGTTGCATAATTTTAATTGCTATATACTATAGTGTCACCATCACTAGTCTATTCTCTCTTAAAAATTCATGACTCACTGATTTGAGATAGAGAGTCAAGTCTTACAGTTAAAGCGTCTAAACTGGTTAACGCAAAGTCTCAACACAATTTGCTTTATAGTAATATAAACAAATAATAAGCTACACTGTAAATATACAATACAATAATAACAGGTTTTACAAATGTAGCGGCTACTTTTCTCTGTTTTGATATTTTAGGATGCAATTTATACCCTGTAATTAGAAACATAAAGTCAATTTAATGTGTTCAGCAGGAAACTAGCAATTAGTCTAAGTGACAGTCAAAGAAAACAAAGACTTCCATATTCATGTTAATCCTAGAGTCCCAGTTAATCAAAACATTCCTTGATAAGCAGACCCAAAACATATCAAACAAATAAAAATACAAAAAGAGCTCAAACCAAAAATTTGGAACTTATTTATATTGGACCTGTTGCCACAAGATTAGTCAAAGATTCAGTTAGAGTAGTGCGTCTTCAAAAACTGTACACACTTTCTCGTAGTAAACTAAATTAACTTAAATTAGAATTTAGATCAGTGTTTTCTAAACAGCCTATGAGTTATATATTTTTGCCACTAAATAATTTCAAATACATTAATGACTTTAAAAGAAAATGTAGGTAAAGTGGTCCAGTAGTAGTGTAGACAAGTGTTTCCTAAACCTTTCCTCAAGGCACCCCTACCAGTCCAGGATTTGGGGATTACCTGGTTGTGTCTAAGGTGTTTTTAGAAGAAAAAAAACAAACAAAAAACAAAACACTTTAGGCACAACTGGTTAATCCCCAAATCCTGGACTGGTAGGGGTGCCTTGAGGGCTGGTTTGGGAATCACTGGTGTCGACTATAAAACCATTCTGAAATGTGAGACCCATCTGAACAACCAAAAATGTTAACTTTTCAGTGCCATTTAGGGAAAATCAGGAAGCCAGTACTTGCTGAGCATTTTTACATCGGTAGTTCATGAAAATGTCATAAATGTGTATATATTTCATCAACGGTTTCAATTTAATAAATATAAAATAATACAAACAAGATATATTATTATTATTATCATCATATTTATAGAGCGCCGTCAAATTCCGCAGCGCTTTACAATAGGTGGATGAACAGACATGTAGTTGTAACCAGACAAGTTGGACACACAGGAACAGAGGGGTTGAGGGCCCTGCTCAATGAGCTTACATGCTAGAGGGAGTGGGGTAAAATGACACAAAAAGGTAAGGATAGTATTAGACTAATGACAGTTGCAGAAGAGGAATCAGTCAGGAGCTATTAACAGTTTAATGGATACGCTTTTATGAAGAAGTGGGTTTTTAACGAGACTGGGTGAGCATCTAATGGAGGAGGGAAGCGAGTTCCACAGGAACGGTGCAGCCCTCGAGAAATCTTGACGCGAGCATCAGAGGTGGGAGTACGGACAGAAGATAGACTGAAGTCTTCAGCAGATCGTAAGGGCCTAGACGGGACAAACTTGTGTATAAGGGAGGATAGATAGGTAGTAGCAGCATTATGTAGAGATTTGAAAGAAAGAACCAGAATTTTAAATTGAGCTCTATATTTTATAGGAAGCCAACGTAGGGATTAACAGAAGGGTGAGGCATGGGAGGTGCGTGCAGACAGGAGATGAGCTTTGCCGCCGCATTCATTATGGACTGTAACGGCGCTAGTTGGGAGCACGTAAGACCACTGAGAAGCGGATTACAGTAGTCAAGGCGAGAAAGGACAGTGGAATGGACCAACACCTTAGTCACATCTGGCGTTAAGTAGGGGCGGATGCGCGCAATGTTTTTTAGATGGAAATGACAGAATTTGGCGATAGATTGAACATGAGGCTTGAAGGAGAGGTCGAAGTCAAAGAGAACACCTAGGCAGCGAGCCTGCGTGGTGGAGCTGATGGTAGCACCATTGACTTGGAGGGAGGAAAGACCAGAATTTCAGTTTTGGTCAAGTTTAGTTTAAGGAAGTGGGCAGCCATCCAGTTCGAAACAGCAGAGAGACAGTCAAAGACACTAGTCAAGAGGGACGGGGAGAGATCAGGAGAGGACAGGTAGATTTGCGTGTCATCTGCATAGAAATGATATTGGAAGCCAAAGGAGCTAATGAGTTTACAAAGGGAGGCAGTATAGATGGAGAACAGTAGGGGACCAAGGACTGAACCTTGGGGACACCAACAGAGAGGAGTTGGGGAGAAGAAGCAGAGCCAGAGAAAGAAACACTGAAAGAGCGCTGGGAGAGGTAGGAGGAGCACCAGGAGAGAGCAGTATCTTGTAGACCGATATTGCGGAGGATGAGAAGAAGCTGTTGATGATCAACAGTGTCAAAAGCCGCAGACAGGTCAAGGAGAATTTGGATAGAGTAGTGACCACGAGATTTTGCAGCGAGTAGATCATTGGATACTTTGGTCAGTGCCGTTTCCACAGAGTGCTTAGTGCGGAAACCAGACTGAAGCGGGTCTAGCAGAGAGTTGGACTCGAAGAAGTCTGTCAATCTCGCATACACAATTTTTTCAAGGATCTTGGATACAAAAGATAGGACGATAGTTGGATGGGGAGTTAGGGTCAAGATTGGGCTTCTTTAGAATTGGGGTTACAGTTGCATGTTTGAAGGGTAATGGAAATATACCAGAGGAGAGAGAGAGATTGAGAATTTTAGTGAGAGGTGGAGAAAGAAGAAGACAGAGTACGGATGAGGTGCGAGGGAATTGGATCTAGGGAGCAGGTGGTGGGGCGGGAGGACTGGAGCAGAGCAGAAAATTCTTCCAATGTAGCAGGTCCGAATGAACATAGAACAGCAGAGGGAGTGAAGTTAGGGGAAGTATTATAAGAGGAAGAAGAAAGATGAGAGATCTCTTCTCTGATTGTAGAGATCTTGTCTGTGAAGTGAGTTGCAAAGTCTGAGGCGGTCAAGTTAGTAGGTGGAGGAGGAACAGCAGGGCGAAAAAGAGTTAAATATGTGAAATAGTCGTTTGGGTTCACGGAGAGTGTGGTTATGAAGGTATATAAAGCAGACCATAGAAATTCCAACACAACCAAAAGAGATGTGCCTATTACAAAATAGTCCCTACTTTGTCTTATGTAGGATTATGGAAAAGGCAAGGCTGGAATAGGATTTCATTTCTAGATGCCAAATATAGCCCATCTGCCGTCACTTGTTATGCCTCGTGTAAAAGTCACATCACACAATGCACAAAAAATGCTTGTGACTTCTCATTGCAAAACAATCTATGGAGGATACAGACATCTTGCAGGTTTTTCCATAGACACATGCTTTATAATTGGCACCTAGCAACCTCATCCCACTGGGAATTACAGAAAACAATGGCAGTAGTGCAGTTCTCTCTAAAGGAACCACCATCCAGAAGATCAACAAGTGAAAGGTCTAGAAGACAGTAAGTTTCTCATAAATACCTCACTAGAGATAAATACATTATACAAAGAGCAAAGTCACAAATACATTACAACCATATACTATTTGTTATTATTTAATGTTATCAAAATAAGTGAACCAGTTAAAAACATTTAAATAAAAATTTCCAACTAAGGAAAGAGGAATCAGATTTGCATAGTTCTTACAAGCAGACTTTCTATACAAGTAAAAATAAGAGATCACACCGGGCTACATATAAGCTAAATAACTTCAAAACAGTGTTTTCATTAGGAAAAAAAATTATAGATCCAAAATCAGTTTTCATATCTTGTTATGCAGAAGTATCTGACTGGAAAGATTTGTCAAAAAAAAAATTAAAAAAAATGATTATTAGTTATGCCTGAAAATTTCCAAAGAGCTCATACACATCTAAGTCCTGGACACCTCACAATTAATAAGACATCACTAATTCCCCTCACAATAAAACATCACTAATTCTACTGTTACAGCAAGTAGATAAACATAATAGAGATGCAGTCAAACTTCAAACAAAAATATAAAAGGTTAAAGGACACAAGATGTAGACTATAAATCTTACCGGGACCTGCGGGTCCTGCTAAGCTTTAGATTGTCTATATCAGGGGTCCTCAAACTCCGGCCACCCAGATGTTGCTGAACTACAACTCCCATGATTCTCTGGCTATCTATGAAATCAAAGAATCATGGGAGTTGTAGTTCAGCAACACCTGGGGGGCCGGAGTTTGAGGACCCCTGGTCTATATCTTTGACCAACAATTTAAAGTAGTTCAGACTAGTTAAGTGTATTTTGCCACAGTCAAAGCATCAAAACCAACCTCTTCCTTATTTCTGCATCAGTTATCAATTAAACCTAGCAAGAAAAAGCACTCGGCTATGACGAAGGCATGGTGAAAGTTTGGAAAATTAGTTTTAAAGTGAAAATATCTCCCATAAATCGTGTTGATGTCAAGTTCACATTCAGGAAAATGTGGATATAAACTACACAATAGCCTTGAAAAATTGCAAGCAAAACATACTTAATCTGGTATTTACATTACTTTCGCTGCATACACCATAGTGCTCTAAACTGGATGTAGTGGTCACTATTCCAAACAAGCAGGTCTACAATAGGAGTTGTGGTTCACAATGTGTTATTAGGTAGAAAAACCAATGGCATAACAATAAAGCCCATGAAGGTTAAACTAATAATAAAAAATAAATAAATTTGCTAGCACAATAAAGATATTGTATTTAGATGTAACAAACGTAAGTAAAAATGTATTTATGTAATAGAGATAGCTCCATTTGCATCACCCCTATGATTTGATTACCTCTACAACAAATTTTTGGCAAACGACTGAGTTCTACAGATATATTCATTCACCAGCAAACTAAAAATAAACACAAAAGGATGCTGGCTTCTAAAGCAAAGGTCAACAATAGGAAATTGCAATGGCATTTTGAGATAACATTGCAGTTTCCTATTGGATTGTTGGAACAGTGTTTGCAGGTCAGCTATATTTATTTAATAATCGAAAATGATGCATGCATAAAGTACAGAGTACTACCATGTGAAATGAAATGCTGCTCATCATATATAACAGATCTAATACTCCAGATAGTACAATCTTATCTCAGCAATAAAAACAAATGATTGTGTTTTACATTTTTTTATCCACCATGTTAATTACAAATGGATTAAAAAATAAATTAAGGTGGTTTAAAAAGAAAATTATATTACAAAATATAATGGGAATGCAGTTTCTCTACATCTACAAATGTTAATGGTAAAATGGAAAGTAAGAAACAAAGCATTTCTAGAGAACAAAGCATATGAAAGAGTTGATGACTCATCAAGGTTACAGAGTTCAGGGAGACAGCTAAGGGAGAAGAAGGTAAAATGGACAACAAATTCAGAGGCTGAAATTCCAGGCACAACAGGAAAGATAGAAAGAGAGATGAAAGAAATTGTGGTAATAGACTTTCTGTTCTTTACATTTCACCTTAACATAGAACAGTTTCCAGAGTCACATACTGAAGAGAACGGCTATAAGGTATTTCTTGGGAGTCCATTCAATACTAAAAGGAGAATGAAGTCATCGAAGTAAGCTACACACCCCAATATAGAAATATCACTTTACCACCCGACCAATAAATCTCAACCCAAATCCATCGGAGAAACTCCAAAAAGAAAGTTGACCAGCAGTAGTAAATTATCATTTTTTTTTTTATGAGCCAAAACAATATTTTTTAATTGCTAAAGGAACTCCGGTGTTTGTCAAGTTTTGCCTAAAAGTGTACCAAATTAAGATGATCACTTCCACTAGCAGTTCAAATAATATGTGTGCTACATTCTCCGCCAAAATAAATCAAAGAATTTTCACAGAATAAAATACATATAGTTTTACAGCAAGGGGCAATGGTAGAAATCGAGAAAATAAATACATTTTGCATGATTACAATGAATAGATATAAAGCCAATTAGCATAAATTAACTAAAAAGTAGAGAATGAGCAAAGAATAATCAATGCCAACAATTACCCCCCTGCACTTCCTATCTGTGCCATCGGGGATTGCTGGATTCTATGCAGGTCCTAAAGCAACAGAATAAGCTTTCAATACAAAGTATTGTTTTACAGCAATCCGATCTGCCTCTTGTTAACAATGCTCTATTAATATCCACGGCATTAATGCAAAGCTCAATTCACCAGAGCTACAAATAACGTGGGGTAGCCGGCCCATGTGATTTACAATGTAGCCAGTCACAAATGCTGATCACAGTGAAAATAGGCTCTTTCAGCATTGTACACCTGGCTGGTGTATCGTATTTTTCACTCACGCTTCAAAGCATGACATAACCAGCTACTAATAAACAGTTCTGAAGGGGCAGCTTTGTGGTCCAATAATGTAATTTCATTGGGAAAGAACACTTTACATTCCATCCATTTGAGGGACAACAATATAAAATAAAACAAAAGCCAAATATATATTTATTAATTAAACCCACATACATATTAGTTTAGAGTTCCATCAACATTACCAGCCTCAATGCATTAGGAACACACAAACACGTTTACACACTATTGTCCTTTTTCCTTTTCACAGTCAACAGTGCTGGGCAGCAAATGGGGAGTAGGGAGAATTTTATGTGTGAGTAAGTGTCTAGTTATGCATGCATATATCAGGGGAGGGCTGGCAGACTTAGGCCTGGGAGGGAGAGGGGGGGGGAGGGGGAGCAAATCCAGTCAAATAGCCCATTGCACCAAGAGGAGAGTAAAAACACCTTTCCCATGTGATTGAAAGGGGGGGCAGTCACCTAAACAGACACACTGTTACAGGCATACTGGCTGACACACACACACACAGACACACATAGACGGACAGACATACTGGCACAGACACACATTAGAGGGGCAAAGGTTTGAAAATATCAGGAAGTATTACTTTTCTGAGAGGGTAGTTGATGCATGGAATAGCCTTCCAGCTGAAGTAGTAGACATTTAAGCATGCGTGGAATAGGCATAAGGCTATCCTAACTATAAGTTAAGGCCTGGGACTAATGAAAGTATTTAGAAAATTGGGCAGACTAGATGGGCCAAATGGTTCTTATCTGCTGTCACATTCTTTGTTTCTATGTTTCTACTGACACACAGACATACAGACACACACACAGACATAAATGCTACAATTTTAAAGCAAGTAGACAGGGGCATAAGCTGCAATTAGGGGGGGGGTAGGAAATGTAGTGGGGGGATTGGGACTGAAGTAGGTTGATGGCTACAATTTGGGAAAGGGGTTGTGGTGTGGGTGATATGGGTTGCAATTGGAGAAGTTTTTGGGGCTGAGGAAGGGGGACATGGGGCCGAGGAAGAGGATATAAAGACTGAGGAGGGGGACAAAAAAACCAAAAAAAAAAACCAACAAAACTAAAGTGTATTCCCCCCCCCCCTTCCTGAGTCTTACCTAAGGCCAGGGAGGGGTAAGCAGGAGCCAGCAGCAGCCAGCAGTCAGTGAAGTCAGACTTCTCAGCAGTCCTGGGAGAAGAACAGCTAAAGTCACGCCCCCTCCTCCTGACATCATGAGGAGAGGGCGGTGGACTCCACTGGCTGCAGGGAGAGGGGTAAGTAGAAAAACCCAAGTCACTCAGCCAGAGGCAGGGGATTCGGCTTTTTCCTTTTTTGCTAGATGTGGACGGCACTGGATTTAGGGCGACTTGGGGGGCAATTGCCTCCCTGATTCCTGTCCCAGCCCGCCCTGGCATATATGTATGTGTGTATGCGTGCACGAAGGAGAGGAGGAGAGGGAGATAAAAAATATTAAAGGGACTCTCCAGGCAAACAAGTTTACTCACCTGGTTCCAGCGCCAGGAGCCTCGTGAAGCCGCACCCCCTATTTCGTCAAAATGCCGAAATAGGCGGGCGTGAGCAGGGAACAATCAGATGCTTCCATTTGGAAGCGTCATTGCTCCCTTGTGCGCATGCGCGGCTTCAGTCCTGAGCGCACTACCGCGCGCGGCCGCGAGCTGACTGACAGCTCAGCTCGCGGCCTTTGCCCGCCCCCTCTCCTCTGCTGACAGGCAGAAGAGAGAAGGCGCGCACACAGTGCCTTCTCTCTCCTGCACACGTCAGACGTATTTTAATACGTCTGACATGTACAAGGCCTTTTTAGGGCCCTGCATGATAGGAAGTCCCTCTGGTGGCCGTCTGAGTGATGGCCACTGGAGGTATTCCTATCAATCAATGTAAACACTGTATTTTCTCTGAAAATACAGTGTTTACATTAGATTGCCTGCAGGGAGCTATAGATCATACCTGAACAACTAAATTAAGCTGTAGTTGTTCAGGTGACTATAGTGTCCCTTTAAGATAAAAAGCCAAAACTACCAAGTAAGAAAAAATCCAAGGAAATGAATGCTAGTTTCGACTAGTTCCTTTAGAGTTATTTTTGTATGCATGAGATGTGGCTAATTATGTAGTCAGTGACTAGTTTAATGTGTATGACCAATTAGGTATCTACTTCTGAGGTTCATTAGGTGAGTGCAACAGACTAGGTCTTGTTCGAGCAAGAGTGGCTGATCATAGTATGACTGAGTATATTAACATAACGGTTGATGTAAATGGTTGCATAAGAATTGAAGTTCTATCACAGCAAATATTTATATTATACAAAACAAAAATTTAAGGAAATATTTAAAGGGACCCTATTTGTCCCACGTTGCTGCTTCTTCCTCCGCGCCGCTCCTCCCTCTGATTGCGTCGGCGGGTGGGCGAGACTGATCCCGCCCACCGGCCGGGGAGACCTAATGCGCATTAGCACTCCCCATAGGAAAGCATTGAAAATGCATTTCAATGCTTTCCTATGGGGAAATGAGCGACGCTCTAGCACAGAAAACCTGTGCTAGAAACCAGGAAGTGCCCTCTAGTGGCTGTCTAGTAGACAGCCACTAGAGGTGGAGTTAACCCTGCAAGGTAATTATTGCAGTTTATAAAAAACTGCAATAATTACACTTGCAGGGTTAAGGGTAGTGGGAGCTGGCACCCAGACCACTCCAATGGGCAGAAGTGGTCTGGGTGCCTGGAGTGTCCCTTTAAAAGGGTTGCGAAAGTGTGGCTTGAGTAAGGACCAGACGCCATGCCCTTCCCATATTGGCAAATAACCTTGCTTCATCTCAAGTATCAAAGATGAGGAAGTTAGTTTTTCACAAAAATGCTATGACAAAAATGAAGCAAAACTGTCCATAAAGCTTTAAATAAGGAGCACACACTTTCCTTTTAAGAATGTTAAACAATTACTATATACACACACACACAACTGCAAAATTCACACCAAAGTAATTACACCATCCTAGCTTTACACACACACACACACACAGGATTTCGTTTTTTCTTTCAATAAAATGACCTTAAAGTTCCACGTAATTAGTTTCTATTTGCACTCTTTTATTTGTTTACTGCTATAACTGAAATAACTGTGCAAACAGATAGCATAACAGATGTCTTTGTGACTGCAATAGGTTCCAATATTGCTTTTCATTGCCATAACAAGCTTGTATTAAAAGGGTGATGCAAAAACAAGAAAAATATCTAAAGTTGGGAAAAAAGTATCCAACACTGGCAACCCCCCACCCCCTAAAATTTAAAATGGATTGTTCTTGTGTGTATGTGCTGCTCCTTAATCTTGGAAATGGATGTGACCTCAATTCCCATATTTTCTGTGAAGATTTGGAATCCAGACCAGATTCCTACTGAGCTGAGCATCCCACCAGTCCACTATAGGCACCCTTTGGAGAAAGTATAAATTGAGGAGAGTCTTTGAAAGCAGTTTAAGCAGTATGTATTGAAGTTAGCATGCTAAAATTAGTTTAGGACACCCCGATATTGGTATACTGTGATGTAGTGCTGGGCCTTTTACAATATGGCCATATGGTGTAACTGAATACCAAGATATGTAATTTTAAGTATCCTTGTAAAATGTAAAACTCACACACAAATTCTTGTGTGTGTTGTTCCTTAATCTGTATTTTGATCTTTACATCAGTACCACTACTTAGAGATACATGTTCCGGGTGTGCCCTCAATTCCCCTTTTTACTGCTTAGCTTACCATTGCATTATATAACCATTCTTAATAGAGTCACAGTAAAATGCAAATTCTCAAAACACCAGAATTGATGAAATGTTATTTGTCCCCAAAGCAGGATTTTTTGGGGGGAGGAATGCATTAAAGAATATATCTAGATATAGCACAACAGTTTATTTGAAAAAGGGATTTGGAAATTCTCAATTTTGATCCGCTCTGGGTTACAGATGCAAACTTTCATTTTTGAAGGCATTTTTCTCTTTAGAGTGACATTTTCACTATATAATGATAATGTTTACATCTGCTATCTTAAAGAGACACACTAAGCACCCAAACCTCTACATCTTAATGTAGTGGTTTTGATGCATAGATGCAACACCTTTAGTGTGGCAATGGACAGAACTTGGACCTCATGTCTCGCAAAACGCAGTTAATGTTTCTCATAGAGAAGAACTCTATTAAATACCTCTCTCTATGAAGCACTGTATTTTAATGTTAGATATATGCTTAAGGAGCATAAGATTCCATCTATACATTAAGCTACCAGAATTGCCAGCAAACATTTATGCTGAAGAACTGCCTGACAGGGAGAGCAGGAGCAGTGGCGTCACTGGGGGGGGCCATGGCCCCCTCCTAGATCAGGCTATAAATTAAATCCCACAATATTATAAATAAAATCCCACCAAATGAATGAAAATATTATCACAGCTATAAATTATATATTTAATGTAAAATGTATCCCAACATGCAAAAATGCATTTCAGGGAGGTGGCCACCCCCGTGCACATGTGCGGTCACTCCACCTCCCCCTGACATGCTTGCGCTCACTCCCCCCCCCCTCCACCAACACACAGATATGCGTACTGGCACATACACACACTCTGGAACATACACACTGACACACAGATACACACATTGAACCGCACACTGGCACATACATTCAGATACACACACTGAAACACACACAGAAGTCATACTTTATAGATTTGATTGTGTGTGTGATTTCCGGGATATTATGTATGATCTGCGGGTGTCAGGGAACCGCATTCAACATGCGAGGGTCTCCCTGAACTACCGGGAGACATGGGATATCTGGTATTTGGCAGTATGTGTGTATGGATGTATGTATTAGGCAGTGTGCGTGTATGGATGTAAGTATTCAGTGAGTATGTATTAGGCAGTGTGCGTTTATGGGTCTATGCATCAGGCAATATGTGTGTATAAATGGATGGATGGATGTATTAGGCAGTGTGTGTGTATGGGTTTGTATGTATTAGGCAATATGTGTGCAGGAGCAGAGCAAACAGAGAGGAGCAGAACAAGCAGAGAAGAGGCAGCGCAGAGCAAGTAGAGAGGACAAGAGCAGAGAGGAGCAGAGCAAGTAGAGAGGAGCGGAGCAGAGTAAGTAGAGAAAAGCAGAGCAAGTCGAGAGTGGCGGAGCAGAGCAAGCAGAGAGGAGTAAAAGCAGACCATGCAAATAGAAGCACAGCATGCAGAGAGGAGGCAGAGCAGAGCAAGCATAGAGGAGCAAGAGCAAAGGAGGCAGAACAGATCAAGCAGAGAGGAGCAGGTATTGTGGCCCGCTGCCTCTGCCACATCTAGGTTCTGAGAAAAGTGAATTAATTGCACTGATTACAGTGAGTGGTGTGAGTGTGACAAAGGTTACTTACTCCTGATTGCAGACAGTGAGTGGTATGACAGTGGCACTTACTCCTGAGATTGCAGACAGTGTTGTGACAGAGTCACCTTACTTACCAGAGATTGCAAACAGTTTGCAGTGCGGCCCCACATAAGGTGTGAAACCTTACCTACCTGAAAGTGCAATTTGCAGAGGGACTGAGTGAGCGGAGCAGACACTCCAGACAGTGGCACTACTACTGTAAGTAACGTGAACTTTAATTGCAGCTTTTGAGTAAATGATATGCATGTACCCAGGATTCCATATAGTGAGCAAGAGAATGAAACAAGTAATTTTAGTTTGTGTTGGTATAGTATTCACCAACTATAGGTCAGGGCACAAACTTTAGTGCCAACCATTTTTAATTGTTCATGGAAGTGGAGCTAAATCTGCTCTTCTTACAGGAAAAATTCATTTGAATTAGCATTTCAGAATACAACTTTGTGTCACTTTAAAATGCTTAAACTGTAGCGTAGAGAATACACTGTTAAGTGACCATTTTCTATGTATGTGAAATATTTATATAGAAGTGTTAATTTAAATTCCCTTCAAATTGCATGTTGTAAATTATTTTTAAAAATAATTATTTTTTTTTAAACTAGTTTTGTAACAATTCTGGCATCATGAGATATTGTTACAACTGCATCTCTAAAGCAGACTTAAGCATATTTATCAAGGTGCTGGAAATCTGAATTTTGTTAACTTTTAAATGTTCTCCACGTGTGTGTGTGTGTGTACACACACACACGTTTTGTAATTGCCCCCCTACTTCTGTCCCCGGCCCCCCATGTGCCCCCCCTAAATATGAATGCTGGAGACGCCACTGAGCAGGAGAGACTTCCTACAGGCATTCCTTCTCCTCTTCAGCACAACAATCAACAGAAAATTTTGCTTTTGCTTTTCCCATTATAACTTCTCTAGCCAGAGTTTCTTGCACTGACTAGAGGAATATAGGAACGTTTAAATTACAGCACGTTGGCAACAAAATCTGCGTGCCTGTGTCTTGGAGGAGGATTGCCGCATTTGAGGAAGTTTCAGCAAACAAGGAAGAATACATTGGAGTGTGTGCAGAGCACAGGTAGCACTAGAGATGTGTGCTATAATTGTGTAACATCAACAAAGCTGTAGATATGTCAGTGCTGGAGCGGAAGTGAGGCGAGTTAACATCTCAAAGCTGTCAATGGAATATATAATTGATCTTTCTGTTGAAGTGAAATTTAATTTGTAACTTGCAGTTCGTTTGTTTTTGGACCTGGTGTTATACAACATAATGACGTTACCATTATGGATTCGGACAAAATGCACAAAACCGCAAAATCCTGTGTTATCTGTAAATGTTCTGTAACACTGTAGGGCTCATTGACTAAATGCTGCATTGCAGCTAAACCGTAGCCAAATGGTATTCAATTGTCTCAATTTTGCAGTATTAACTCACTTACATTTAGCTGTTGTTCTGTTATAGCCTCAGTGATTTGGCTATTTTTAAACAGCCTAACGGCAACCAAATTGCCTGGCAAGTAGTAACAGATACCATGAGAGAGTGCTTAATGGAATTTTTACATTTGAGTGCTTAGCAGTGATACAGTTTTCAATTTATTTATTTTTAGATTAACTCATTCATAAAGAAAATTTACTGAAAATCCCTGAAAATTATTAGCACCAGTATTTGAATGAACACAAAGTAGAATTTAAGAGAATGGGTTTGTAGCATTAATGTGGACAGCACTGAATAAAGGAGAAATTTCTGGGGGGAACGATGCCTTGAACTCTAGTACCACTGAATGAGTCATGAGAAAGGTTCACTATTCACCTGCTGATTGAAAGGTACTCACAGAAAGCAAACGTTTACATTTTATTCAAATTTAAGGCTTGGGGATATAGCCGAAGGTTGAGGTGTACAGAATGAAGTTTGACCTCATTTTTACAATGCAGAGTGAAGAAAATCTGCATGCAATACTTAGGATATGGGTCTACTTCAAGTGCGGACATTTGTTTCTTTTCTATGAAACATTTTATTAAGTTATAACATTAAAACTTTTTTTTAATAAATGGAATTTGAATGCAATTTTTACAGTGAACAGAAATGTTTTACAGTTATATAAACGCCCTTATATATTCAAAGACATTCCCCAAAAACCCAGAGTGCCTCAGTCACTACTAGAATAGGACATTTTCTCAAATCAGGATGGCTAGGTGCACGCCCAGCATACGTGACGTTGGCTGCCTAATGTCAATTGCGTGCATAAAAACGGTTCTTTGTCAGTGCCCACTGCCGAGAGACTTAAAGGCAAAGCTCCTGCACACACCTATGCTTCCACACTCCCCTCTTCCTGAACATTCTAACTTCAAACTTCTTTTCTGCTTTCCACATTATTATTTGACCTGCCTTTCCCTTCCGTAGAATCACTTTCCCTTACTTACTGTATTTTGAAGAGTATACTATTTTAAATGGAATGTGTATAACCAAATGAAACAAACTCTCCCATATGATCACACAATAATAGTGGAATCACATATATTCATAAGTTATTATGCAAAACATTTAAAAATATATATATATATATACTACAAAAGGAAAATTACACCTCAAAGCTACTCGTGCTAGCCAATTTGTTACTCCTATAGGTTGAGATATAAACAATAAAGACATATTTCAAATTGATATCATGGGGTTATATACCAGATGCATCTGATAGGACAAATTAAATTTCTTAAGTACCAGCATGATGTGCCAAGTATTAAATCCAAGTAAGAGATAAGTGTTCACCTGTCTGTCATCCATTATTGTGTATAGAACAGCTTCACTGTAATTTTGTATGCTAGAAAATAAAAACGGTCTAAACGGTTTGCCATTTTGCTAATTGAGTGAAAGTGCAAGTCTAACATAGACTCAAGGCGGTATAATCATAATGATTTCCCTTTTAATTATATTCTTAAGTAAAGTTTGCATCATTGTACCCGAAGATGTGCTACAGTTCCAAGGATAAAGTGACAAGCTAAAAAAAAGGCCACACTTAATACAATACAGCCGCCATACTCATATTTAAGATCTCAGTGAAACCATGACAACAGAAAAATAGGACATGGCAAAGAAAATTATTCACCTTGTTAAAAAAAACATATCAAAAGAACTCTTTTGACCAGTTCCCCAAACTAACACACACACACACACATTTTCTGATTTAATATTTCTCCTTCTACTGCACACCACTGTTGGCAGTGAGGAGGAAGAATATATGGGTCTACTGGTGGAGTGGGGAACCAGATTGTCTCATTGCAATAGAAAGCTCTTCAAACATTGCATGCACTCCGGCAGAGCATCCCAATAAGCAGAGCCATGAGGAAGTGATATGACAGGGATTCCTCCTAACACTATGTCTAAATATAGCACTAAATAGAATAACTAGAAATAGAATATTTCAGGCTTTGCTATTTTGGTTTACAAATTTGGAATTACCTGCTATTCTCAACAGTTTTAGTTTTATTAAGTCTTTAGGTACAAAAAAGGCAAAAAGAGGCCTAACTGTAAGCTTCAAAGCAGAACTGTTACTTCGTTAATTGCTCTGTGATACCAGTTAAAACTGCGGGAGCATTTACTGGGATGAACAGAACAGCAAAGTTAAACAAAAGAAATGACCTCAAATGCACTTACACTTTGACTGTCACCATATGAAAACTCAAGCATTCTTTCAGTAGTCCCATACATCCACATGCGCTATGCGTACAGCATTGCAGGGGATTGTTAAATATGAATACTACAACTATTCGCTTTTAGTTAGCTGATCGACTGTGCAAAAATCTCACAAATGACAGTAACCCATTCAAATATTTGCCAAAGTTAACAAGGAGAAAATAAAAGGAATACGTTTAATTTCACAATGAACTCCTCAAAACTAAGTTTTTCTCCCACTTTGTTTTAAAAGGAACAGGAATGTTCTGGCAGACGTGCGTTTGTCAGCAAGACATAAATACTTCATCTGAATCAAATAGCGGATTAAGTGTCAGTGGCTCCAGAGCCAGTAAATTGAACTATATTATTTAGTATTAATTTATTTTAAATAATTTTTTCGGGGGAAATTTGATTTGTGGTTAAAATTTCTATTTAGGCAGGAGCACCATAATCTATTGTTCTTGTACATCAAAACAATGTTTCCTTCCTAGTCTGATAGATATATATATATATATCAAAATGCAAAAATAAATACTATAAACTTTGAAAGAAATTGATGCTAAAATGGCTGTATGGTAAGGTTGAGATATATATATATATATATATATATATATGTATATATATATATATACATACACACACACACACACACACACACTCAGCCTTTGCTTAAGGCAACAAGTAGAGAAAATGTTACCTGTCCTATTATGTCAAGAAAGAAAGAAAGACATTGAATGGAATATAATATATATATATATATATATATATATATTTATTTATTTTTTTATTTTATTTTTTATATATATTGCCAGACGAAAAGGAATAGTGTCTGTAAATCAAACCAACTTTTTGTGGTTTTTTTATGTGTGTTTGAAAATTATAGTGTCTCTGAAGGTCTGATGCATAGGACTAGGGCTCAAGGTGCAAATATAGACTTCATATCTCAATGAAATCTCAAAGCCTAATGACCTGCTCCTAAAAGGTAAATGTACTTTTAGGTCAAACTAAAATGCATTTATTTATATTTAACAATGCTTTCATTAACCACTTAAGGACTACATGACTGTCTATGCCATTGTGCAGTTATGGCCTAGACCAGGCCTGTCCAACCTGCGGCCGCCCAGATGTTGCCGAACTACAACTCCCATGATTCTTTCAACGAAACAGATAGCCAGGGAATCATGGAAGTTGTAGTTCGGCAACATCTGGGGGGGCCGCAGGTTGGACAGCCCTGGCCTAGACTGTCATGCCTGAAAAGTACCAGAAGGGGTTAAATCCTTGCTGATACCAAGGAATTACATGTATATTTCGCTACCTGAGGGTCCCCCTCTATCGCAGACTTCAAAGTGAGCGCTGCAATCAGGGATTCAAATCCCCATTGCTACAATGCGGTGAGCAGGGTTAAATCCCTGCTCACATCACGAAAAACCATTACATTCCTGGGGCTTCTTTCTGTCAGCATTTTTAGTGGCCCCAACCTTTTTGATGAACTGCATGCAGTGCTGAAAGTCCGTTAAATCCATAGAGGACACTGCACAGTCCAGGGTCGGAACAGACTATTGAGACTTTTCCTCTATGCCCCAATGGCATTTGGATCAATTATGGGCTGTCATACTAAATAGCTTTTAGATGGCACCATAAACCACTCTGCTTAAGCTTCAAATTCCCTTTGCTAACTTCAATACTAATATTAGCAAAGGGAAACCTTTGGGAATATGACTAAATTAGGAATTAAGATTATGGATTAAGGTTTGGTTTAGAATAAATATATGGTTTAGTATTCAGGTTATATTTAAAATGGGTTTAGAATGTATTTTACGATTGGGATTAGGTTTCAGATTTGGGTTTGGATTAGGGACAGCAAGGGAAACCCTCCTAGCACTATTTATAGAATTAGGTTTAATAGGATTAAGGTTAAAATTAGGGTTAGGCATATAATTAGAGCATAGTTAGTATTAAGGTTAGATTTATTATTAGATTTAGGTTTAGCTTTGTTTAGGATTTGGTTTAGAATTAGGGCTTGGTTTAAAATGAACAATTTTAGACTGGGATTAAGATTGTTACTTTACAAAGGTATAAATACGGGTTTTGTACTCAGGAGATGTTGCAGAGAATAGTTGAGACAATTTAAAAAATAATTGAGAAGAAGGAGAGAGAGCACTACCTAAAAAATATAATCTAAAATTTAACTTTTAATAGTGAACAAAATACAGAGTGATCATTTCACACATTGAATCTTAGTAAGTCCAGATATATGCATATCAAGTCACAGAAAGATAACGTGAAAAAATGTAAGATTTAAAAACCAAAAGACAGTATCTAAATATCAAAGATGTAATTAACAATGTTGAATAGATTTAGATATCCAGCTTTGAATAGAAACTGTCTGCTATTGTGGTACTGTTGCAATTTGTCAAGAGTACTCTGTTACAGTTAATCAAGCTTTGCAAGAAAAAAACGTCTGCTACTGTAGTTTGTAAAGAATACTTTGTTACAAATTGGTCATAAACAAAAAATAAACGCTCTAGTGGTATGACAACACGAGAATACTGTCTAATTTGACTATTAGGCTGCAGTTCGGCGTTCACAGGTGTGATGTAAAAAATGTGCGAGATAGCACCTTCTGGGAGTAATCCGTTCTATAAAACCCCAAAGTAGATGTAGTCAGAAGGTAAATGTATATCTGTGCCTTCGAGGGCACCTGTCAGACAGAGAAGCTAACTGCAAGTAGTAAGGAAAAGGAGAGAAGAAAAGAATTATATCTATATCTTCAGTAAATAACTGTGCCTTCAAGGGCACCTCTCTAATAAATATAGCAAATAGCTAACTGGCTAGCAACTAAATATTGAAAGCCTTAATCAGTATCCTGTAATATGTTGTTAAGTGTCAATAAACTGCGAGCGTTATAGCCTCAAATAATACGAGCGGCTAAATCCTTGATTACCCTCCCGACATGCCCAATGTCTAAATAACTTTAACCGAGATATAGGTTTTTGAAGAATAATCCCTGCAGGTGCAGAGGGTTTTAGTGTTGGGAGGGATCGAAAAACACCTGTGAACGCCGAACTGCAGCCTAATAGTCAAATTAGACAGTATTCTCGTGTTGTCATACCACTAGAGCGTTTAATTTTCGTTTATGACCAATTTGTAACAAAGTATTCTTTACAAACTACAGTAGCAGACTTTTTTTCTTGCAAAGCTTGATTAACTGTAACAGAGTACTCTTGACAAATTGCAACAGTACCACAATAGCAGACAGTTTCTATTCAAAGCTGGATAGCTAAATCTATTCAACATTGTTAATTACATCTTTGATATTTAGATACTGTCTTTTGGTTTTTAAATCTTACATTTTTTCACATTATCTTTCTGTGTCTTGATATGCATATATCTGGACTTACTAAGATTCAATGTGTGAAATGATCACTCCGTATTTTGTTCACTATTAAAAGTTAAATTTTAGATTATATTTTTTAGGTAGTGCTCTCTCTCCTTATTCTCAATTATACCTGCATTTAGGGTTAGCCCCTTCACTACCTTGATACTTTACCTTCATACTAGGCTTTCACCTTGTTAAATTTAAAAAATAAAACAAACAAAAAAAATACAATGTAAAAAAAAAAAAAATACCACAAACTTTGGGGGGAAAAAAATGGTTTAAAAATGCCATTTCAATAAAGCTCAAAATAGATCATGTGAGCATCCCCACAGTGTCCACATGTAAAAATAGTAGGCATTTATAGTCATTTAAGTATGTAATCTTCAATTTGTCACTTAAAAATGAAACAAAAACAATGGGCAGGTTATAATTTGTTTCTGTATTTTCACAAAAACTTGGCAAGGGTATAAAGGGGATCATTCTTTACTCAGGAGGTATAGCTGAGCACAATTTAATGGTTTTTATTACAGAAGAACATATAAAGTTTACAAAATAAACCGCTAAATTGCAATGTGCATGTAACAAAATGCAAAAATAAATACTATAAACTTTGAAAGAAATTGATGCTAAAATGGCTGTATGGTAAGGTTGAAAATATACCATATGACATACCCAGTGTTGTTTACTTTTCCAATGCATTGACTTAGCTAAAAATCTGCCATTTTGATGATGTCACAAAGGGGGCAGGGCCAGCACCAGCAGACCCGCGCGGTGCTGGAAATAAGGGGAGTTTGAAACTTTTATAGGAGAGTTAAGGTGGGGCAAGCCACCAATATGGTGGGTTTAGCACTAAAGGGTCAGGAATACATGTTTGTGTTCTTGACCCTATAGTGTTCCTTTAAAAATCTGAAGAAGAAAAATAGCAAAAATTGGCAGTTAAATGGCTACATAATTGTCAAATTATGTGTAGGAAAATATAGCTTATGATGTCTACTATATATACTTTATAAATATATACTTTTGTGTGGCAAATTTGTGTTCTGTGATGGCTATTAAACTTAAAAGGCAAACATAGTTCTAAAATCACTCCACATTGAAATTTTAGTTTACTCGCATTCCTTGCATTTTGTTGCCTGTAAATACAAAAATAAACTGAAATCCTAGACATTATGTATTCTGTAAATCACAACAAATAAATCAATGTATTTTAAATTACATTTCTTAAACTGCACTAATTATTTACACATTATTATAGCCAAAACGGTGGGAAAAAAATATATACATATAAACGTATGTCATATCAAATTAAAGCTCTTTTTGTCCTTTAAAAAAAAAAATTAAATAAGAAGTGTATATAAGAAAGATTGAAATTGCAGTTGAACACACACAGAGCAAAACTGCAAAAATTGCTTTCTCGAGTGAAAAAAAATTAAGCATGTTCCTGAAAAGGTTAAAAAATAGTTTTTGTTTCACAAGTTTATTTTATTATTTATAAAATGTTTTACCAGGAAAAACTACATTGAGATTTCTCTTGTTTTCAAGTGTGTCCTAGGTCCACAAAACATTGCATTGATACAATAGGGTACAATAAAATACAAAAACAATATTAATACACAATATATACAAAATTTAACATAGAACAGGTAGGAAATATATAAATCAACCATAACGTGTGCATTCTGCTTTGAGATATGTAGAGAGGGATCTCTTAAAGGACTTTAGGCTTGGGGAAGATTTTAACGTGTGCTGGAGGTCGTTCCATAATTGAGGCGCTCTGTAGGAAAAGGAGGATCGGTCTGCTTTCTTTTTGTATTGAGGTGGACTCAAGTGCTGGTACTGGATCGGAGGTTATAGGAGGTGGGAACAGCCGAGGATAGCATGCTGCTCAGGTAGGGCGGTAACTTCCCAGAAAAACTCTTAAACACAAGGCTGTGAAGTATGAATCAAATGCATGATTTACATGATGGATTGATTTACTTGGGCATAGATTGACAGGAATTTGATTCACTTGTTGCAGGTGAAAAGAATCTGTGCACAAGTCTATTAAAGAATATAATTAAAACATCAGAAAATAGTCCATGCTCCCCACATACAAACAAAAATCAGCATTGGCACTTGTAGAGTTAATGCATTTTTACAAAAATTCTTTAGGTAACAAGCTAATTTTTTTCTGCAAAGGACTCCTTAGATGACATCCCAACCCACCTAGAGGGAGAAGGACGGCGATACAGTTTCCTGAAGATTTTCCTCCTCACATGACTATTTTCTAATCATATAAAGCTACCAGGAGCAGCCGCATCTGGTAAGCTCAAGCATGCACAAGACTAGGACCGTGGGAGGGGGTTCAATGGAGGTTTTGATGGGAATGTGCAATGTATGACATGTGGACGCTGATTATTAAAGCTACAATCTTGGTGGTGTTTTTATCACTATACTGTCAGGAATACAGGTGGTACTTTAAAACTTACTAAAACAAAAAAGAAGGGCCATGAAATATTCAATGGGGACTTTGCAGTATATTTAATATTATGTTTACGTTTGCACAATATTTAATGTATGACATGTGGACGCTGATTATTAAAGCTACAATCTTAGCCATAAATCAACTCATACATAGATTAAAAAAAAAAAAAGTCCTTACTTTGTCTTATTATTAGCAACTGCATTACATAGCACCAACTTGTTCCCTAGCACATTTTACAATGTGGGAAAAACAACAAAGGTTAACAGATACAAAATGTGAAGAGGGATTTGTTGTAAATGAGCTAACCATAGTAGAGAGTAAAGAAGAAACAAGGAGGGGAAAAAAAACATCCGTGGTGGAATGAGATCACCAGAGATAAAGCAGGTATCTAGTCAAATGGGAAGAGTCACTCCTGTGGAATTTACACCATTGAATAAATCATTTAGCATCACCAACAACTTTTCTTTCATGATAGATCTTTTTCTATATTTTTAATAAAGACTTCGCATACTACATCACAGTCTAGTTCAAACAAGGCAAAGCCAAGGCACACCTTGCAAATGACATGGGGATATGGCAACATTGTTTTTGCACCTGGCTCTCAGCATTTAAGAATGCATACAGAGGCAAAATTAAACGGAGCCAATGACGATAACAATAAAAAATGACAGATAAATTACTATATATTTGTTAAATACAGGCATATGTAAACATAATATAAAAAAAAAAAAAACCTGAAGTCACACTTCCTCTTTAAACTTTAAAAAAAGGAACAGAGCAGAAGAGATTGGAAAGGTGAGAGAGTAAAACAGCCTGTGGAGCCAGTAATGTTGAGAGACAGGGCAGACTGGTTTAAGTAATTAAATTATCCAGAGAAAAGATTAACTTATCTAAATAGACAAGATTTAAGGAACATTTTCAAAGAGTTGGAGACTAGGAAATTTCTGATGGACAAGACTATAAAAGGGAGGCTGATCCACATGAAAGAGTATTAGTTATGATGAACAGAGATACTGTCCAATACCTCTGACAATGTGTGCATTTGCTAAAGAACATTACTACTGTTGCTGTGACACTAGTAGGCACTATATTATTATTATATTGTTATTTATAAAGTGCCAACAAATTCTGTTGCGCTGTACAAGTACTATTATAGGCACTTTATATCAAGTACTTTGAAAACTGAAGGCCTTTTAATTCTGTATCATCATTATGCCTAGCAATATGACATCAAACTCTGTTTATGCCTTTTATATCGAAGTATTGAGTTAAATGCTTCTCTATGAGCACAAAGACTGCTGGTCTATGCACTGTAGGACCCCAATGAACTGTGCCAGGATCAAGGGTGATGATCTCACAGAGAGCACAGCAGTTACTGGCAGGCAGCAGTCCAGGCACAGGATTGCAGGTAGGTTACATTAATTTTTCCTTTAGCAACCTTAGAAGAACCTATATTCATAATGCCCTGTCCCTACTTATATAGATGTGTAACCAGTCACTCTATGCTTTCCTATGAGCTTCTGCATCATGTGACCAAGTTGTTCTCTAGTAACAGTGAGGAAGATGGGCACTAGAGGTGGACAGTGCTCCCATTTATTAGTTTTTCTATTAAAAAAATAAATGAATAAAACAGCAATTACTAGACTGAGATGAAGTGGTGAGGGGTGACTTTAGGGTTTCTTTAACACAAAATGAGGCTAATTTCCAATAAGTAATGTTTAGCAAGGGAGAGCAGTATTGATGTTCGGATTTGCTTAATCCATAGGAATATAAAGATTTCCTTTTCTGGATGATCACATTTAACAACATTAACAATAATTTTGAGTTTGTAAAAGATTTTTAAACTTTTCTTTGTTTTTCCACAGTACATTTTTACAAAGTTACTCTGTATTTAGTAACCCCTATCCGCACTTATCACACAACCTTTATTGACGTAAGCATTTGTCAATATTACAAGGAGAAGGAAGGATATGTGATAAATTCAACCTTTTTGTGATTAGCGTAGTGCAAGTCTCAAACCACTCTTATCCAGAATGAAGATCAGAAAACCTGAACTCAAATCATAACAATAGTAAACAGAGTGAAGTTAAATGGGAAGAAATTGGTAGGGGTTTTTTTTTTTTTTAATTATTATTTTTTTTTTTTTTTTTTAAATCAGTGGAATTATATAAGTGATCTGCTTAAAAGTTAAAGAGACACTTCACTTCCCAAGCTCACACACACATAAAATGAAAATCACTGGGGGGCGGGGCCGGACCGCCGAGCTGGATGGTTGCAAGCAACCTCAGCTCCTGCACTTTCTCACTCTATAAGCCCTTAAAACATGATTTACCCTGGGATAGCAGACCGACAGGACTAATCCTCCGTGTGCTGAGACCACTGGACCCAGGGAGAGGCTGACTCCCAGAGTTGCAGTCCCCTGGGGGAGAAACTGCCACTTCAGATGAGGCCTTCTTCGGCGGTGAGCGGGGCGGACGGCCGCTGCCCCGCTATCCTGCCTGACAGTGCCCGGCCGGAGGACCGGACCGGCGAGGACCTGGCCCTGTTCCCCCCCCTCTGGGCCGGCGGGGGTGATCCCGGTCCCCACCCTGTGACACTGAAAGCAGCAAGGCAGCTTGGGCCCAGCAGCATCAGCAGCCTGATCCAGGGCACCCTACCTAAGATGGCGGACGCCACGTGCGTCAATATCAGTAAGAGAAAATGCGGTCCACAGACGCTTACAACACACGGCAAAGCAACCGGGCGCATGCAAACCAACACGCCACAACGATCACCGGTAAACACCCGTCAAATCATCCCAGCACAACGCTCACCTCAAGGTGGCAATAAGCCAACTCCTGCACCACGGAAGAACCCACTGCAAAACAAGGCAGAGAAGCGGGAACCTCTGACACGTCAGGGAACCGGTCTCACATACCTAATGCTGCACCCTGCACCAAGATGGCGACACACCGCGCCACGACCAGCAATGAAGACGCCGCACTACATGCGGACATCAGATCAGCGACGGAGCACCTCTCAGCCCACAAACCGCTCCAGCGCATCAGAGAAGCGTGAGCCCACCCGACACCACTACTTTGCCGCCTCATTTCTGGTTGTCTCCCCTGCAGCGAAGGACTCTACAACCCAGCCTCGAACTGGAGTGGGCTGACAGCCGGCACAGAACGCACAGAGGCGGGATGCCACAGGCTACCACCAAAACCCTGCCTGCCCTGATAAAATAATGGAGACAACCACCAGGACTTGGACACTGCCGATTCCTGACTCACCAGAATAAATGCATATACAGTTGGTTTAAGCTAGAAGTTGCCCTGGCCTGTCATAGTGGCCTAAGGCATAAATGTTTTGCTTTTACTTATGCAACATAAGCGTTTGCTTAGCCCGCCAGAATGGCCTAAGATATAAATTTTTTATTTTTATTTTTTTTATATTTTGGCTTGATCTGTCTCCCTGGCCGGCCAGAGTAGCCTAATTTATAATCGCTCTCAACATAATATGTTTGCCTAACATGCTGGAGTAACCCAATATACATATGCACCTAGCTTGGTCAGACTGCCTAGCCTGTCAGAGAAAAATAGACTAGAACTCACATAAGCCTGTTTAAAACGTGTAAACCATACGTCACCCCTCATCACAGACACTAAACAACAGTTGGGATCTCTATGTTAATCCTCCAAAACACGAGTACAGGTACTACACCTTCAGCACGCACTCAGGCATTTCATACGCTGACACACCACACCATGGGCCCACTTGTACCACCTCCACCACTCCGCTTTCTACGGCACAGGGTTGGGAAAGCATATTAGACATAGCAACTACTGTCATCTCAATGCAACATACACTAACAAAAGCTTAATGTTTTCGCATGTACCTGTTATATAAAAAATGTGCATTGTCTACTTTAACCCCACTTGTGAAATATGTCACAAAGCTCGAGGAATGCCGTTGGGGTACCTCAAGCCTGTTTGTACCTAATAACTGCACTACAAAAATAAAGAATTATAAAAAAAAAATGAAAATCACTATTTAGCAGATATACCCCAATGAAATAAGCATTTTGTTTATTGGGGGTATAGCGTGCAAAAGCTGCACATCTTGTCTAAAGACATTGCAGCACTCCCCTTCTAACACAGGCCAGAATTTCTATGGCTTCCTAATCACTGACTGCCCAATGCAGCTCAATGAAAAGTCAACTGCAAAGAAAAAAGTCAACACAGTCTCAAAATAATATGTCACTCAAAAAAAAAAAATATTTATTTTAAAAAAAAAGTCACAAAATGGCAGCTTGTTCCATAGGTTGCATCTGTAAAAAGAAGAATTTGTTTTAGGTCTATCTTTGACTTTAATATGCAAGTGGTGTTACCATTTTACATTAAATAAAACAATTGAAGGAGGGCCAACTATTAGAACTTTGGAAAGAGCTTTTCAGACGTTCCAAAAGTTTTTGCTTTGATTATTCATCATATTCAGTACACATACAACTAGTTAACTATATAGTCTGCCACAAGAGAAAAGCAGTGGAGAAATCAAGGGAATTTCTCCCTTCATTTCCATAATCCATAACAAGCCGAGATCCATGCAAGTTAATTAAATTTATCTTTGCTTTGTTTTCTGGAACCCCAGAACCCTATAAGAGAGTGGGGTCTCTATGTATATTTATTTTCAACTTCAACTTTAATTAATTTCATGATTTCAAATAGGAACCATAATCATTGCATACCCTCTCCCAGCTAAATACAAGTATTACTTTATTGAATAACTACATTTCACGCTAGATTTTGTGTTTCATGCACTGAATGCTACACTTTGTGAACATTATTTGTTGTCTAGGATGTAGTATTTTGTGTGCTTTTTTAAATGTGACAACTGCAGCAACAAAACTATTTTGTTGGCTTAAAATTTTAGTTTAGGATATATGGGTCAAGAAGGAATGCTGCATATCTCTATAAACAGCATTGGTTCAAACCACTCCTTGACAGCTGGAGACACACTGATTGAGATATTGCAACCCATACTACCAAATATATAGACAATATTAATTTAATAAAACATTTTTTTGAAAGGATGAGAACCTTTGGGGGCATAGGAAAACCTATGTACAGATGTATTATCTATTAGAAACAAAATTTCAATGACAGATACGGACTATCAACAATTCACACAGGGTACTTGACATTCTCAGTATACACAGAGAACACATGCATACCATAAAAGCTCTTACAAAAGTATATGGCTTTTAAAAGGACACACTAAAAATTAATTGTGGACATTTTAGCACAATTGCTGCACAAATATAACCCCCTACCTCAGCCATTATAAACAAATATATCTACACATCACTTACTGAAACTGAGTTTAGTTGTATTTTTTTGTTGTTGTTTGTAAGTTCAGTTTTGGACATGAACTAAATTATAAGCACAAATACAAATTTTCTCATTAAAGGGACACTGTAGTTACCAGAACAACTACAGCTTAATGCATTTTTTTCTGGTGAGTATAATCATTCCATTCAGGCTTTTTGCAGTAAACACTGTCTTTTCAGAGAAAAGGCAATGTTTACATTACAGCCTAGGGATACCTCCACTGGCCACTCCTCAGATGGCTACTAGAGGAGCTTCCTGGGGCAGTGACATTAAGTGTCCCCACCCTCAGCATGGAGACACAGAACTTCCCTCATAGACATGCATTGATTCAATTGGACTGGGCTGTGTTTGGCTTGTGCTGGCTCTGCCCCTGATCTGCCTCCTTGACTATCTCAGCCAATCTAATGCTTTTTTATGTATGGGCAAGCATTGTAATTGTCTCAGATCTCCACTTCTGATGAGGTCCGCCAAGCAGGCAGATCAGGGGCAGAACCAGCAGCACTTGAATAAAAGTTCACTATATTTAGGGGGGGTAGGTGGTGTTTTTATCACTATACTGTCAGGAATACAGGTGGTACTTTAAAACTTACTAAAACAAAAAAGAAGGGCCATGAAATATTCAAAGGGGACTTTGCAGTATATTTAATATTATGTTTACGTTTGCACAATATTTAACAACTATACCTTTGCGAGGTGTGAGAAATAAAGCTCAAGAAATCAACACATTTTTATCATGCAATGCAACTAGCATGGTTAATGATCAAAGTAAGAATTGAATGTGAACTTCAAATTTAAAAGGGCACTATAGTCATCAGAACCAATACAGCTTATTGTTGTGGTTCTGATGTCTATACCCTGTCACTACAGGTTTTTTAATGTAAACGCTGCCTTTTCAGAGAAAGGCACTAATGCCAGTTACACCTCTATTGGCAGTCACTCAGACAACCACTAGAGGTGCTTTCTAGTCCCGTACTACACAGTGTGCATCACCTACGTTCAGTCCATGAACATTCCCATAGACATAGAGCTGCATTGGTTCAAAGCAACTCTAAGAGGAGATGATGATTGACGCAGTGCTGCATAGCCTTTCAATGCTTTCCTATGGTAAAACTTTGGATTGGCTGAGATCAATAAGATTGATGATCTCAGCCATGGAGGTAGAGCCAGGCATGGAATGGGAGAAAAAGTGAGTAAAATTACCCTTTTACTGAGGGGAGGGGATCAGCACCTAAACAGCCATTTCAGGACTATGGTGTCCAGAATACAGGTTTGCATTTCTGACACTACAGGGTTTCTTAAAAGGGACACCATCGGCACTCAGACCACTTCAGCTCACTGAAATGGTCTGGGTGCAGTGTCCAGAACCCTTAACCCTGCAATAATTACCTTTATGGGTAACTCCTCCTCTAGTGGCTGTCTACCAGACAGCCACTAGAGGTACTTCCAGATCGTTAGGCGACTTTTGGTCACCAAACTCAGGGATTGACAAATTTGTTTGGAATCTAGGAGCCAGCTAAAAAAGTTAAGAGACAGTTTTTTTTGTTTGTTTTTTTAAAGGGACACTATAGTCATCAGAACCACTATAGCTTACTGTAGTGGTTCTGGTGCCTAAAGCCTCTTCCTGTAGCCTTTTCAATGTAAAGGCAGTGTTTACATTGCTGCTTACTAAGAACTCTAGTCAGTGCTCTGCATGGAGGCGTTGAATGTTACCCATACTGAAAATGGGCAATATCCTCCCAATGCTTTCCTATGGGAAAGCATTGTCTTAGCTGAGATCATAAAAAGACTGAAGAACTTGGCAATGGAGGCAAAAAAAAAAAGTGCGTAAAAACACCAATCATGTGATCAGAGGTGGGCAAGTACTTAAACAGATGCGCACACACTGACAGAGGCATAGACACACACACACACGCTGACAGAGGCATACACACACTGACACAAACATACTCATACACTTTCTCAAACACCCACAAATTTAAACTTTTTATTTTAATCCACACAGCCTCTTTACCTTTGGAAGAGCTGAGTGGACTTTCCCTGGGGTCCAGTGGAGCTGCTCTCTCTTCCTGTGTGAAAGGGAGCATTAATCTACAATGCAGCTCCTCTCTGCTCCCTGTGATGCCGGGGCCAGAATGACATCATATTCCAGCTCCCGGCATCATTAAACAGTGCAAGGGAGCAGAGAGGAGCCGGTGGAAGATCACTGCACCCTCGCATGCTGCCCCAGCCAACAGCCTTGATGCTCCACTAAGCCGGTCGCCTCCATAAAGCCGCGGGTGGATGGCCGGCTCCATTATTTGCCCAGCCAGCCATTTTAGATAAAAAGCTGACAAATCCGAGGCACCAGGACAAAAATAAAAAGAACAGATGCAATCCATATTTGTTTACATTGGCTGCATCACCTGGCCAGTGCACAGCATGTGATCCCATGGAACCGCAGTAGTCTCTCCACAGAGACTATACAGGTGAGGGTAGAAAACCCAGTTTATTATTATTTTATTATTTATATTGCGCCATAAGATTCCGTAGTGCTGTACAATGGGTAGACTAACAGACATGTAATTGTAACCAGACAATTAGACGTACAAGAACAGAGGTGGCTTACATGGTTTAAAAGGTTAACATGCTCCTTACAACAAAAGTTTAAACAGTGACCATTTGGGATTACACACTCATTCCGTGTATTTTTTTATTCTTTATTTTTATAAGAAAACGGCTGCGCTTCAAGGAGTAAGTTGGGAATTTTAAATTATGTTTAAAAAGTAAATAAAATGTCCACAATTTTCATAAAAAGAAGTATTTTAAAAGAAAGAAGAAAATAAAATAAAAAATAAAACGTGATGTGTATGATCTACTAAAAGCCTATCTGGATGTATAAAAACTGAAGTATGCAAGTCATACAATTTATTTCCAAATATTAGATTTACACAAGAACTGCCAGGGACAGCATGGGGAAGGGTTTTAATGGCAAATGGCAAATAAGCACTATATATCCCAGTAGGATATTATCTGTTGTGACATATTACTGCATAACATCCTGCCTGACATTCACTAAATACCAATTATCAATATATTAATTGAATCCAAAAATCAAAACACACATACAAGCACACGCACAATATTTAATGGACAAGGACATTTTTCCACAATTTAGTAACAAGGTAAAAGTTCTGAAAACCAAACATTTTAACAATAGTAAAGCGGTTGGTTACAGTTACCCTGATTGCAGGTTGTAGGATGGAGTAGTAAAATGAGTTAAACACTTCTTAAATTTAAACAGGATATTCTTCAACAGTAAACAAACACTAGTCATACACAGTGGCAATTTGTGGATTACCATTTCCATCATAATGGAAAAATGATTAACATACTCTTCCAGCACAGTTCAGTAATGTTAGGAATTCAATTCAGATGGATCCTTAGATGTTTATCTCCTCTTTAAATTGTACAGATGACCCCCAAGAACACATTCCTGAGTTCCCTCTCTTTGGTGTGAACTCACAGGGTGGTTTAAATCTTTGAGATGTAGATAGAATGCCACCTATGTGTGATTGGCAAGGCTCGGTTTACTGTAGGATAGCACAGCACCAACAGTGTGTACAGCGAGCAAAATGTGTGTAAAATCTTTTAAAATTATTTAATTATTTAATTCTGGGAGGGTGGGGGGGAGGGGGGGGACCAGAACAGGAGGGTCTGGCACATTTTGAAAAACAGCCATACCTATGTAAGAGAGTTCAAGACAAAAACAAAAACAAAACAAACAGCATGCAAGGCAGTAGGGGAACCATTCAAACATGAATATATTGAGAAATGTATTTTTAGAGTCATACAATGTTGTTTAACCTTTTAAGAACCGTGTTTATAACCCCATAAGGATCACAAAAGTGATCTCTAAAGACCCTATGCTACCGGTAGTATGGAATCCCCTGCTACTTTAGTATTTGCAGCTCTGCACAGCCCTGCATTCAGTAAATGGCTGAGGCATTAGAATCTCATATAGAATTGTTAAAGGCTGGTTTGCAATGATGTATTATTATGCAATTGGTTTTAAGGGGTTAAGATTTGATAGGAGAGTTGTAAAAAAAAAAAAAAAGAACAAAGACAAACAAGAAAAAAAAGCACAAAGTTAATTCTTAAGACAAGGGCCTAACAAATAATATGATATAAAGATGCACTTTAAGAACCAAAAAAACTTTGTCTTAGTGAAGTGGTTTTGGTACACAAATGCTACCCCTTTTCCAGGCAATGTAAAACATTGTCATTTCTATCGTTTACAAGTGAGCCTCAAGTCTATACATTAAAATAATTGAAGGTCTTCACATTAGAGCATCCACTACTACTGACAGAGAAGCACTGGATTTAATGCTTCTCTAAAACAAAACATTGGACTGGACAAAGGTCATCGTTACTGATGACTTCACCAGTAGCAGGGAGCATGCATAAAGGAGACTCACCCAGCAGAAATAAAAAAAGTTGGTTTTATAGCTTTTTTTTTATATATATATATAAAAATATATTATTAAAGTCAGGGTGTTGGCATTTAGACTCGGTGTGTGTATAAAATATATATATATATATATATATATATATATATATATATATATATATATATATATATATAAAAAAAAAGGAGTAGTAATAATATAAGAAGGGTAAAGGAAAATTGAAAATGTAGATACATTTTTCCCAACCACCTTAATACATATAGATATAAATATAAAAATATCAGGCAGCTTCACACCGGTGTTTTACCCAAATACCAAACACATGAAATACAAATCTTAAATTATACTTATACTGGTGAAGCACCTATGGTCCAAAAAGATCATTCATCGTAGGCGCTCCACCAGTATAAGTATCATTTGAGATATATATAATATACACTGAATCGAAACATCAATACCCTGATAAATATCTTTATTTTTATAGTTTGTTTTGCCAGAACTACTACTAGATTTGCAGACTGTCACATATGTGAATCAGGCTTGAATTATCTTAGAATGTATTTCTTTACATAAGCTCTTTAAGCAAAAGTGACATCATTCACTGCAGGATGACATCCGAGACAGAGTTATGCTCTAGCAGGGCATTTGTCTCTACATTTATCCTGGACTGAAACATGTACTCCAGTATGTATAGTGACTCATAACAATGGTACATCATTGCTCCTTACCTTGTCAAGCTCATCATGTAATTCTGCCAAACTTGGTCTCAGCAGTTTCTCTCCAAGGTCAGCGGCTGTGTGCCGGTAATAGTCTATCCTGGGCACAGCATCAATTGTGTTATGCCCAAATGTGCGCAGGTAATAGGTATTAGTATGAGTATCATAGTGATAGTGATGCCCAGTTCCTCCAGAGTGTAGACTACCTTCACTTAAGACAGTATCGCCATTTTGGAAACCCACCCCGCCACCACCACCATCACCACCCCCTGCAGCGTCTGGAGAGCTGTCAGGATCTGCAGGGTCCACAAAATTCACTCTGAAACGCCCTTTGGCCTCTTCGCCACCTGATCCACCTCTGCCCCTGTGAGTGATGCCATCCCCTGTATGTTTCGTTTCCTCTTGCCCTGCAGCAGCGGCTTCCCGAGCACCCTCACTGACTAGATCCACTTGAAAGCGACTCTGGCTTGGGGTGGGTCCAAGGGGTCTTCCAAGTAATGCATCATCAACTTGCAGATCTTCCGTATCGTCAGCGGACAACGGAGGAGGAGGAGGTGATGATCGTGAACCACGGTACAGCGGAGGGGATTTTGGAGGTTTTCCTTGCTCAGCTTGGGCTGAGGCTAACTTTGCTTTTTTCTCCATGTGTTGCTACCTGCTTGTATCTGCTGCTGCTCAATGATGAGGCTGCCAATTACTAGAAGAAACGAGAAAAATAGATATATTAAACATTTGATAACTTAAAATGGGTAAGTGAAATAATCAGAATTGTACATTATATGGTTCATGATAATCCAGTCTCTTTCCTCACCCACACTTGTCTCCTGCTCAAGCACGCACTGCGATAACAGAGCACACCAGTGGCTTCTTCAGTATGCAAGAGATCTGCCTCCTCCTAATAATGTATGATACACCTAGTCAAATCTTTGTACACACCCAGGCCTCCCAGACCACCTCTCCAGAGCTAAGGAATGATGAATGTGACTATTGTGAGGGGAAAGAGGAGGAGAACGGGCGGGGATAGACGCCTCTCATTTCCATGAAGGGACAAGTATATGATGTGTGTGATCTGAAGAAAAAAAAAAGGGGGTTGTCCTTGTTCTGTGCATCCCAAAAAAAAAAAAAAAACACACACATTCACGGTTTTTGTATCACTTACTACACAGATGTCATGCTGATACACAGCAATGCCATTAACAGGCTGTTACTGTATCAGTGACACACGGTAACTACATTACTTGCAACACACAGCATGACAATGGTGTCTAAAAAACCTGGAGTTATCCGTCTGTGACCTTGGGAGGAAAGCATCTAATCTCATTCAACAAAATGATTACTTCTGCACCAAGAAATAAAACCCAGCAGGCATACAACAAAGAGCTCACAAACCATGCATGTAGTCAGTCATCTGGACTACAGCTCTCATGGTGCCCACACTCCTGGAGAGGATGGATGAGCAGCATGCTGCAGGACCAAACCTAACTATGTATAATTAATATTTAAAATATAATACCATAGGCATAGAGGGGAGAAGCTAACCCCCATCTCCCCCAGCTGCAGAGAGCATACTAGGAGTGGTAGTGCAAACTATCAGTGCAGGGCAGTGCTGTCCCCTTACCATCAACTCCCCACTCATACTCACATCCTAAAATCTCCCTGTCCATCACCAGGACCAACTCCTGGCACACAGGAAGGGATACATGCCTCCCCTCCCCGTGTTGTACCGCATGTTGCTGTGACTCCTTCCCCCCTCCCATCCCATCCCATCCCATCCCATGCCATGTGCGCTCCTGCCGCTGGTCCATGGAGGATCCTGCCTGGGGATGGTCCATGGTGGAGCTGGGGATGGGTTTTGGAGGGGCTCTCACGCCTGGATCCCTAACCCGCAGCTAGAGCCCGACATTTCCTCCCTGGTGACTGCAGCAGACCCCGGCTCGGAGCTGCCCGGCCCGGCTGCGGGATGTCCCCCCCGGTTACCTGTGTGTGTCCGGCTGGCTGGCTGGCGCGGTGTGAGTGCCCGCAGTGTGGCGAGCTGCCCTGTTCCGGGGTTGGTGATGATGGCGGGAGGAGGAGCTGCGGCTGGTGCTGCTCGAGCTGTGAAGGCTCCCTGTCTCCCTCTGTGCTCGGGGCCGGGGGCAGCGCATGCGTCCCAGCCAGGCTGCACCCTGCCGCTCGGTCCTGTGGGGGGCGCTAGTGGAGTCCCGCGGCTCAGCCCACCGTGCCTGGCGGGGAGAGGGAGCCCGGTAACACCGTGTGTGCTGGGACTGGCTGGCTGCCGGGCTGGGTCCTAGCTCCCCCTGCTTTCCACATGTATCAGCGCAGTGACAGGCTGCGTTAATGCTGCTCTTTTTAGTTTTATTATTTTAACCATTTGTGTGAGTCAGGGTCCTGGCGGGCGGGGTAATATAATAATGGCCCCTTATCGCCCCGCGAGTGATAGGTGTGGGGGCGAACAGACTGAGGGAAATGGCGCCAATTCCTTTCAAAGCAAGGCAAATGGCCAGACTGGGCTGTGCAGACCTGCCGTGCTATACTAATCCTGGGCTAGCAGGGGGCATGTGTAATGGAGAAGTATTACACATTTTGGTTTTTTTCTGCCATACAAAAGTGTTTTTTATATTTCAATTGTTTGCATAATCTCTCTCTCTCTCTCTCTTTTTTTTTTTTTTGGTGAACAAAAAGTTAAACTTGAGGCAACCTGACTTTTTTTGAGGGAAATTGCTCTGTTTTCCTCAGTCGTGTTTTTGACTAAATTTAGCAATTTTTGTTTTCTGTTCATTAGAATAAAATGATCTTTATCAGCAGTAAAGTGGAAGCCATTATCATGAAGATCGATGTGGCTAAAGATAAATCTGAAAAGAGGATAGATTGGCAAATGTGATTAGTCTTTATATAGCTAAACCAGGGGTAGGCAACTCTAGATTTTGTGGAGTACATCTCCCATAAAACGCTGCCAAAGTATCAGGGAAGATGTAGTCCACAACCGCTGGTGTGCCAAAGATTGTCTACTCCTAAACTAAAAGAAATGTAGAAAAAAAAACTTTAAAAAGTATCTGATAAACTTGGTCAGATTGACTCTCAGCTAGAGGAGTTTCTTAAGCCACGTGACGCCCCCTCTTATTTAACCCTAATGTTAGAAACGGCATCAATGTGACCCAGCAGGCGAGAGAAACCCAACATTGCAGCCTGCTCTGTGTGATTACACTGATCAAACACCCTCTATTCTCCTCCTGGCAGGATGGTGCAAGGCTAAGAGACCTTCCAACTGCACATGTGTAAATATGTCAGACATGCCCAATGCACTTTTCCAGCATTTTTAGGGATTTGGTTATGTCAGTGTCCTCCCTGAAGTAGGTGTGGAAAGCTTAAGAAAGAAGATGCAGGTAAAAATGAAAAAGAAAATCATGTTTACCTGCTTTTTTTCAGCCTGCATAATGAGGCAACGCTTTCATTCAATGCTAAAACGTTTGAATGAGACAGTTTTCTCAAAGTCATGCTTGTCCCTTTAAAGACTGGAGACTAGGGAAAGTCTGACATTGCATTGAATATCAGAAGTCCAGTAACTGAGACTTAGAGGTTTGTATAAACTAGGACAAATGAATGTCACTGGCATCAAGGAGTGACCAAGAAGTAACATACATACAAGTAAAATCTGTAGAGTTATTCACTAAAGAATGGAATGTTTGGAAATCAAAGTGTATTAAAGTTTTATTCCAAAAAATCTAATATTTTAAGATATAGGAAACTAGGATAAGGATTGACAATGGGATAAGGTGTAAAGAGTAGCAGAGGGTAGGGAACATAAAAATGGCAGCTGAATTCACATTGGATAACGTGAGCATGAGAGACATCTAAAAAGAATATGATAAATGCTACTTAATGGTCATGGAACACAATCTGATATCAGCAGGAAAAAAATCTGAATGTAAAGACACATTTTTGCACCTCTTTTCTATGAATTGTAAGTAACAATGAACCAAGATTAAACTGGAAAATAAACTGACAGAAGAGGCATAAAAGTAAAGAATATTGTGATGCAAATAAGATAATAAATAGGCACAATTAGGAAAAGGACCAGTAAAGAAGCCTAAAAGGTGAACGCAACCCTGTATGCGTGCATGAACAAATAACTTTGTGTCAGGAACAACATAAACATAGAAACATAGAATGTGACGGCAGATAAGAACCATTCGGCCCATCTAGTCTGCAGCCATTTGAAGGAGAAATGACAAAGGACTGTCCTGTAGTGACCATGTTTCAAGAAGCAGACAGTCATCCAGTTACAGACAAAATATACTTAGTTACACAGTTTATATGGCACCCATAGTTTTATTGTCATGGAGCACTTGGTTCCACTAGTATGAAGATAAAAGATTTTTAAAGACATGTTACTTTATTGCCTGCACTTGAGACGCTATACATCCCACTGAGAGTCTTTTATACAGTCTTTTCAACAGGGGGCAGTGTCACTAAGTCCACTAAATAGATTTCATATACAAGACAATAGCAGTGAACGAACATGTATACTCAAGAACTTGACTCACCGGCTGCCACCAATAGCTGCTGCTGTTTGGCTACTAGGTATGAGCGTGGATTGGAAAAAGATACACACTTAGCCTTATCAGCTTACCTACACTGTATTTATAATCTATACAGTACTACCCATTTGGTCTACTCTGCTTTTTGTTCTATATCCCTGGAGGAATAGCCATTGGAACAAGGGGTGTGTTGCTGCCTAAAGAGCAAAAAGGTTCAATTTACAGAGCCAATACCATAGAGGCTCCAGTCCATGTGAGTGGTTCTAGTCATTTATTACCATCACTCATTTTTAATTTGATACCATTTGCACTATATTTTCTTTTTGTTTTTTTCCCACATGTACCTCGAGTGTGTATTCTCCAGATTGTCATTATACCTAGGTGTGAGTGTACCCCCTTATCTTTCACATTGCTATAGCGCCCCACTTGTTGGTATAAAATTCATACCTTTCTTTTTTTAATATCAATCAGTAGTCTATGTAAAACAATATGTATACACAAAGAAAACCTGTTCTCTTTACATTGTTCCGGTGACACTTTAGTCTTAATGTTTGTTTTTATTATTCAAAAATTAAAAAACAAGTTTGTCTTGATTCTTCTCTGTTAACATGTTTTTCTAATAAATAAGATGGTCAGTGTAACTCACATTTTCCTATACTAGTAATTGGTGTGTCCCAGAATTTCCACTTATACTTTCGTCTCATGAAAACCGTTGAAGCTATATACATTTTACATTTTTTTTTGGGATTGTAATTTTGTATGGCAGTTTACCTCCATGGTAATTCAATCTTGTCTGGAAAAGACGTCTGAACAATTTTACTAGTGCCAAAAATCTTGTCCTAATTCAGCTATGACTCAAACCACACCCTATATGAATGTAATGGTGCCCTGACATGCGGTTTTATTATTCTCTATAAAATTACTTTTAAAAGCAATTCAACACGACGTTAAATATTACTTTAACTCTCAAATCAAATTGACATTTCTTTAAAGAAAGGCCTCCATACTTTACCAAGTAATGTATTTTTACTTTTACATAATCCAAACATTCTTCAAGATTAATTTCACATAGAAATATTTGGTGATCAAAATTATTTTTTTAATACCAATTAAACACTACGGGGTAAAGGTCAAGTTATGTTCCTTGAATTCTAGGCAGGCAAGTTATCAAGTTATAAAACTTATTAATTTACAAAAACAAATTAAAGATGAGTAGTTTTATGGTTGTTAGTGCAATAAACTTGATGCTTAGAGATGAAATAAATGTACACAAATCCTATAAGGGTCTTATAGTACTGTCAATCAATGAGTGATCTCATTAAAACACTTAAAATTAGTTTATCTCAGCCCCAATTAATAGCTTTTTCTACAATTTAAGTTGCCTTGTGGAACATATAAACATCTTCATATCTACTCATTCATAGTCCTGTGTAAGATTCCAATGGGATCTCCACAATAATCAGGAAAAAGCTAAAGAATATTATGCATTACTGTCATACCCTACTTACCCAGATATTGGAAATCCCCTGCTATATCTTCTGTAGTTGATATGCTAAAAATAGCATTAGAAAACAAGTCGTATGAGATGTACTGTAGTGGAAAACCAAGGTTAAAAAATCTTAGAATTTTTAATTCAAGATATTCAAACTGTAGATTATTTGTTGTACAAACCTGTTTTATTATTTTTACATAGATATATTATAACTGTTTTATTATCATTGATAAACATAAACATATCAATATAAACTAAACATATTGTAAATCCGGTTGGATACTGCCCACCAGTTTCCGCTTCCCTTTTTATTATTGTTATTGTATTTTATTATAATGTTAAATAACTAATAAAAACTATTTTAAAAGATTATAGTCCTCCAGAAAGCATTCCACTCCAAACTGGGCATTTTCAATTGGTATCTTTTACTTACCAGTGTAAGTCTTTATACTTAGGTGGTCTGACAATTTCTGATGCCGCTATTCATCTTCATCTTCTGATTGGCTGTCACTCAGTGTCTTCACCTGCCATTCCCCCAACATTAAAACCACTGACAGGTGAATAACATTGATTATATCATTACATTGGCACCTGTTAAGGGGCAGGATATGTTAGGCAGCAAATGAACATTCACGTCTTGGATTCATGTATTGGAACAGAAAGCAAAATGATCTGTTGGAGTTTGACAAGGGCCAAACGGTGATGGCTAGACAACTGGGTCAGAGTATCTCCAAAATGGCAAGTCTTGTGGGGTGTTCCCAGTATGCAGTGGTTAGTACCTATGAAAAGTGGTGCAAAAAAGGACAATCAGTGATCCAGCATCAGGGTCATAGGCGCTCAGCACTCATTAATGCACATGGGGAGCCAAGGCTAGCTCGTCTGGTCCGATCACACAGAAGAGCCACTGTAGCTCAAATTGCCTTGAGGCATCAGAGCTGTCTTACCAGCACGAGGAGCGCATTCACGATATTGGGCAGGAGGTTTTTTTTTTTTGTGCTTCAGAGGAACAAACAGTCTTGCAATGCCCCAACAGCAGTAGCAAGAGAATCAGTATGCATAGTTAAACAGTAAAGGGCAGTCAATAATACAGCACATTTTTTAGTAATAATAAACAAGAGCAGATTAAGTCAAACATGTCTAGCATTTAGTCAAGGCTATGGTGTATTTTAAGTGTGTCAAGTTAACTAGGCATGTAAAACATGAGTAAGCTTTAAGAGTGTATGAAACAGGCTAGGGTATGTCACAGAGCTAAAATACTTAATTGGACCACTGGGTCGTAAGAGAAATAAAGCATATTACTAAACCAAAATAGAACACATAAATGTATTGCATATAACTGTAATGCTTATAGAGTAAATGAGATAGGTAAGCCTATACACCACCTAACAGGAATTATCCAACTCCACAAACAGGCCATAGCATTGTGTCATATAGGGGCTTTGGGGCTCAATATATGAAGGCTGCACAGCTAGACATGTCTAATTACTAGACGTGCTTAAATATACCACTGCAACAGAACACCTGTCTACACACAATAATACTAGTGATGCTGCATTCAGGGTGTATTAGTGAATTAGTAATATATAGCAAAATAAAATAAAATGCACGCTAGAACTTCAGGCTAGAATCAGAAAACGAAAACCAAAGTATAGTACATGGGACCACCATAATATAATTAAGCTCAGGTGATGTCCAGGACGACGGAATTGCCACGGTGCGCCAGATGGCAGCTAGGTACTCCCTTCACCTTCAACCGATTCCTAGTTTGTGGGAAGTCAACCTATGCTGGCCATTGGCAGGCACAAGACACGGATGCGGGGAGAGTCCAAGAGGATCATCAGAGGGAGCGCAAAGGGGGACATCCTTTTTAGCTGTAGGGACTTTTCAACAAAGTCGAGTTGCGGCTTCCCATGCTGCTTGTGTAGCGGGGGATATGATAGAAACATTTAAATATATAAAGGGAATCAACACAGTAAAGGAGGAGACTATATTTAAAAGAAGAAAACTACCACAACAAGAGGACATAGTCTTAAATTAGAGGGACAAAGGTTTAAAAATAATATCAGGAAGTATTACTTTACTGAGAGGGTAGTGGATGCATGGAATAGCCTTCCAGCTGAAGTGGTAGAGGTTAACACAGTAAAGGAGTTTAAGCATGCGTGGGATAGGCATAAGGCTATCCTAACTATAAGATAAGGCCAGGGACTAATGAAAGTATTTAGAAAATTGGGCAGACTAGATGGGCCGAATGGTTCTTATCTGCCGTCACATTCTATGTTTCTATGTTTCTATGTATTGCCCACTCCCGAGTCTGCCACCATCTTGAGCAGATGAGCTGCAGAGCAAGCGTGTTCAGGAAAAGTAATACAGGGTCTCGCTTGTGTAGAAGGCTAGCCAGTGGGGACCAGGATAACCCCCGCCGGTCCAAAGGAAGCTGTAGTATTCCCTGTAGAAACCCAGTGGTACAAGGTACTGACATGCACACTAGGCCTCACCCAAACATCTGGGAGTTGCAGGGGAAGCAAGCTGTATTAATGCACCTTAGTGATCTGGTAGGCTTCAGAAATAGATATGTCACAAAATAAAGGCTTCAGGGAATGCTGTAAATCAAGTAATGGGCTCAATATAAAACTTAAGCCTGGAACTCAGAGAAAACACATCCAGTCACCATGCTGCTCAGGCCATGCCCCTAGGCAGGAGGTTTTTAATGTTGTGACTGATCAGTGTATGCTTATCACACTGGCCCCAAGTATGGTTCTTTTTGGGTGTTTTATATTTATGTTTAGCAATGTATGGGACTTTACTACTCACAAGAGCAAGTACTAAATATGAAAATGTCTGTTATTTGTCTGTTTATTTTTTGCTTATGGTACTCAGTTTAGTAAATTGTTTTTTATTATTCAGCCTTATTAAACGATAAAAGGAAAACAGCATACACAAGTTCACACAAAGAAGTCAGTGCAATATCAGTAAACAAAGTGTCAAAATCCAACTGTGGCTTTAAGTAGGTAAACAGAGAGAAGATTAAAGAGTGTCCCAAAGGGCCAGATACAAATCTATGAACCAAGGTCCGTCAACATGGATCCTAAAATATATTAATATTAGGACAATTTATAGAATGAGGTTGCTGTCAAAGCTGACAGGAAAACCATTTTCTTATGCCATTTAATCAAATTTTGATGAGTGAAGGGCCCAGAATCAGACATTAAATATTTTTTTACATTGGTTTCTATGGATGTTTCAGGTTTGTATTTTAGAAGTCAACATGTGGATTGTGCTAATGTCGCTTAATAGATGATGTGATAAACTTAAAGGACAGCAGGCATTTTAGGTTGAGCAGTAGTTGGGTCAGATGACACTAGTCTCTGACCCAACATGGCTGCTCAGCCAGATGATAAGTGATATGTTCTCAAAAAATCAATATACATCATTACAAAACATTACATTTCATTAAATGTAATACACTTTTAGATGATGAGATGTGAAAATTCCCCTTAAATCTCTAAATAATGTTGTTAAAGAACAAGTGGGTGAAGTTCATGCAAGGTAAAACAAGATAAATAAAGTTATATGGAGGATCACTAATTGCTAATACATGACATTTGAGAAGAGGTCACCACTCTCTTGTAAGGAAAATAAAAACCTATTATTGTTCTTGTATAATGTTTTGTGCTTCTATTGCCACAATAACATAACAATATTGTCATTAGACATACTACCAGTTAAGGATCACTGCTTGTATAAACATAAGCACAACATTTTTTTTTTTAACTTGTTATCAAATTCAAGCAAACCAAAAATGTGTTTCTGCTTGCATGATTATGCCAGGAATTGTGAAGAATTGACCAGGATTGCGCATTTTAGGACAAATAACCATTTTGCGAAAATAGCAAAGAATTTTTCCACTTAAACAAGCCATATTGACGAAACATGTGAGACATTTTAGCATTTGGTGCCACTTTTAGTATTCTCAAGTTACTTTTAAATAGTATAATTGGAGGGAGTAATTACAGTCACTTGAATTTGGACAACCAGGACCACCTTCTGCAAGCAGAGGATTTAGTTTTGTACCTATCTTCTAGACAATATACCAGGTATTAGTAATGTTTAATGCAGTAGCCATTATCATTTTGGTTTTATGGACTGTGGATTCTTTACCGTGGTACCAAAATAGTACTGTATCTATTGGTGGACTTTTCCCTGAAGGCTCATGATTTGTATACTATATTGCTTTATCAGGATGCTGTAGACCTGTATTTAATATTAAAAGATAGGGAATTCTTCACCCAAATAGGGTGTCTGATAAAATTCTGTTTTTTTTTAGAACTGAAAATTCAAGCATATAATTTTATAATTAACTAGTATGTGAACACATTGTTGATCCAAGGAAAAATCTGATTGCCATTATGGAGTTAAAGGATCACTATAGGGTCAGGAACACAAACATGTACAGTGGTACCTCGGTTTACAATACTAATGCGTTCTCCGGGACGTTTCATATTGCAAATAATTTGTTAACCAAAATGCGATTTCCCATAGGATTGTATTGAAAAACAATTAATCTGTTCTAGAGGTCAGAAAGAAGTCAAAATGAGCTGGCATGGAAACCAACCCACAATGCAGAACACACAGTAAAATGTATGCAAACGACAAAGTTCAGCTCCCTACCTTTCCACCGCTTGACAAATGCACCAAAAAAGTTCCAAAAAGTCCCCAAACGTCTGCACAAAAATTCCAGAATAGCTCCAAAACTCAATGCAAAAACAGCTCCAACACCTCCACCTTTAACCAAGGTGTGGGTACTTTTAAGGGAACCATTCTAAAAAAGATATATAAACAAACTGTCCCCTCTCCCTCCCACCCTTCATCCCAGGTTGCTGAAGGGGTTAAAACCCCTTCAGTGACTTACCTGTATCCATGTCCCTCGGCGCTGGTTCAGGGTCCGCCCACGCTCCTCCCCTGCCAACGTCATCCGGCGGGGGAGACCTATTGCACATGCGCGGCCGGCAAGGGGGGAGACCTAATGCGCTTTCAATGCCTTCCTATGGGGATTTCAGTGACTCTGTAGGTCCTCACATAGCGTGAGGACGTCCAGCGATGCTATAGCACAGAAAATCTGTGCTATAAACCAGGAAGTACCCTCTAGTGACTGTCTAGTAGACAGGCACTAGAGGAGGAGTTAACCCTGCAAGGGAAATATTGCAGTTTATGAAAACTGCAATAATTACAGCTGCAGGTTTAAGGGTAGTGGGAGTTGGCACCCAGACCACTCCAATGGGCAGAATTGGTCTGGGTGCCTGGAGTGTCCCTTTAATTGAATAGCATGTAGTTGTGATTTAACTTTGTTAATTTGTTCTCTACGTTTTTGTGAAATTTACTTTGTGTTTCTAGACTTTGTAATGATTGAGTTAAATGCTCGTAATAGTTAGAAAGCGTCCTCTTAGATCTTGCTCCTTGTTGAATTATGTTACCCTTCAGTACCACATTTTGTGCCTCCCAGTTGTTAGATTGGTTATTTTTAGAAGGGTTGTTTGGTGAAAAAAAAAAGAGAGAAGCAGACAGTGCTTTTCCTATTGAGGGGATCTCTAATAATTTAATTTCCAAAGTTCCGGTCTCTGACAGATTGTACCTATGAATACAGTTTTGACCAACTGGAGAGTTGACGAGTCTGCAGGGCAGAGGTCAATTTTGGAATATTGCTTGTGGGCCGGTGAATAGAATTTGTAGCCCTTTTCCTGCGGGGACAATTCTCATCACACATTATGAAGACTATGAAGCATCAGGAGCTCAGTCAGCTTGCAACCTAGTTGGAGGAAAGATTTAGTTGATGGTCTGGCAGACTCAGCCTTCATATCCCGGACAGGATCTGGAGAACAATTTATATCACCACACATGATCAATATATGTGTATCCTCCCCTGACCTCTTTATGCTGCGTGATAATACAACTCTGCAAAATTTCAACTGTTTGCAGCACATTTTCCTGAATGCGGTATCCAAGTAAAGGAGAGAAGGTACCTAGATGGAAGAGTCTGCATAAATTAAATAAATGGGATAGGCTAGTGAGATAGAATTAAAGTAGGGAAGATGTGTGTGTGAAAGATGGCATGAGAGGAGCCTTACTATGTACCGTGACTGAAATTTAACTTTAATACTTTCTTAAATAAGTATTTATATGACATTGTAAGCTGTAACCACAATAATTTCTGAAAATGCTTTTGAATAAATTTCAAAGTACATTTCCATAGATATAAAAAATATAAGGACATAGTTATTCATTAGTACTAAGTGATGAAGTCTGGATGCCCTACATATTATTCCATTACTTCATCACTAACATTTGTAGTTGCTGCCAAATTCTTAACATTTGTTGCTACCCTCCCAAATAGATCAAACTAACTGGTGTAATTTGCTTTAGCACGACAAAGTGATGACAATTAGGTTGAACAATTGTGTGCTATTTTAAGCAGCAGTTTAGGATTAGGTAATAACTATTTCCTTTTTAAGCTTTTTTTCCAAATATATTTGGAATCCTTGGAATCTAAATATGTCTTACAAAAAAACAAGTTTAAATACTGTCTGTCAGTTGTAGATTTAAAATTGTCTGCACATACGTGTATTATAGTCATTTTAAAGTTGGTCATGCTTGCAAATATGGTAGTAAAGTGTGCACTATACAGAAAATACATTGCCAGTGCTTAGTAGAAATTAAGTGTCTTTCTTTCTGTTAGTTGGTTTGTGGCATTATAGTTCAATAAAGTTTTTATTGTTTAGCAAACAAAAAAAACAATATACAGAAAATGAGTTATTATGTTAAGACAAAGAGACAAGCCTACCTCAGCATACAATGCTGTCATTAAGGAAACAATCCATTGCTTGTATGTTCAGAACCTCATGCCAACACTACAAAAAACTCTATATTAGAGCTATATATTCATGATAAATTAGTTATCAAAACCCTCTATGGGAATTGTGAGCATCATTTCTCGAAAGGCTTAGTACAGCGTAATAATGACAGGTGATAAGGGGCAGTCGTATTGTGTGTCTTAAGCATTGTAAACATTAACTCCAAGAATGCTCTATTTACAATTAGTGCATAGAATCTGGACAAGCCTAGTAATAACTGCAGAAGGCACGTGAGAGTAGTAGATAGAGAAAGAAAGAAAAAAGAAAGAAAGAATCAAAGAAAGAAAAAGAAAGAAAGAAAGAATGATAAAGATAACTAGAAAACTGTGGACAGATGGACTTGGCTGGGTAATTCACTACAAACATTGACCTTTAGCAAATTAATAAAACAAGCAACGTAAATACGTACATCAAAGCCCGCGTGACGGCCTAGTAGGGTAGCCCAGCAAAGTGTTCCTGGGTAACACCACCAGCCTGAAAAACTCACGTGCTGATGGTATAAAAAATATATATATACAGTATTCAACAAAAGTAAGTACACCCCTCACATTTTTGTAAATATTTTATTATATCGTTTTATGTGACAACACTGAAAAAATGACACTCTGCTACAATGTAAAGTAGTAAGTTTACAGCCTGTATAACAGTGTAAATTTGCTGTCCGCTCAAAATAACTCAACACACAGCCATTAATGCCTTAACTCTTGGCAACAAAAGTGAGTACACCTCTAAGTGGAAATGTCCAAATTAGGCCCAATTAGCCATTTTTCCTCCCCGGTGTTATGTGACTCATTAGTGGTAGGTCTCAGGTGTGTGTTAAATTTGGTGTTATCGCTCTTACACTCTCTCATACTGGTCACTGGAAGTTCAACATGGTGCCTCATGGCAAAGAACTCTGAGGATCTATACAAAAGAATTGTTGCTCTACATAAAGATGGCCTAGGCTATAAGAACATTGCCAAGACTCTTAAACTGAGCTGCTGCACGGTGGGCAAGACCATACAGGACAGGTTCCACTAAGAACAGGCCTCGCCATGGTCAACCAAAGAAGTTGATTGCACGTGCACAGCTTCATATCCAGAGGTTGTCTTTGGGAAATAGACATATGAGTGCTACCAGCGGTTGAAGGGGTGGGGGATCAACCTGTCAGTGCTCAGACCATATACAATACACTGCATCAAATTGGTCTGCATGGCTGTCGTCCAAGAAGGAAGCCTCTTCTAAAGATGATTCACAAAAAAGCCTGCAAACAGTTTGCTGACGACAAGCAAACTAAGGACATGGATTACTGGAACCATGTCCTGTGGTCCGATAAGATCGAGATAAACTTATTTAGTTCAGATGGTGTCAAGCGTGTGTAGCGGCAACCAGGTGAGGAGTACAAAGACAAGTGTGTCTTGCCTACCGTCAAGCATTTTTGTGGGAGTGTCATGATCTGGGCCTGCATCAATGCTGCCGGCACTGGGGAGCTACAGTTCATTGAGGGAACCACGAATGCCAACATTTACTGTGACATATTGAAGCAGAGCATGATCCCCTCCCGTCGGAGGCGATTCCACTTAGGGGAGTACTCAATTTTGTTGCCAATGGTTTAGACCTGGCTGTGTGTCGAGCTATTTTGAGGGGACCACAAATTTGCACTGTTATACAGGCTGTTCTACTTTACATTGTAGCAGAGTGTCATTTCTTCAGTGTTGTCACATGAAAAGATATAATAAAACATTTACAAAATTGTGAGGGGTGTACTCACCTTTATGAGATACTGTATGAACAATAAAATAATGAAAGAATTAATGAAAACAAAAAAACTAAATAAAGGCCAAAGTGCCCCATATGTGCCACACTCCAAATTTTTAGAGCTGTGGATCGGTAGCAGAACCCTAAAGCAGAGCAAAGCAGACATTTATTGTATGCGACTGAACTATTTGCCAAACACATTCTAACAGCCAAACTATTAATAACTACATGTAACTGCAAGTACAAAATATTACATTAGTGAACTATAGGTAAAAATTGTAGCATTGCTATAGTAAATGAATAATAATGTGTTAACAAGGGTTTTTAATAGCTTAGGCAGTATGGTGGTTGCAACCCAACGTAAACAAGTCTGGCCAAGCCTAGTGAGCCCACTGTAAAATATGCCCCTGTTGGTTCTGTGTGCTGTAAAAATGTAATTAAAAGGGCACAATCCTCACAAGGTAAAACAGTTCAAAATGTAATACAAATATATTGTAATTAAAATAGTTTGGAAAAAATTTAATAGTATATAAAAATGTGAAAATCCACTCTAACTAGATCACTTCCAGTCAGTTGGAACAGGACCCAAAAAACAAGTACAAGGATCACAAGAATAACATTCAGAAACATGAAGAAATCTAAAGCACCAAAGGTGCCTCCCCTGATGTAAATGTGGGGTCAAATCCACTCCTCCTGCTTGGGAGATGATGAAAACCGGACTCAGGATAGAAGAGTAAAAAATTCTGCTTTATTATAAAAATAAGTATAAAAATAAAAGCATAAGCTCTTAATGTACCAGGTCCTACGTGTTTCGTCCTATAAGGACTTCCTCAGTGACCTCCTGGTATTAAAAATTGCAACAGAAATACAATCTTAGTCAGAGAAAGCAATACAATCCCTCCCCCCCAAGTCTCTCTTTTTATATGTGTGGCTTGTCTTCTTATTGTAGTTCTCCAAGGCATTTTTGACTTGTCCAGCTGTGAATAATCGAATTTCCTGGGTTTTGCTGATTGCGTGATGTCACTTCCAGTTTTCGACCCTCTCGGAACGTCACTTCCGGTATGCTGATTTGAATGCATTCCTTTTGATGACGTATGCGTTCCATTACACGGATCTTGTGCATTCCACCTATGACTTATACAGTAAAGTGTTACTGATGGAAGCCCTAAAGGCTCAAAAAGACTATGGAAGCGAACAAATATGATATGGAACTAAAGAAATAGCAATATATCCCATTGTATTAACAGTGGGAAAAAAGGAGTGAGAAGTCCATTAATATTGATGTAAATTTCTCCCCATATATAGAAGGATATATGCCTAATAAGACTGTATATCTATATCTGAGATCTTACATATATATTACGGCACCATATTGATATCTATTTTTAGTTTGAAATTACAAACCAACTATACATGTTGTGCGTAAATTACTTCCAGATAGGGGAGTTAATAGACCTCTCCACTTCCATTTTTTAGATATATACACAATCTGATATTGAATATGGAAATACTATATCCATACATAAGGGCCCATTGTAAGTGAAATTGAAAAAAAACTATTTGGATCTTAACTGGAAGATCTCAAAAAGCAATAGTACTATAAAAATTCAAATCTATCATGGACGGGATGAACATGTAGGTCGTAGATTATGTTAATGTTATAAATTAATATTTAAAAAAAACAAAACCTTGGCAGGTAGCCAAATAAGCCTATTCCTACTATAATCGTTAGATATGCATTGTATTAGCACCTGTATAACCACGTTTGAATATGTTTGAGACTTAATGGGCTTTTGCATAAGCCGTAATGTCAATGTTACTATGTTACCTGGCTACTATTGTCAAGATGAAAAAATAAAGAATTAAAAAAAAAAAATTCAAATCTATCACTAAGCTAAATGCAAATAAGAATAAAAATGAAAATATATAAATGAAATATAAATGAAAATGTAAATAATGATAATAAAAATAATCATATAAATGGATGAAATAAAATAAAAATAAATATAAATAAATAAAAATAATAAAAAATAAATAAAAATAAAAAAATATAAAAATAAAAATAAAATAAAAATAAATATAATTATAAATGTAACAATAAAAATAAAAATAAATAAATATAAAATAAGTCAAAATAAATATAAATAATAAAAATAAATGATAATGTATGAATATATAAAATAAAAATGAAAATAAAAATAGAAATAAAAAATAAAAAGTGAAAAAATATATATATAAAAAACGTGAAAATAACCTCTGTAAATATTGACATTTTGCCCACAATGGGTCCATATGGTAGATAACCATTATTCCATTTACATTAGAGGAAACAGATAATATCTATATCAGCGTTAAGAACTCCGGGTTCCAGGAGTGCCCAGTAGGTGGATCCAGAAGGTCTCCCACTGTGCTAATTTCTCATCCCTGTTACCAATGGGGAATGGGGTTTTATATGTTCTATACCAAAACATGTCATGGTTTGCCAGTTAAACAGAGGGCAATTGTTACAGTGAACTGGAACTATGTGATTGATATATTTTTTTGGATATTATTCTGATGTTCTAAGAGTCTGATTTTAAGTTTTCTTTTGGTTTTACCGACATATTGTTTGCCACACGGACACTGAAGTATATACACCACAAAGTCCGTGTGGCAACCAATTTAATCCCTAATAAGATATTTTTTTCCAGTTATTGTACTGGTAAAATCTTTTTACGTGTACAGTAACTTTATTGTCCATGTGGCAAACAATATGTCGGTAAAACCAAAAGAAAACTTAAAATCAGACTGTTAGAACATCAGAATAATATCCAGAAAAAATATATCAATCACACAGTTCCAGTTCACTGTAACAATTGCCCTCTGTTTAACTGGCAAACCATGACATGTTTTGGTGTAGAACACATAAAACCCCATTCCCCATTGGAGAGGTAGTAACAGGGATGAGAGATTAGCACAGCGGGAGACCTTCTGGATCCACTAACTGGGCACTCCTGGAACCCGGAGGTCTCAACACTGAAATAGATATTATCTGTTTCCTCTAATATAAATAGAATACCAGTTATCTACCATATGGACCCATTGTGGGTGACATGTCAATATTTACAGGGGTTATTTTCGCATTTTTTACATATATTTTTTCACTTCTTTTATTTCTAGTTTTATTTTTATTTTAAATATTCATACTTTATTATCATTTAATTGTATTATTTATATTTACTTTATTTTGACTTTTATTTTTATATTTATTTAATTTTAATTTTTATTCTTATATTTATAATTATATTTATTTTTATATTTATTTATTTTATTATTTTTTTATTTATATTTATATTTATTCATATTTTCTTTTATTTCATCCATTCATATTTTCATTTTTATTCTTATTTGCATTTAGCTTAGTGATAGATTTAAATTTTTATAGTACTATTACATTTTGTGATCTTTCAGTTAAGATCCAATTTTTTTTTTCAATTTCACTTACAATGGGTCCTTATGTATGGACAAAGTATTTCCATGCTCAATATCAAATTGTGTATATATCTAAACAAGAACAACATAGAAGTGGAGAGGTCTATTAACTCCCCTATCTGGAAGTAATTTACGCACAACATGTATAGTTGGTTTGTAATTTCAAACTAAAAATAGATATCAATATGGTGCTGTAATATATATGTAAGATCTCAGATATTGATATACAATTTTATTAGGCATATATCCTTCTATATATGGGGAGAAATTTACATCAATATTAATGGACTTCTCACTCCTTTTTTCCCCACTGTTAAAACAATGGGATATATTGCTATTTCTTTAGTTACATATCCTATTTGTTCGTTTCCATATTCTTTTTGAGCCTTTAGGGCTTCCATCAGTAACACTTTACTGTATAAGTCATAGGTGGAACGCACAAGATCCGTGTAATGGAACGCATACGTCATCAAAAGGAATCCATTCAAAACGGCTTACCGGAAATGACGTTCTGAGACGGACGAAAACCAGAAGTGACATCACGCAATAAGCAAAACCCGGGAAATTCGATTATTAACAGCTGAACAAGTCAACAACGCCCAGGAGAACACCAACAAGAAGACAAGCCACCCATATAAAAAGAGAGATTCAAGGGGGATGGATTGTATTGCTTTCTTTGACTAAGATTGTATTTCTGTTGCAATTTTTAACACCAGGAGGTCCCTGAGGAAGTGCTTTTAAGATGAAATGCGTAGGACCTGGTACATTAAGAGCTTATGCTTTTAATTTTATACTTATTTTTATAATAAAGCAGAATTTTTTACTCTTCTACCCTGAGTCTGGTTTTCATCATCTCCCAAGCAGGAGGAGTGGATTTTACCCCACCCATCTACATCAGGGGAGGCACCCTTGGGCGATATTCTTACATCCTTCTTGTGAGTGTTATCCTATATAGCGCATTTACACTTATTCTACAGTGTTACACTATTATTTGTTTTTATTTATGTTGTAGATCTGCAGCTGTATCCTCTCTTGTTTGTAAGCAAAAAAAAAAAATACACAGTTTGAAGCACTTCCAATTTTGCAACAAACTAGGAAAAAAATTCCCTCTATGGCAGTCAGATTAATCTTTAGATCAAGAAGCATTTACCCTACATTGAAAATTCATATCCTTGAAAATTCTGTTCTTGCAAGTAGGCATCTAGTTGCTGTTTAAACATCTGTATGGACTCTGATAAAACCACTTCTTCAGGCAAAGAATTCCTTATTGTTCTTACAGTAAAAATCCATTTCCTTTGCCTTAGACTAAATCTTCTTTCTTCCAGTCTAAACACATGATCTCGTGTCCTATGTAAAGTCCTGTTTCTGAGTAGATTTCCACACAATGGTTTTTATTGGCATGAATATATTTGTATAATGTTATCATATCCCCGTTGAGGGACCATTTTTCTAAACTTAAGAGTTTTAAATTTGTTAACCTTTCTTCATAGCTCAAATGTTCCATTCCTTTTATACATTTTGTAGCCATCCTCTGCACTCTTTCTAGTGCTATAATATTCTTCTTTAGGTGCCCAAAATAGCACAGCATATTCAAGATGTGGTTTTAGCAGCGATTTATAAAGAGTCAAAATGATACTCTCATCCCTAGAATTAATGCCTTTTTTGCATGACAATACCTTACTGGCCTTAGCCACTGCTGATTGTCAATAGTGGTGTCGCGAACATAAAATTTTCGGTTTGCGAATGGCGAACGCGAACTTCCGCAAATGTTCGCGAACCGGGTGAACCGCCATAGACCTCAATAGGCAGGCGAATTTTAAAACCCACAGGGACTCTTTCTGCCCACAATAGTGATGGAAAAGTTGTTTCAAGGGGACTAACACCTGGACTTTGGCATGCTGGAGGGGGATCCATGGCAAAACTCCCATGGAAAATTACATAGTTGATGCAGAGTCTGGTTTTAGTCCATAAAGGGCATAAATCACCTAACATTCCTAAATTGTTTGGAATAACGTGCTTTAAAACATCAGGTATGATGTTGTATCGATCATGTAGTGTAAGGTTTACGTCCGCTTCACAGTGACAGACTAAACTCCCCGTTTAACGCACGCAAACAACCGCAAACAGTCCATCTGCACAACCGCAAACTCCCCATTTGCACAAGGTTGGATACCAAGCTAGCCATGTCCCGTTCCTTGTCCTCACTGATGTCATTGAAGGACTCTTCCTCCACCCAGCCACGTACAACACCAAGGGTCCCTAAAAGGTGACAACAAGCCCACTGGGATGCCTGCTGTGTTTGGTCTTCCACCTCCTGAAAGCCACCTTCCTCCTCTGACTCCTCTTCTTCAGACTCCTCTCTCTGCGTTGCCTCTCTCTGCGTTATTATAAGGTGTGTTAAGTAGTGCTATTCCTATCAGTTTAATGCCTGTTACGTCCCCTATCAGGGGACGTGTATATGGCATCGATTTTAGGAACCAGGAGATGGAAAAAGATGCTTGGTCGGTCCTCCTTCAAATTTGGGGCACTGCGCGGGCAATCTAATGTGCCACCAGATAGGAGTGGTGTGTTAAGTAGTACTATTCTTATCAGTTTAATCCCAATGTCATGACTACTAGTGTGGTCCAGCACGCAGAAACTATGTAAACATATACATAGGCAAGAAAAGGAAAATAAAAGGACAGAGCGTAAACCGGACCTTAGAATGGCCGGACTAATACGCTAGAGACAGAGAATGGTCAAAGGGAAAGCCGAGGTCAAGGAAGCCAGAAAATACACAATACCGTTTACACAAGCCAAGTCAGGGAAACCAGAATTCAGAATAACCAGGGAAAAGCCAAGATCAGGATACCAGGAAATCAGATTCACAATGATAAAGCACTCTCAGGAAACCAGGAACAGGAAACCACGACAGGGCAAGGTTCTGGGGTGAGCTAGGGATTTAAATATCACGCGGCGGGCCGGCAGCCGCAACACCCTGTTACGTCCCCCTCATCGGGCCTTTTTTAGTCGAATGTATCGCCCACTGTCAGTCCCTTCGGGATCCATCCCTCATTCATCTTAATAAAGGTGAGGTAATCTAGACTTTTTTTTCTCTTCTCAGTGACAATTCCCTTCTGCTGCACTGAAGGTCCTTTCTGACAGGACACTTGAAGTGGGGCAGGCCAGAAGTTCTATCGCAAATTGGGATAGCTCGGGCCACAGGTCAAGCCTGCACACCCAGTAGTCAAGGGGTTCATCGCTCCTCAGAGTGTCGATATCTGCAGTCTCTGAGGGTGGACCCCGAAGGGCTGTGGCGATGCGTAAGACTTAAAAAGCTCCACATGTCCTCCATCAACAACACGTCTGTTAAGCGTCCTGTCCTTGCCGGCGTGGTCGTGGGAGGAGGAGGATTACTTTCATCTCTTCCCATGTTAGATTCCCGTTGTGCTGTGACATCACCCTTATACGCTGTGTAAAGCATACTTTTTAATTGATTTTGGAACTGCTGCATCCTTTCCGACTTGCCGTAATTCGGTAACATTACAGGCACTTTCTGCTTATACCGGGGGTCTAGTAGCGTGGACACCCAGTACAGGTCATTCTCCTTCAGCCTTTTTATACAAGGGTCCCTCAACAGGCACGACTGCATGAAAGACCCCATTTGCACAAGGTTGGATGCCGAGCTACTCGGTCCTGTTCCTCGTCCTCAGTTATCTCACTGAAGGTATGTTCTTCCCCCCAGCCACGTACAACACCACGGGTACCAGATAGGTGACAATGAGCACCCTGGGATGCCTGTTGTGGTTGGTCTTCCTCCTCCTCCTCAAAGCCACATTCCTCCTCTGACTCCTCTTCCTCACAATCCTCTTCCAGCGTTGCCGCAGGTCCAGCAAGCGATGCTGATAAGGCTGTTTCTGGTGGTGATGGTGACCACAACTCTTCCTCTTCCTCTTCACGCTCATCTATGGCCTGATCCAGCACTCTTCGCAGGGCACACTCCAGGAAGAAAACAAATGGTATGATGTCGCTGATGGTGCCTTCGGTGCAACTGACTAGGTTTGTCACCTCCTCAAAAGGACGCATGAGCCTACAGGCATTGCGCATGAGCGTCCAGTAATGTGGCAAAAAAATTCCCAGCTCCGCAGAGGCTGTCCTAGCACCCCTGTCATACAAATACTCGTTAACGGCTTTTTCTTGTTGGAGCAGGCATTCGAACATTGTGTTGAATTCCAACGTGTCGGGCTGTCGCAAATCAAGCGCCTCACTGGCATGTTTTTTCGCCGCTGGATATCTGAAAATTGCACCATGGCCGTGTAGGAACACCTGAAATGGCCACACACCTTCCTGGCCTGCTTCAGGACGTCCTGTAAGCCTGGGTACTTATGCACAAAGCGTTGTACGATCAGATTACACACATGTGCCATGCACGGCACATGTGTCAACTTGCCCAAATGCAATGCCGCCAACAAATTTCTTCTGTTGTCACAAACCACTTTGCCGATCTCCAGTTGGTGCGGAGTCAGCCACTGATCCACCTGTGCGTTCAGGGCGGACAGGAGTGCTGGTCCGGTGTGACTCTGCTTTCAAGCAAGTCAAACCCAAGACGGCGTGACACTGCCGTATCCGGGATGTGGAATAGTACCTGAGGAGCTGGGGGGGTGCCGTTGATGTGGAGCAAGACGCAGCAGCAGAAGAGGACTCAGTCGAGCAGGTTATGGAAGAGGATGGAGTAGGAGGAGTAGAGGAGATGGCAGCAGGCCTACCTGCAAGTCGTGGCGGTGTCGGTGTCACCAACTCCTCTGCAGAGCCACGCATTCCATGCTTGGCAGCTGTCAGCAGGTTTACCCAATGCGCAGTGTAGGTGATATACCTGCCCTGACCATGCTTTGCAGACCAGGTATCAGTGGTCAGATGGACCCTTGCCCCAACACTGTGTGCCAGACATGCCATTACTTCCTTTTGCACAATCGAGTACAGGTTGGGGATTGCCTTTTGTGCAAAGAAATTTCAGGCCGGGTACCTTCCACTGCGGTGTCCCAATAGCTACAAATTTTTTGAATGCCTCAGACTCCACCAGCTTGTATGGTAAAAGCTGGCGGGCTAAGAGTTCAGTCAAGCCAGCTGTCAGACGCCGGGCAAGGGGGTGACTTTGTGACATTGGCTTCTTACGCTCAAACATGTCCTTGACAGACACCTGACTGTGGGCAGATGAGCAGGAACTGCTCAAGGCGAGAGATGGAGGGGCGGATGGTTGAGAGGGGGCAAGGAGGACAGCAGTGGTTAACGTGGCTGAAGATGCTGGACCAGGAGGATGATGGCGGCTTTGAGTTTGTGTGCTGCTTGTACTCATGTGTTGATCCCATAGGCGTTTGTGATGTGCGATCATGTGCCTTCGCAAAGCAGTTGTACCTAGGTGGGTGTTGGACTTCCCACGACTCAGTTTCTTTTGGCACAGGTTGCAAATGGCATCACTGTTGTCAGAGGCAGACACACAAAAAAAATGACACACTGCTGAGCTCTGCAATGACGGCATTCTGGTGGTGGCAACAGCATGTGTTGATTGGCGCGCTGTCTGGCTGACCCCGGGTGCCGATGCATGCTGTCTGACTGTGCCACTAGCTCCTTGCGACAACCTCCCCCTGCTTCCAACTCGTCTCCTCCTCGTCCTCTCTGTCTCCCCATCTGAACTTTACCCCTGTTCTTCTTCTCTTCTAGCGGGCACCCACGTGACATCCACGGACGCATCGTCATCATCAACCGCTTCACTTGTATCTGACAACTCAGCAAAGGAAGCAGCAGCGGGTACAACATCATCATCATCACACCGTACGTCCATGTGTGTAATGCTGCCTGACTGAGACATATCCCTGTTATCTACATCCTCTGGCAATAATGGTTGCGCATCACTCATTTCTTCCAACTGATGTGTAAATAACTCCTCTGACATACCAAGTGAAGCTGCTGTGGTGCTAGTGTTGGTGGTGGCGGCAGGCGGGCGAGTGGTAACTTGAGAGGTGCCCGAAGCTAAGCTGGAGGAGGATGGTGCGTCAAGGTTCCGAGCGGAAGCTGTAGAAGATTGGTTGTCCTGTGTTAGCCAGTCAACTATGTCCTCAGAACTTTTCAAGTTCAGGGTACGTGGCCTCTGAACACTGGGCATTATTTTAGGGCCAAAGGGAATCACAGCACCACGACCATGACGGCCCCTGCGGGGTGGCCTGCCTCTGCCTGTCATTTTTTTTTCCGATTAGTTGTACTATGCGTGCTAGCTACTGTGACAACAGATATGAGTGGCACTGTGCAGTGGCATAAGTTGGCAGAGTAGACGCTGTAGGCCTGACACACACACTTGCAGACAACTAACTGCTATTCAGTCTATTAGAGTCAAAATTTTATTTTTTAATTTTTTTAAATGTACACTACTGTTACACCAGATATGAGTTGCACTGGTGTGACACTGTGCCCTGGCAGGCCCTGAAACGCACACGCGTGAAGGAAACTGACTGCTATTATATTACAGTCCAAAAAGTTTTGTTTTTTTTAAATGCAAGCTATTGGGACACCAGTGAGTGAGTGGTGGCACTGGGCAGGCCCTGAAACGCACACTCGTGAAGGAAACTGACTGCTATTATATTACAGTCCAAAAAGTTTTGTTTTTTTTAAATGCAAGCTATTGGGACACCAGTGAGTGAGTGGTGGCACTGGGCAGGCCCTGAAACGCACACTCGTGAAGGAAACTGACTGCTATTATATTACAGTCCAAAAAGTTTTTTGTTTTTTTTTAAATGCAAGCTATTGGGACACCAGTGAGTGAGTGAGTGGCACTGGGTAGGCCCTGAAATGCACACTCGTGAAGAAACTGACTGCTATTATATTCCAGTCAAAAAAGTTTTGTTTTTTTTAAATGCAAGCTATTGGGACACCAGTGAGTGAGTGATGGCACTGGGCAGGCCCTGAAACGCACACTCATGAAGGAAACTGACTGCTATTATATTACAGTCAAAAAAGTTTTGGTTTTTTTAAATGCAAGCTATTGTGACACCAGTGAGTGAGTGGTGACACTGGGCAGGCCCTGAAACGCACACTAGTGAAGGAAACTGACTGCTATTATATTACAGTCAAAAAATTTTTTTGTTTTTTTTAAATGCAAGCTATTGTGACACCAGTGAGTTAGTGGTGGCACTGGGCAGGCCCTGAAACGCACACTAGTGAAGGAAACTGACTGCTATTATATTACAGTCAAAAAAGTTTTGTTTTTTTTAAATGCAAGCTATTGTGACACCAGTGAGTGAGTGGTGGCACCGGACAAGTGGGCACAGTATATGCTGTGAACCTGACACACAGGCTGGCAGACAGGCAACTGCAATTACATTACACAGAAAAAAAAGCAGACTGATGTTCTAGCCCTAAAAAGGGCTTTTTGGGGTGCTGTCCTTACAGCAGAGATCAGATGAGTCCTTCAGGACTGTAGTGGACACTGAATACACTAGCATAGCTATCAATTTCCCTATCAAATCAGCAGCAGCTACACTGTCCCTCCTCTCACTAAGAATGCAGCTTCACAATGAATGTAAAATAGATGCTGTCCAGGAGGTGGGAGGGTCTGGGAGGGAGGGTCTGCTGCTGATTGGCTGGAATGTGTCTGCTGACTGTGAGGTACAGGGTCAAAGTTTACTCAATGATGACGAATAGGGGGCGGACCGATAGCGCATATGTTCGCCATCTGTGGCGAACGCGAACAAGCGATGTTCGCCAGGAACTATTCGCCAGCGAACCGTTCGGGACATCACTGCTGATTGACATTGCACATTGTTGCATAGTTTGTTGTCTATAACAATTCCCAAGTCCTTCTCGTGTGTGGTTATCTCTGATTCGTTTCCATTAAGGGTATACGTTGCTTCTCCATTCTTGACGCTGAAGTGCATAACTTTGCATTTTTCTACATTAAATTTAATCTGCCATTTGAGTGCCTTGTCCCCCAGCCTATCTGAATCCCTCTGTAGCAAAGTAAAATGTTGTTCACATTTTATTACTTTACAGAGTTTTGTGTCATCTGCAAACACTGAAACATGACTTTTGATGCTTTTTTCAAGATCATTTATAAACTCGTTATATAGACAGGTTCCCAAAACAGAACGCTGAGGGACACCACTTGCCACCTCTCTCCAGCTTGAACATTTACCATTAATGACAACTCTTTGTACTCTGTTTTTAAGCCAATGTTCTACCCAAGAACAAGCATTTTCATCTAGACCGATTTCCTTGAGTTTGAACACTAATCTATTGCATGGAACTGTATCAAATGCCTTGGCAAAATCCAAATAGATCACATCCACTGCAACACCCTGATCTATACTTCTACTTACTTCTTCGTAGAATGCAATCAAGTTACCGTAGTTTGACATGACCTGTGCTTCATAAAACCATGCTGATTTTTGCTGAAAACCATGTTCTTCTCAAGAAATTCTTGAATATTAGCCCTTAATAACCTTTCAAATACTTTTCCAGCCACAGAAGTTAAGCTCACAGGTCTATAATTTCAGGCAAGGCTTTCAAACTCTTTTTAAATATAGGAACCACATCCGCCTTCCTCCAGTCCTCTGGAACACTTTCTGAAAGAAAAGAATCTTGAACGATTAAAAACAGAGGTTCACTTCTTTCCACACTTAGTTCCTTAAGCAGTCGAGGATGAATGCTGTCAGACCCTGGAGCTTTATTTATATAAACTTTCTTTAGTTGCAGCAGCACCTTGTCTTGAGTTAGCCAATTACAAATTTTCTGCATGTTTTTTGCAGCAATCATTTGCATATCTATTGCCATAGATTCTTACTTAATATATACAGAGGAGAAATAGTTATTTGAAATTTCTGCCTTTTCCTGGTCTTCATTAACTAACACCCCCATCTTGTTTTTTGGGGTATCAACACTTTCATTTTTTATTTTATTTTTAGATTTTATGTACTTAAAAAATGCCTTGGGGTTGGTTTTGCTCTCTTCTGGTATCATTTTTTTATTTTGAACTTTAGCGAATCTAACCGCATTTTTGCACTCATTATTGGCTTCCTTTTATCTTTTATAGGATGCATCTGATTTGTCTGATTTAAAGGCTTTAAATTCCCATTTCTTATTTTTAATTTCTTGATTCACTTTCCCACTAAGCCACATTGCTTTTATTTTGTTTCTTTTATATTTACCCAATGGTACATACTGAGAAATGTACCTTTCTAATATTTGTTGGAAGATATTCCATTTATCCACAGTGTTCTATTCGCTAAAGAGTTTATGCCAATCAATGTATTTTAAAGCTGCCCTTAACTTATGTAAATTGGCTTTTTAAAATGATATGTTTTAGTATACCCTATTTGCTTTTGTTTTTTTTAGTTTATTTTAAAGGACACTATATTGTGATCACTATTTCCCAAGTGCTCACCTACTTGAATGTTGGTCAAAAGATCAACGTTGTTTGTTAAAACCAGGTCCAAACAAGCATCCTTTCTAGTTGGTGCTTATACAAGTTGTGACAAAAAAATTTAGTTTCAAATACCGCCTCACAGATTTTGTTTTTTTTTTGTGATAATTATTTGTTTATAAAAAGTCCCTAAAAACGTGATCATGCCAGAGACTGAAACAATATTAAAATGATTACACAAATGAAATCAATGTATCCAAATGAAAATTACAAATTATGTAGATGTTTAGAAAATGCGTTCAAATACGACCCATAGTTGGGTAAACAGTGTAGCAACATTCAACAGAGACAGAAATAAATATTATATTATGTAGTAATGAGGCGTGAGAACTAATTTAGTAACACTAAACATAAGGATAGATGGAATAAGATTCATATAAATTAGTATTATGTATTGAATTCCATTAAACACTGATGTTACTAATGGCAAAAACAAATTAACAAAATATAAAACAAAGTAAAAAAAAAACAGGAATATTAGTTATATAAAAGTAAATAAAAATAACAAATACGAACAACAAAAAGAGAAAACTGAATTGGCTTTGTGTGCTGGCATTTTGTTGTATTTGATTCTCTTAAGTTGATGTTGTTGTTTTATTAGCCTTGTTTTATGTTGTCTATGTGCTTTAGCAATTTGCCACCCTCCAGTTCTTTCTTAGTTAAATCTTAGCTGAGTTGTTTGTTTAGTCCTTGCTACATTAATGTATGTTTATGGCATGTGTAGTGCTGTCAAATAATAGTACCACTGCTGGGGAGCATGGACACGTAAAGTTGAATAAGCCTGAAAATTTGGGTGAGAGGACAATTGACAAAACTAACAAAAATTAGTCTGAATTTTTTTTTAGGAAAGAAGACATACAAGGGAGTGGAAGACAGCTGAAAAGTGTCACGGGTACATTTATTAAAAAGTAGTAGTGTGTTGTGTATATTTTACTTTTTATTTACACGTATGTGTCCAAATTTTTTCTCTTTTAGAATGGTTCTGTCATGGGCATCTTATCCATCAATCCCTACCCCCTTTCACCTCTTGTCTCTGTTATATTCCATATTTAAATTACTTCTCAAATATACTCAATTTATAATTGTAAAGCACCGTGATATATGCTGGTGCTATATAAATGATAATAATAATACTAATTAAGGGTAGCGTTCAGTGGGGAGCAGCCTAGTCAAGTCCATAGGATCACTTGAAAAAAGCATTTAATTGAGGAGGGTTGGCTGGTCGGGTTCAGTACAATGTCATCTGATGAGAGCTCCACAATCTGAACCAATGAAAAATCTTTGTGAGAAATTCACAAAAATTACTGCAAGTGAGTGGACGTACAATTTGTAGTGATTAGTTTATTGTAAAAATAATACCCACTTATACATTTATACATACTTGTGATTTACTGTTATTAGAGTGCAAATTAAATTAAATGTACTCTGCTGAACATGTTTATTTGAATGGACATAGATAACAATAATTTGCTGTTGTGTCTTAAATGTCTACAGTGTTGGTTCATAGTCACTTTAATGGATAGGTGGAAAGGGCCAGTTGGAGGGTGAGAAACATCCTGCCAAAAGCACCAAAGCCTGGTTCAATGACCTTGGGTTTACTGTGCTTGATTGGCCAATTGGCTTGATTGGCCAGCAAACTTGCCTGACCATAGGGCATATGGGGCATTGCCAAGAGAAAGATGAGAGACATGAGACCGAACAATGCAGAAGAGCTGAAGGCTGCTATTGAAGCATCCTGGTCTTCCATAACACCTCAGCAGTGCCACAGGCTGATAGCTTCCATGCCACACCGCATTGAGGCAGTAATTGCTGCAAAAGGGGCCCAAACCAAGTACTGAGTCCATATGCATGCTTATACTTTTCAGAGGTCTGATATTGTTCTATGTACACTCCTTGTTTTATTGATTGCATGTAATATTCTAATTTACTGAGATTTATGCTGCACTCCTACAGCCTGGCTCTTTCCTCTGCAAAAGTAAATTACTTTAACACCCTCATCAGTACACTGTCCCATTAACCCAAACATCTATTTCCCACTTTTGATGCTCTTCTTTGCCTTTTTACTGCCCCCCTCCTCCTACCACCTTGTCAGCCACAAACCTTGCATCTCACTTTACTGAATAGATCTCTACAATGAGGGAAGAGATCTCTAATTTCTCTCCTTCCCCTACCAATACATCACCCAACCCCACTCCCTCCATCATTCTACACTCATTCGTACCTGCTACAGCAGAAGAGGTTTCTGTTCTGCTCCGGTCCTCCCGCCCCATCACCTGTTCCCTCGATCCTATTCCCTCGTATCTCATCCGCACTTTATCTCCCCCTCTTGCTCTTCCTCTCACTAAAATGTTCAATCTCTCCATTTCCTCTGGCACATTTACCTCACCCTTCAAACATGCAATTGTAACTCCGATTTTGAAAAAGCCCAACATTGACCCCAACTCCCCATCCAACTACTACCCTATCTTGCTACTGCCATTTGCCTCCAAGATCCTCGAGAGAGTTGTGTACACCAGACTGACTGACTTTCTCGAATCCAACTCTCTGCTTGACCGCCTTCAGTCTGGATTCCGTGCTGGTCATTCTGTCGAAACGGCTGTGACTAAAGTATCCAACGATTTAATTGCTGCTAAATCTCACGGCCATTACTCTATCCTAATTCTCCTTGGTCTACGGGATACAGCTGGTGCTCCTCCTACCTCCTCCAGCACTCTTTTAGTGTTTCTTTCTCTGACTCTGCCTCTTCCCCCCAACCACTCCCTGTCGGCATCCCCCAAGGTTCTGTACCCTTGGTAAATAAGCTCCTTTGGCTTCCATTATCATTTCTATGCAGATGACATGCAAATCTACCCGTCCTCGCCTGATCTCTATCCGCCCATCTTAAATCATGTCTCTGACTGACTCTCTGCAATTTCCAACTGGATGGCTGTTCACTTCCTTAAATTCAACCTGTCCAAAACAGAACTTCTGGTCTTTCCTCCCTCAAGTGTTGCTACTCCCATGTCTGTCTCCCTTCAAGTCAATGGCGCTACCATCACCTCTACATCACAGGCTCACTGCCTGGGTGTTCTTTTTGACTCCAACCTCTCCTTCACCCCTCATGTCCAATCAATCGCCAAATCCTGTCGCTTCCATCTCAAATACATTTAACGCCGGATGCGGCTAAGATGCTGGTCCATGCTGTTGTTCTCTCTCGCCTCGACTACTGCAATCCCCTTCTCAGTGATCTTATGTGTTCCCAGCTTGCACCACTGCAATCTATAATGAATGCAGCGGCGAGGCTCATTTTTCTGTCTGTTCGCACCTCCCACACCTCCCCGCTCTGTCAGTCCCTGCATTGGCTTCCAGTTAGATATAGGACTGAATTAAAAATTCTGGTGCTTGCTTACAAGTCCCTACATACTTCTGCTCCAACCTACCTATCCTCCCTAATACACCAGTATGTCCTGCCGAGGCCCTGTGCTCTGCCAAAGACCTAAGACTATCCTGTGTCCGTACTCCCACCTCTGATGCTCGACTCCAAGACTTCTCCTGGGCTGCACCTCTTCTGTGGAACTCCATTCCCTTCTCCATAAGACTTTCACTCAAATCATTAAAAACTCACTTCTTCAAGGAAGCATATCAATTAAACTGTTAGCAGGTAATGAAATAGTAAGTTTACCAGCATATTCTTGTTGTGTTTTAGTATTTCAATTGTAGGTCTATGGCATTGTCAGCAATCCATTCACTCTTTTGTTGGCTGCAACTTTTTGTGTCATGTCTTATGTGACTCCTAAAGACACCATTATTTAAAGGACCACTATAGTGCCAGGAAAACATACTCGTTTTCCTGGCACTATAATGCCCTGAGGGTGCCTGGGTGTCTAGAGTGGTCCTTTAAGAGTAAGAATTTTGTGAAAATAAGAAAGTGTTTTCTCTGTATTTTTAACTCTGTACCTGTAATATTGCAATATATTGCAATGATGTATCCTTTATATTACATGCATGTACAGTATGTCTGAGTACCGAAGCACCAGTTTGGGCTCTCTACCTCCTGTGAAAAAAGGACTGAAATGACTCTTATCATATCAAACATGGCACCTTTACTAATCTGCTTACCAGCTCAATCACAAAATTGCATTGCAAAACCTGCACATGTAAAGGCAGAGTTGTTTTAAATCTCAGAGTTTCGAATCAAACTTTGACAGAAATTCTTCAGAACTGAAAAATGTTGAGCCCTGAAACAGTAACAATTAGGAAGACATAGCAAATTTTCCCTATGCATAACTATAGTAACCACTCTTACTTACAGGACCACTATAGTGCCAGGAAAACAAACTCGTTTTCCTGGCACTATAGGATCATTTGGTCCTCCCCACCCTCAGGGCCCCCCTCCCGCTGGGCTGAAGGGGTTAAAACCTGCTTCAGCCACTTACCTTTGTCCAGCTCCTGGTGACCTCTCCCTCCCCCGTCGATGTCCGATCCGAATGTGCATGCGCGGCAAGAGCCACACGCACATTCAAACCGCCCATAGGAAAGCATTACCCAAGGCTTTTCTATGGACGTCCAGCGTCTTCTCACTGTGATTTTCACAGTTAGAATCGCGGAAGCCCCTTTAGCGGCTATCGGTGAGACAGCCACTGGAGGCTGGATTAACCTGCAGTGAAACATAGCAGTTCCTCTGAAACTGCTATGTTTTCAGCTGCAGGGTTAAAACTAGAGGGACCTGGCACCCAGACCACTTAATTGAGCTGAAGACCAACTTTGAATCACTAATTTACAGTTTAAGAAGTGTTTTTTTGTTTACAGCTCTTGGCACGTTCCTTCATTTTAAGGCTTCACCGACAATTTATGGACTGATCTGAGGTTTTTCGAATGCAAACATTTTCAACAAAATCTCTTCAGAACAACATTTTTTTAAAATCCAAACCAAAGAATTTAGGAAGACTCGAAAATTTTCACAGTGCACAAGTCTAGTCCCACAAAAACTTTGAACTTTAATTTTTCTCACATATATTGTAATACAAATGTAAAATCATGTTCTCCTCAAAATGTCCTTGGAATGTTTGTATAATACATTGTTTAAACTATTAATTTGCATTTCAAGAGGGCAACAAGTTCAAGAAAGAATGGTTAGTTCTATGTAATTTAACAATGTCATTATAACAGCCAGAGTTAACTTGTTTATATTCTATCATTTTAAAATAAGTCATGCCACTCAAAGAAACACCGAACAGGAAAAATGTAGAAAAAACAAGTGAATTCTATTTTAACTGACCTTTTACTGTCATAGAGTGTTTATTCCTATCTGAACATATTTATAGAAAGCTATTTAAGCTCCCATCTTGAATATTCTTTTTTGTTCTCCATTATAATACAGTCATACTTTCTTTGAATTGTATGAATCTGCCACAGACATGTCCCCTTTTCTCCACTGGAGAAACATCACCTTATGTTTCATTAATGAACAACACAGCCTGGCTTTTGAATAATAGCATGGATTGGCAAAATGCTTGGTCAGACTGAGGTAAGTCATTTTGTTAACATAATCAGTGTGCTAGCCAACTGTAATATATTTCAGGACACAAAAATCAACATCATAATGTGACATTGCTTTACTATGTCTTATATATCCCCTTTGAGATCTGATGTGTGAGAATGCTACAACATAGAAGAATAGAAACATAAAAACATAGAATGTGACGACAGATAAGAACCATTCAGCCCATTTAGTCTGCCCAATTTTCTAAATACTTTCATTAGTCCCTGGCCTTATCTTATGGCTAGGATAGCCTTATGCCTATCCAACACATGCTTAAACTCCTTTACTGTATTAGCCTCTACCACTTCAGTTGGAAGGCTATTCCACGCATCCACTACCCTCTCAGTAAAGTAATACTTCCTGATATTATTTTTAAACCTTTTGCCCCTCTAATTTAAGACTATGTCCTCTTGTTGTGGTAGTTTTTCTTCTTTTAAATATAGTCTCCTCCTTTACTGTGTTGATTCCCTTTATGTATTTCAATGTTTATATCATATCCCCCCTGTCTTGTCTTTCCTCCAAGCTATACATGTTAAGATCCTTTAACCTTCCCAGGTAAGTTTTATCCTGCAATCCATGAACCAGTTTAGTTGCCCTTCTCTGAACTCTCTCTAAAGTATCAATATCCTCCTGGTGATACGTTCTCCAGTACTGTGTACAATACTCCAAGTGAGGTCTCACCAGTGTTCTGTACAATGGCATGAGCACTTCCCTCTTTCTACTGCTGATACCTCTCCCTATACAACCAAGCATTCTGCTAGTATTTCCTGCTGCTCTATTACATTATCTGCCTACCTTTAAAGGACCACTATAGTGCCAGGAAAACATACTCGTTTTCCTGGCACTATAGTGTCCTGAGGGTGCCCCCACCCTCAGGGTCCCCCTCCCACCGGGCTCTAGGGGTGAGGAGTGCTTTCCTATGGACGCTGGCGTCTTCTCACTGTGAAAATCACAGTGAGAAGCACGGAAGCCCTCTAGCGGCTGTCAATGAGACAACCACTAGAGGCTGGATTAACCCATAGGTAAACATAGCAGTTTCGCTGAAACTGCTATGTTTACAGAAAAAAAAGGGTTAATCCTAGCTGGACCTGGCACCCAGACCTCTTCATTAAGCTGAAGTGGTCTGGGTGCCTATGGTGGTCCTTTAAGTCATCTGAAATAATTATCCATAAATCCCTTTCCTCAGATGTTGAGGTTAGGACTCTATCAAATATTCTGTACTCTGCCCTTGGGTTTTTACATCCATGATGCATTATTTTGCTCTTATCCACATTAAATGTCAGCTGCCACAACTCTGACCATTTTTCTAGTTTACCTAAATCATTTGTCATTTGGCTTATCCCTCTTGGAACATAAACCCTGTTAAATATCTTAGTATCATCAGCAAAAAGACATACCTTACATTCAAGACATTCTGCAATATCACTAATAAAAATATTAAAGAGAATTGATCCGAGTACAGATCCCTGAGGTACCCCACTGGTGACAAGACCATGCTTCAAATATATTCCATTGACTACAACCCTCTGTTGCCTGTCACTCAGCCACTGCCTGTTAATGGTTTTGCTAGTACACCACTTAGCTCTTTTAATAACTTTGGGTGTATTCCATCAGGCCTCATTGATTTATTTGTCTTTAATTTTGACAGTTGAAATAGAACCTCTTCCTCTGTAAACTTGCATGTAACAAATGACTCATTTGTCCCTTTTCCTAACTGAGGCCCCTTTCCTTCATTTTCATCTGTAAATACTGAACAAGAATATTCATTGAGACAGTCATCTAGACCTTTATCCTCTTCTACATACCTTCCTTCTTTTTTTTTTTCTTTTGTAATTCTTTATTTTCAAAGACAGAACGAAAAAACAGACATATGAGCGGTACTTTGGCTTGCGCAGAAGCCAGGATGCTCATTTTTCAGTGGCTTCACATTAATACAGAAAGCAGAGAATGTGTTGTTAGGTGTTAATATCATTGTGCAGATTGTAAGTTTACTGTTTTCTCTTTCCGTCATATTTTTCGTTCATTTACATCTAGAGTGTCAACATAAACTATGTACGGTTAAATTCTACCTTAAGATCTTTGGCTATTTGTTACCTTTTCTTGGGGTTATTGTTTTTCCCACCTTCCATTACATTAAAATATAGGGATTTCGTCAGGCTCTTTTTGTAGGCTGCCGTGGAGAGTGTCGTGTGGTTAAGGAGCATCATCAGTGGTTGGTGAGGTAGGTCGGTGCCTGTTATTTCTTTAATCTTACTATTGATCATCCGCCAGTAGGGTGCTATGAGTGGGCACGACCACCAGATATGTATTCCGGTGCCGATGTCCCCCCGCATCTCCAGCATTTCCCTGTGATTGATTCGTGTACGTGTCGAAGGGTGTCTGGGGTCCTGTACCAGTGCGTCAGTAATCTGTAGTTAGTCTCCTGGTATTTTGTAGAGATGGATCCCCTGTGTGTTAGTAGTAAGATTTTGTCCCACTCCTGGTCGGTGAGTGTGGTGTCCGTGTCCCGTTCCCATTTTGCCATGAATCCCAGTGGGGGTCTTTCTTCATTGGCTAGTAGGGTGGCGTATAGTAGCGACACCCCATGGAGGAGGTGTTGTTTGACTGTGCATGTGTGTTCCAGGTATGTCAATGGTCTATGCAGGTGACCCTTGCCTCTGAGATTCGTGTAATAGTTCTTGATTTGGTGGTAATGAAATTTGTCTAGCTGGGTTGGTTCGTGTTGCGCGAGCAGGTCTGTTATTGGTTTGAGTGTGTGTGAGGTGCTCCACTTGTGCATGTATTCCCAGTCAGAGGCTCGGTAATTCTTCAGGGCGGCGGGGTGTAGTCCTCCCGCCAGGTCTGGGTTATGTGTGATGGGGGAAAGCGGGTTAGGTGAGGTCGTCAGTTGTCTGGTGAATCGTATGGAGCACCATACGCGTAGCGTCGCATCGACCACCGAATTGCCCGAGCGGATCCCAGTATATGTTGAGCTCCTGTGCCAGAGTCGGGATGGTATCTTTCCCTGGGTTTGGTGAATTTCCATTTGTACCCATTGTTTCGTACTCTGGTTGGCGTGCCAGTCTACCAGCCATTGCAGATGGGTGGCGTGGTAGTACGTGAGCAGTGAGGGGAGTCCAGCGCCACCGTCATTCTTGGGTCTTTCCCTGCGGATCCGGGTGGGCTTGTGTTTCCAGACAAATTTTCTGATCGCTGTTGTCAGCGATGGGAAATATGTTTACGATAGTGGGGTCGGGATGGTTTGGAACAGGTACAGGAGGCGGGGTAGCGCGTTCATCTTGACCGCACTAAGGTCGCTCTGCAACGTTGTCAGGATCGGGAGGTAGTTCATTCGGTATAGGAGTGTGAGATTGGCTGGCAGCCAGACTCCGAGATATCGGAGTTTGTCCTCACAGTGTTTGAATGGGAATTGTGAGATGAGTTGATGTAGTTGTTTGGGGGCTCTAGTCACCGACATAGCTTCTGATTTGCTTAAGTTGAGTTTTATGATAGATACCGGATTGTATTTCCGGAAGGCTTCTAGGAGGTTTGGAATGGAGGTACGCGGCTGTTCTATGAAAAATAGCATATCGTCCACGTAAGCGGCCACTCGATTTTCAACCTCCCCAATGTGGTGCCCCACGATTCCCCCGTCCTGTCTGACCACCTCCAGAAAGGGCTCGAGAGAGAGAGGGCAAACAGGAGGGGGGATAGGGGTATCCCTGTCTGGTGCCGTTACAGATGGGGAAAGGTTTCGTTAGGGCTCCGTTGATGCGTATGCATGCTGTTGGGGTGGTATATAGCGCCATGACCCAGGCCCGCAGGATAGGTCCAAAGCCCATGTGCTGTAGGGTTTCTGCTAGGTAAGTCCAGTCTACTCGGTCGAAAGCCTTTTCGGCGTCAGTGGATAAGAGTACTACTTCCCTCCCGGCATGCTTCGCATGGTGGATGATATTCAGGGCCCTTATGGTGTTGTCTCTTGCTTCACGGCCCGGTATGAACCCCACCTGGTCGGGGTGGACCAAGTCTGGGAGGATCCACATCAGCCGGAGAGCTAGTGCCTTCGCGAAGAGCTTTAAGTCCGCGTTCAGAAGCAAGATTGGTCGGTAGCTTGAACAGCAGGCCGGGTCCTTACCTTCCTTGGGAATGACCGTCACTGTCGCAGTGAGAGTGTCGGAGGGGAACTGACTACCCGTGCTTATCGAGTTGAGCCCTGTGAGGATTCTTGGTAGCAGTATGGTTATGTATGTTAGCGGGAGTCCGTCGGGGCCTGGGGCCTTGTGGGGTTTGGATTGTTTCAGGGCTGCTGCCAATTCCTCGAGCGTCAGGGGTTGTTCCAGTTCAGTCGCTGTCTCGGTGGGTATCGTGCGGGCTACGTGTTGGTCCAGGTAGTCCGTGCTGCGTAATAGGTGTCGTGGGGCTGCTGCACCTCTCCTGTCTCGCGTTTGATCGTATAGGTCGGTGTAGTAGTCACGAAAGGCGTCTTGGATACCCTCCGGGAGCCTAGTGACGTCTTGATTCCTGGTTTTCATCTTGTGGATGTGTTGCCTCTTCCTTTTTCCTTCAGCATTCGGGCCAGCAAGCGCCCGCTTTTGTTCGAGTGTTCGGAATAGAATCTGGCTGACTTCCTAAAGGTGAGGTGGAGCCCTTTGGAGAGGATTTCACTGAGCTCTCTACATGCCTCCACGAGTTGTAGATATGTAGTGTCGTCTAACGTGCATTTGTGGTCCTGTTCCAGTGTAGCTATGCGTTTCGTCAGTTCGGTCATGTGTCGTGTCCTGTCTCTTTTGCGTTGGGTGCATTCTGCGATAAAGTGTCCGCGTATGACGCATTTGTGTGCCTCCCATAGAATCAGCGGGTTCATGTCGGGTGTGTCATTTGTGTCAAAGAAATGTCTGAGTGTTTGGGCGGCTTTGTTGGTGAACCCTACGTCATTTAGTAGGCTTTCATTTAGTTTCCAGTGTCGCTCACCCGGTTTGCAAAGTGGGGAGCTTGTAGTGGCATAAACCGGGCATGGTCTGTGTGGTCAATGAGTCCAATGTCCGAGTCCTGTAGAATTGTCAGGTATTCATGAGCTATGAAGATATAGTCTATGCGACTATAGAGTTTGTGTACGGCTGAGTAATTGGTGTAGTCCCGTCTGTCCGGGTGTATCGCCCTCCAGCAGTCTACCAAGCCCAGTCAGTTTAACGTCCGGAGTGTTGCTCGGATGCAATGTGTGGGGATCGTGCTGGTGCCTCTTGATGAGTCGAGGCATGGGTCTAGGGGTAAGTTAAGGTCCCCAGCCACTATAAGTAGTCCCTCTCTGAATCTCTCTAGCTTGGTCATGGTCTTACTCAGGTACGCGTGTTGTTTCTTGTTAGGACTGTATAGGGATGCAAAAGTATAAGTATGGTCCACTCTGGTGCCTTTGAGGAATAGAAATCGTCCTCCTGGGTCTGATAGCTGTGCTGTGCAGTGGAACAGGACTATATGGGAGAAAAGTATCGCTACTCCTGCTTTCTTCGAGTCTGGGTGGTTTGAGTAGTAGGCTAGGGGGAAGCGACTATTCCCTAGTTTTGGTGCCCCTGCGCCCCTGAAGTGCATCTCCTGCAGGAACGCTATGCTTACTTTCTCCGACCATAGCCTCCGGAGGAGGTGAGCCTTCTTTTGTGGGGAGTTCAGCTCTCGGACATTATTGGTCCAGTACCCGATGCCCGCCGGTTTTTTTGTTCTGCTGGAGGAGGGTTGTCTAGTCCAGTGAACCCCGGATCCGATGCGTGGGGATATAGAGAGGTCTCTCGTCACTATATTGTAGGTACTGTTGTGTGTGTCCGTGCCTCTGACTCCAGTGGCTCCCAACCCGCGGGGTGTGTCTGTGTTTGCTGCTTGTGTGGTTCTAGGCGGGGTTAGTCATGGGTGTGTTGTGCGGGTCCGTTACGTTCGGGTGGGTATGTCTGCCCGCGAGGGATCGGTATTTCTTTCTTTATGGCCAGTTCAGAAGCGGGGGGGGGAGGCTGGCATGTCATCAGTGTCCCTTCCGTTCTGTCTGTGACAGCCCTTTCCTGTGTCTGACTTGGCCTGTTCAGTGTGTGTCCTCACGGTTTCAGCTGTGTTTGTGCGTGAGGGTTGACTGTTTCCTCTGTTACCGTTATATATCATGAACAGTAGCGTTGGGTGATGCCTGTTAGCTATAAGTTTGTTGGGCCTAGGTTTGGGGCATCGCTGTCTTTGTGTTCCCAGCCAGCTAGGGGCTACAGCCTGAGATCGCAAGTTGCGGTGGTCGCGGGGTTCCTCCCATGGGTATGTATGGGCTAGCGTTAGTTTCGTACACCTGTAAACAGTAGCTTTGTAAGGAACATGATAAATAAACAAACATTTAACATTCCCCAGACCGTCCCCACCCCCGCCCGCCGGACGCCACGACCGCCTGGCACCCCTCCGTTCGTGGCAGCGGCCGAGTGGGCCCGGCTGTGGCGGGTGCGGAGAGGGCCAGACAACTACAACTTGGGTGCATCTTATGCAGAGTCATTGGGTCAAACTTATGCAGTAGAGCATGTGGCAAAACCTTGGACCGATGCTTTCACAGTCTCCCGGTCACCGCTTCCCTTTGCCTCAGGCCCGCTTGTGATCGCGGTCTGGTGGCCATGGCTGCGGTGGGCATGAGATCCCTCTTCCCAATCCCGCCACCCAAGGCCGTCTTCCCTCCGGTTTCCTGTAGTTGTTGTTATACCCCTTTTTCCTTTTCCACCCTTCCTTCACCCTGCCACCCATAGTCCAGTGTAACCTCGTTGTCACAGCCCTTATGTCAGGGGATGGTGATCCGGCCCTGTGGGTGTCAGTAGGGGCTGCATGCTCTCCCCCGATCGGCCGTCTGTTGCTTCCCGGTACCCCACCCCAATGCTTGGAATGATTCCCACCCCAGCCTGCTTTCTATGCATTTGTATAGTCCGTGGGCCCAGCGTACCTAGTCCCAATCCGGTCCCAGAGTCCTATAAGCTACCTTCTGCATGCTGTCTGTGAGGGGGTTGTGTGTGTGTAATGAAGGTGCATACCCCCTGAGCGGTGTATCTCCTGGATGGGTCAGGTGTCCGTGTGCTGGGTCAGTGTTCGGTCAGGTGAGCAGGGGGGTTAGCGGTCGTTCCTATTCCTCCGGTCCGACTGGGCCGCCTCTGAGTCGTTGTGCCCTGGGGTCCTGGCTCCCGTGGAGGTTGCGGTTTGGTTCGTTGGGGCCTGTAGCTTGTGCCGGTGGGCCCTCGAATATCCAGTTCGGGATGGTGACATGTGGTAGGCCGGTCGCCCGTAGGAAATGCGGAATATCGTTGGGCCAACGGATGATATGCCAGTGGTTTTCTACCTTTGCCTGCAGGCTGAACAGGTATCCCCATTTGTATAGAATTATTTTTTCTTGTAGAAGGCGGGTGATCGGTTTCAGGGCCCAGCGGGCGTCCAGGGTAAGTGTGGATAGGTCCTGGTACAGCGAGACCCGTGTGTCCATGAACGGGATGTCTTGTTGTGCCCTGGCTGCCCTCATGATGGATTCTTTGAGCTGGAAAGAGAGTAGGCAGCAGATTACATCTCTGGGCAGACCATCTCGTCTGGGGGTGCGCAGGGCTCGGTGGGCTCTCTCAATGCCAAAGTCAGGCGGTGCCTCGTCCCTTAAAAGTTGGGAGAACAGGCTCGTGAGGATTTCGTGGGGGTTTTCCCCTTCTGCTTCTGGGATGCCTCGGACCCGAATGTTGTTTTGGCGGCCCCTGTTGTCGAGGTCTTCTACCTGTCTCCTGAGGTCGAGAATGATATTGCCCTGCCTGGTGGCTGCCAGGTCTGCCGCTTGGCGGTGCTGCTCTGCTTGCATGCGGTCAACTTCCAGTTCGTCTACCCGGTGTTCCAGGGCCGTGAGGTCGCTTCATACCGCTGCTATTTCCTCTCTTATGACTGACCGGAGTTCTGCTACCATCTCCGTTTTATCTTTGCGGGTGAGCATGGTCGCCGATATGGCTGCCAGGTCCACAGAAATTTGGGTTAGTGCGTCCATGTCCTGGGGGTCCGGCGTCGATTCTGCCATGCTTGCAGTACCTGGGGAGGCAGGCGCCATATTGTCGCGGTCCCGTGTGCCTTGTAGGCCTCGAGGTGTGGAGAGGTATTCATCCATGGGGCCGGGTTGCTGTTGGGGCTGTGCCGCTGGTGCCGGTCCTGGGGTGGCTGGGCGCTTAGTTTTCCCCATTTTTTCGTTGATTGCCGCTGTGTGGTTGGGCTTTTGCGGGTTGGGGCCTAGGAGCTGGAGTCTCGTGCGTCCTACTCCATGTGAGTTCAAGCCACACCCCCCCCCCTCTTTTGTTTTTAATCTAACTAATCCTTGTTTTGCTTTCCTTTTCTCATTTATGTATCTAAAAATGTGTTGTCCCCTTTTTTAATGACTGTGCTATTTTCTCTTCTGTGTGTGATTTGGAGCTAGCGATGTCCCGAACTGTTCGCCGAACTGTTCGCCACGGTTCACCGTGAACGGTTCGCGCGGACTCCAGTCAGCTGACACATTCCAGCCAATCAGCAGCAGACCCTCCCTCCCAGACCCTCCCACCTCCTGGACAACTCACTAAGAATGCAGCTTCAAAATGGATGCTGTCCAGGAGGTGGAAGGGTCTGGGAGGGAGGGTCTGCTGCTGATTGGCTGGAATGTGTCAGCTGACTGGAGTCCATGGTGAATCGTTCGAGGCGAACCGTGGTGAACAGTTCGCGAACCGTTCGGCGAACAGTTCGGGACATCACTATTTGGAAGCTCTTATAACTTGCTTAGCCTCTTTCTACCTAATCTTATAGATCTGTCTATCTTCCTCACTTTTTTTTTAATAATTACTAATTACTAAATGCCAACTTTTTGTTTCTTACTATTTTGGAGTACCACAGTGGTTTCTTAAATGTTTTGCTTTTACTGACAAGCCTAATGCAATTTTCTGTTGCCTTCAGCAGTGCAAGTTTTAAATAATCCCATTTCTCTTGGACTCCATTTAAACTGCCCCAGTCTGATAATGACTACTTTACAAATATTCTAATTTGAGAAAAGTCTGTTTTTCTAAAGTCTAAAACTTTTGTTTTTGAGTGGTGTGACTCAGTCAGTCACTTATATTAAACCACACTGACTGATGATCACTGTATTATAAACTTTCACCTACAGTAATATCTGATACCAAGTCTCCATTTGTTAACACTAAATCTAGTATGGCCTCTTTACGAGTTGGCTTCTCAATGACTTGTTTTACAGACAATCCCAGTAGGGCGTTTAGAATATGTGTGCTCCTGGCACAAGCAGCTATTTTGGTTTTCCAGTTCACATCAGGAAGATTAAAGTCACACATGATGATAACTTCCCCCTTTGTTGTCATTTTAGCTATTTCCTCAACTAATAGATTATCTAACTCTTCTATTTGTCCTGGGGGCCTATAAATCACACCTACACGAGTTACTGTGTGATTACCAAATTATAACATTACCCAAACGAACTCTATGTTCGCCTCACTAAATATAATTAGGCTAGATTTTATGCTATCCTTGAAATACTGGGCCACACCTCCCCCTTTCTTGCCTTCCCTATCTTTCCTATATAAAGAGTACCCTGGTATTGCTATGTCCCAGTCATTTTTCTCATTATACCATGTCTCAGTAACAGCAACTAAATCTACATTATCAGTTGCCATTATTGCCACAAGTTCATGGATCATTTTTTATCACACTCGCTACAGGCACCTTCTGTCCTTGTTTTGGGGGGCAATTGGATTGATGTTTTATTACCCTTTTGCCTCATTATGCATGTAATTCTAAATAGTTTATTTAATAGTGGTAACTTCCAATAACTTAAAAAAATTCCATCAATAATGGCAATCAAGGGGCAGGGCCTAGCATTGAATATGGCTGGATGTGTTTTTCCACAGCTCCTCTGTGTTTTAGCTGAAATAAGTGTTTAATAGTCTTGATTTAAGCAAAAAACAGTTATGGATTGGCTGCAGGATGACTTCTTCATAACCTAAGCTTGCTAAACCCGACTGGTAGGTCAGATTCTTACCTTGCCCTGTCTTGCAGCCAAGCAAGAATAGCTCTGGATGCGCACAATACTGAAGCCTATACGAATCCCTGTTACCCTCCCCCTTGGACCGGTGGGGGTTATTCTGGTCTTTGCTGGGGAAGTCTGTCCCTCTGCCCTACCTGCCTCAACCTTGGTGGTTCAAAGGTCTCGTGGTGTGCTTAAGAAGGTGGTTGCACTGGAGCTCTTGATCTGATAAGCAGACCTTCTCTGCCTGATTTGGCGCTCTGTGTGAGCAATTTTGCTTATGGCTATTACCCAGTGGCATTATCGTTATTTTAGCTAAGCATGTTAACCTCTTCAGGCAATATTCTAGCAATCATTGCAAGAAGGTACATCCTTTGGTCATAACATGTGGATGTGGAAGGATAGCGTCAATCATCAGAATTATGCCAGGAATGGCCCTGATCTTTTATGTTTACTGCCTTTCCCTTTCATGAAACTGACTTGGCCACAGATTGTTGAGCTCATCATTGCCACCCTCATTATTTCCACCCTTGAATCACCTTCATTTTTGTAACCCAGAGCCTGTTCTGCTTAACAATTCTTCCAAGATATTTCACCTTTAGTAATGCATTATACTAATGCATTGCCTTTGTCTTTTCAGAACATTATGAACAAAATGTGGTACCACTTTTCCAAAGAGAAACATATAATGTTGCTCCATCTGACACCATAATATTTCTCTAAGATTTTCTTTTGTCATTTTTTTGTTTTGACTATCTTGTTTGTTATATTTGCTATTCTTAGGATAATATCTCATGTTGCATTCTTTGTACTCCTCAACAGTCAAAATATATACTTTGTTGAACTGTGCTGTCCTGCTTGAATAGACATTGTGTGTGAAAATTCCATTCATGTTTCAAGCTCTTTTAATTACTGATTATCATAAATTTGTAACATCATTCAGGAAAAATGCAAGCTTGTAAAAAATTGGCTCATATTCGATGTGATTCCTAATCACACAGATGGCCCTGTAATGAGATTAAAAAAAAATGCACAGATACATAAAGTATGGTTATAACAGATAAAGAAAAAAAAACACATTTAATTGGCCTGTGATTTAAGATTTAATTCATTGTAACAGGTTGCAGTTCTGTAGACTGCTGAGTTAGACTAGGGTACACCATGTTTTAAGCAATGATGACTACATAAGAATTTTTTATCAGCTAAATAACTATTATTTCGATCTCATATCAATGGCTTGATTTTAATATAATTTAAATCATGCATGTATATCTATTGAATATTATTATGAGCACCTTGATATTTACCTATAATAGTGAATATTTCATATAATTTCATAATTTCAAGCATCTCTGATATTCTCTGCCAGGCTTGGGTCCAAAATGATTTCAATAAAACAGAAGGGAAATTGAATTTTGCATTTAACCTACCAGGATTTTTCACCCTTCTAAGAAGGTATGTATTCCTCATTCTCAGGTCCTCTACCAGAGGACTGTGAGACTGAAGGTTCTGCAGTATCATGGCTGTTCCTAGAACTTCACTATTCTGGACAGCGATCTTAGATCTCTATCTCATATCTTGCACCTCTATCTCTCATCTCTCTATCTCATGATATGAGATACATTTAGCTGCTGATGAGTTGTAACCTTGTCAAAGTGTTCAGAACCCCACCATAACAATGCCTGTTGATAGTATTTTCACCATTACTGGATTGGTGAAAAATGGACCCATATCTTATGTTAGGCAATCAACTTTTGGATGTACTGGCTATATAACTGAGCTCTGCATATAATACTAGGTTTTATATTTCTAACAGCAGAGTCTGAGAATGGAGCAGTAGCAAGTCTAAGAAGGAGTGGGGAGGCAGAGTATGAGGGGATCAAGAAATCAGATCCATAAAGGGTGGATTTTGCTGATTGGCTTGGGGTGGGCCAGGTGTGAATGATTATTGAGTTTTGCTTTGGACTTAAGTCTTAGGAATTTTTGGTATTCCAACCTTCCTCGACCTTCAAGATCTCCATATAGTTTCTAGAGGATTTGACTTAAAGTGGCAAACCATTATGTTGATGTGAACTTTTTATACCTTTTCCCATAAAAATGGGAGGGAATTTCCATAGACATTCGAATATATTAGCATTGAATGATACATTTTCTGAATTGGACTGGCCCATTTTAAATTGAAATCAAAGGATAAAATAGGCACTGTTTAGAAAATTAAGAACTCCTTTAATAAAAGTGATGGGTGGGAAAGTTTTTTTGGCCCTATTTACCTCCTGAGGTTGCACATTTCCATAGTCCTAGCTGTGTTTCCAGGTCAAAGGAAGTTCTTATGTATAAATAAGGGAAGTGGACTGTGTTATCATATGAGTCATCAGTCATAATGTCAAATTTGTTGTGTGCCTCTTGCAAAGGTCGAAGGGCACAGGTTTTCTCTATGCATGTCTGCAATTGTTTTTAATGCAATGGCTGTAGCAAAGTTGGACACCACATCATAAGGCTTGCCATGCCTCACTTACCTGATCTATAGGATGCCCTGCCATGCCTCACTTACCTGATCTGTAGGCTGCCCCCCCATGCCTCACTTACCTGATCTGTTGGCTGCTTCTGCATGCTGGGAGCAGCTGGCTACACTCTGTGCTGCTCCCCTGCAGATTCCGTCATGAGAAAGAAGCAGGGATAAGATGTAGCTTCCTATCCCTGCCTTTCTCCATACACACCTACTGGCCGGCGCCGGTATTGCACTGTACTTTCAATCTCACATGAAAAATAGTGGAACAAGTGAAAAATCCAGGGGGCGGAAATATGCTGAAATATGCTAGCAAGTCTAGGAATTGCTATTCTAATATTTGATGGAAAGAGCAGCAAAATACTGAGCTTCTCCTGCCCTTAGGAACCCTCTAAAATGCCCCCCCACCCCCCATGGAATCCATGGTTCTAAGCCCAATATGAAAAACAATCGAGAAATTGGGTGGCCCTGCCTACTTACCCTCCTAAAATGGTATAAAGGGGAATTAAGACTGAGGACCATGATGCAGGTCCCTGGAGACAAGTATTGCACCCTGAGCAAATTACTAAATTTTCTTTCACAAAATGAAAACAAAACATTGCTTCAGGAATTCAAGAAAAGAAATGCAATCAAATGTATTATTTGTATCAAAGCTCACAATGAAATTGTCACATTCTTTGCACAGAATAGTGGCTATGATGGCATTAATGTCCTCATACTTTTAGAGTTGAATCCAGGGCCGGACTGGGAGAAAAATTCAGCCCGGGCATTTTTTTAACACAGCGGCCCACTAAAAAGGGGGCGGGGCAGAGGAGGTGTGTTTTGTCATCACCAATGACAAACACGCCTCCTCTCAAAGTGAGCATGTTGGTTCAATGCTCTTCCAGGGCAGACCATGCGCAGAGCTCTGCTGAAGAGCTCTAGCATGAGAAAAAAGTCCTGTATTTGTTCTGCACAGTGCAATCAAATTTAATAACATGCTTGCACTGTGTTTCCTTGCAACTTGTCTCTGGTGTCTCTATAAATGGATACCAGGAGACAAAAGGCCAGGAAAAAGTATTGTGCATGTGTTTGGAGCCTGCTTGTGGTATTGTGTGTGTGTAGAGTGAGCTGGTCGTGGCGTGGTATTGTGTAATAAGGTCGGTTTTAGTCGTGTTGTGTTTGTGGTGTAATGTGATATGTGGCTCAGGGACCCCCTCCCGCCCGGCTCTGGAAAGGGGTTAAAACTTACCTTTTTCCAGCGCCGGGCGGGGAGCTCTCCTCCTCCGATCCGCCCCGTCGGCTGAATGCGCACGCGCGGCAAGAGCTGCGCGCGCATTCAGCCAGTCGCATAGGAAAGCATTATCAATGCTTTCCTATGGACGCTTGCGTGTTTCACTGTGATTTTCACAGTGAGAATCACGCAAGCGCCTCTAGCGGCTGTCAATGAGACAGCTGCTAGAGGCTTTGGGGGAAGGCTTAACCCATTGATAAACATAGCAGTTTCTCTGAAACTGCTATGTTTATAAAACAATTGGTTAACCCTAGAAGGACCTGGCACCAAGACCACTTCATTAAGCTGAAGTGGTCTGGGTGGCTAGAGTGGTCCTTTAAGAGTGTAGTGTGTGTGTGTATGTATATGTATATGTGTGTGTATATATATATATATATATATATTTGGAAGTATTGTGTATGTGTGTGGTGCAGTGTGTTGGGGGGGTTCTGTGTGTATGTGAGGGGTGCAGTATGTGTGTGTGTGAGTGCTCTGTGAGAGTGCGCTGTGTGTGATGGTGTGAGAGTGCTGGGTGTGAGAGTGCTGTGTGTGATGGGTAAGAGAGTGCTGGGTGTGAGTGATGGGTGTGAGAGTGCTGTGTGAGAGTGCTGTGTGTGATGGGTGTGAGAGTGCTGTGTGTGATGGGTGTGAGAGTGCTGTGTGAGAGAGTGCTGTGTGTGATGTGTGTGAGAGTGCTGTGTGAGAGAGTGCTGTGTGTAATGTGTGTGAGAGTGCTGTGTGTGATGGGTGAGAGTGCTGTGTGTGATGGGTGAGAGTGCTGTGTGTGAGAGTGCTGTGTGTAATGTGTGTGAGAGTGCTGTGTGTGATGGGTGAGAGTGCTGTGTGTAATGTGTGTGAGAGTGCTGTGTGTGATGGGTGAGAGTGCTGTGTGAGAGAGTGCTGTGTGTGATGGGTGTGAGAGTGCTGTGGGAGAGAGTGCTGTGTGTGATGGGTGTGAGAGTGCTGTGGGAGAGAGTGCTGTGTGTGATGGGTGTGAGAGTGCTGTATAAATGTTATTGTGTGTGTGTGTGTGTGTGTAGGGGGGGGTAAATAAAAAAAAATAAAAAGTCATTATTTCCCCCCCTCCCTTCTTACCTTTAGCCTGGGAGGGGGGGTCCGGCACGCTGGGAGGCGGGGTGGCGGTGTTCCCTGGTGGTCCTCGTGGGTGAGTGAACTCTAGCCTCTGAGGCTAGAGTTCACTCTCGCGAGATCCGGTCGTTGCCATGGCAACGCGCCGGATCTCGCGAGAGGAACCCGGCGGAGCTGCCAATTAGAGCTTCGCCGGGTCCTCTCTCCAGCCTGGCTGGCTGGCTCCCTCCCTCCCTCCCCGCCGGCGGCCGCATGTGGGCCGGTCAGGGAGATCCTTGATCTCCCCACGGCCCGTCGTGGCAAACAGCGGGGCCGGCGCTAGGAGAGTGCCGGCCCTGCATAGACCGGCAGGGGAGATCCTGAGACCTCCCCTGCCAGCCTCGGCCCATGGCCACCGCGGCCCACCGGGCCTGGTTGAATCCACTCTTAGGATGTCCTACCAATATTTCAAACTGTATTTGTCCTCATTGTGCCATTAATATGGATAGTATTTTTTTTTTCATGTTTAAATCTTTATTTCACTTTTTCAAGTTACAGAAAAACACAACAAACAAAAAAAGTAAATAAATAATATACGGATAGTATTTTAAAGGAACTATTTAATAGTATTTTAAAGGAACTATTTAATTTTAGAAATTCAAAGATTTATTCCTGACACTAACGGGTTTCCACACCCCTGCAGAGCATGAGGATGTCCAGCATTGTTTCACGGAGTTAAACTCTGAAACTCCAGAAAGAGTCTCTAGTAGCTGTCTGATAGAAAGTCATTAGAGACAGTGTGAGTATTGCAATGTTCTCAAAAACATCAAAGTTTTACATTGCAGGACTAAGGGGGACAGAGTTAGTGTACCCAGAGCACTTCAATGAGATTAAATGGTCTGGGTGCCTATAGTGTCCCTTTAAGGTTCAAGAGTGATATTGGTTTCGATGAGGATAGGTTACATGGTCAGCCAGTAGTTTGTAATACTCTGGATTTATCTCATCTAGGTCTGGATTAGCTAAGCTGCTTGTCTTAATCACCTGTTAAAGGTCTTGAGATGTGATCGAGTGCATCAAGCCTTCCCTCTCCTGGGGAGTCATCAAAGGTATGTTTGCTTGATGGAAATCTACTGTTACCAATTATCTTCTACCATACTAGAAAGGATGACAAAGTAGCCCATGGATATGTCATAAATCTTGTATGGGTCTGAGATAAATCTATTTCTGATGAAAAAAAGTCTTCAAGATACAGCTCCTAAATTCTTGTTTAGCACGAGCCTTCTTTTAAATGCACTTTTAAATGCATCTTTAATTTCTAGGAACAAAGTATACATCTAAACCATTATATAGTTTCCCTTTAAGACTTTGCAGATATGGACCATGCACAAGAACAATAGATATCTGTCTGGATTATGTTAAAAGCTATTCAAAACCACATGTGACAATGACTTTCTGTCATCCATAATAGGGTCTTGCTTTAGTAATTTATGGAAATGAGATGCACATATTTTACCCCAAACATTGTTGATACTATTAGAGAGCGCAGGAATAGTGTTGTTAAAGGGAAAAACTTTGGTGGGCCCCTTGCACTTTGTTTAGGAAAAAGGAGAGCTATAGAAAAGAAACAAGAAAGAAAAAAATCTGTATGAATTGCATATAAGAGAAAGGAATGCTAGTTACATCCATTTCAGTGTTTAACACACTTTTAATGCCACTTAAACTAATTTAATTATGTTTATTTTTCCATTTATTTATTCTTTATTCATTTTTTTTTATTTGACAAAAAGAACAGAAAAACACATTAAAAATGTAATACTGTTACTTATATAAGTTTTTAACAAATACATAGTTCTGGCTCAAATTGGATCAAAAAAAGAATTGCACACTTTATGTTTTTGTAACTAAATGTACACTAAAGTCATCTAGTCACCAGTGGTGCCCAAGCCAGTCCTCATGGACCACCAACAGTCCAGGATTTATGTATTTCCCTTTTTTCTATTTAAATAGAAACATAGAAACATAGAATGTGACGGCAGATAAGAACCATTCTGCCCATCTAGTCTGCCCAATTTTCTAAATACTTTCATTAGTCCCTAGTCTTATCTTATAGTTAGGATAGCCTTATGCCTATCCCACGCATGCTTAAACTCCTTTACTGTGTTAACCTCTACCACTTCAGCTGGAACGCTATTCCATGCATCCACTACCCTCTCAGTAAAGTAATACTTCCTGATATTATTTTTAAACCTTTGTCCCTCTAATTTAAGACTATGTCCTATAAAAATGCTGACAATGCCTGGACTGTTGGTGGTCAATGAGGACTAGGTTGGGGACCACTGATCTAGACCATTTAATCGCATTGAAGTGGTCTAGATGCAGTGACCCTGTCCTTTTTAACCCTGCAATGTTAAACATGATGCAAAAACTCAAAAGAAAGTGGAGCTCCCTGTACCTCAACAAAGGACCACTTCCTAGCTGGAACAGGGGAAAACCTCAGCGCTTCTGCCCCAGTTGCCATGGCTTGACTGGGGTCCTACTGGAGCCTTTCCGTCCTGGAACAGGATAGGGTACTAGCTCTATTCCCTCCCATGGACTGGGCGACACACAGTCCTGGGAGCTCTAGTCCTTACAAGGACTTTCCCAGCTGAATCCTTCACGAGCTCGAACAAGGTGCTAAGCAGTGATTATAGCCTTTCCCCTCCCAGTAACTAGATGACACATAGCTCTGGGAATATAACTGGTTTAATGCAAACACAACCTTTTTATACACAGACCCCAGCAGGGGATCTCCATTGTCTTCACCACAAGCCCTCCCCCAGGAATCTCTGGGCCTGGGAGATAATTGCATTAAAGACCGGTAAACTAATTATCCCCCAGGAACAGAGAGGCAAACATAAAAACATAAAACATAAAAATACCCCAAGACATAAAAGAAACATGAAATAACCTCACAAATAATACATCCCCGAATAGCCCTGATCTGAGTGCCCAAGTTCTCCAAATAGCGCTCAAATCCATGCAGTGTAGGAGAAACGCCACCGTGTTAAAGTTCTGACCAGCCGCACATGTGGTCCTATGCCCAAAATAGTTCCAGGGCGTTTGGTGCTTTTGCCGGTCAACTTTCGGGAGCTCCTGCGGCCGCAATACGTTGTGGTCCGGTTGGCTCTTAGTTAGTGTTTATTCCCCTTAGTCTCAGACACCTTCCCTCCAAAAGTGCTCTCCTGGTGGATTTTAAAGTGGTTCAAAACCGGGAACCAAGTTGTCCGGGAGCTGCATGGTCACCTCATGCCGAAAACAGTTCCATAACATTTGCGGCTAAGTCCCGCTGAGGTGACCGGGAACCCACGAAGTCCTCATGACGAAATTAGTTCCATAGCAGTCGTGGCTAAGTACCTCTGGGACTATTCGTGGGTCTGGTCCATGTGAATGGCTGCCAGAGAGCCAGCGTTCGGTTCCATTCGCATGAAGGGAAAGTGCTGAACCAGGGGCACCCAGGGAAAGTTGTTAATGGCGGCCTGGCAGAGTAACTACCAAACGGTGTCCCAGACCTGGACTGTAGTCGGTGGGCAGGAGGCTGGCTTCTACACTCCTCCAGAAGTCCATGGCAAACGTACGTGGGAAGGAGCGTTTGTCACAAAAGCATCAAATACAATACTTTCCTATGAAGGAGCTTGGGTGCATGCGAGTATTGAGGAGTCTCGGTGATGTTGTGGGAGGCAGACATGTAAGCAGTGCTAACTTGGGACAGTGGCTCAATAACGTTTGGAATATAGGTTTGTTTTCCTAATATAGTTTTCTTTTAAAAGGCACTCTAATCACCATAGCCACTATTAATATTTGTAATGGTTATGATGTAATGATGCCATCTCCAAAAAACAGGGACTCTTCAAGGCTGGGAGTGCCAGAGCCTACCTCCCAACTGCTTCAGCTTGCCACTGGTCCCCAGGGAAACCACCCTCCAGCAAAAGCTAAGGACCTGGAGGGTGGCTTACTGGTCCACGTATCAGTGATTATGTGGATCTTGCCACAGATGGCGTTGCGCAGTGCACACCTGATTTTGTCTGCCAATTGGTTGTGCAGGGAAGGGATGGCTCGCCTAGAAAAGTAGTGGCGGCTGGGAACCACTTACTAAGGGACAGCCACTGCCATCAGGTTTTTAAAACTGTCCGTCTCCACCAGACGGAATGACAGCATTTCAAAGGCCAGGAATTTTGAAATGCTGGCATTCAGGGTCAGGGATCGCGGGTGGCTAGGGGGTACTTTCTCTTTCTCTCCAGTGTTTGGGAGATGGACAGCTGAACGCTTCCATGGGACAGTGTGGAGATGCTAGGGGACGGTGGCGGACGTGGTGGCATTGCTGCCACATCCTCTGTTTTCTGGGTGGCAGATGCCACTGTCACTCCAGAGGTGGAGGAATAGGCCGAGACAACAGCAGAAGAGTAAGCAGGAGGAGCCTGAGACCTTTCTTGGTTTTTGAGGTGCTTATTTGTAGATGCCTGGTCATGCAGGTTGTGCTCAGGTGTAGCACGTTTATGCCTCACTTCAGGCTCTGATTGCACAGCGTGCAAACCACTCGTGTCTTGTCGTCAGCACATTGCCTGAAGAACTGCCACGCCAGGGAACTCCTTGGAGCTGGCTTTGGTGTACTCGGTCCCTGGGTGTGGTGGGCAGTAGCAGGCGTACTGTCTAGGGGACGGCCGCTCCGCTTTTGCACCCTGCTCCCTCTTATGCTGTGCTGGTGCCTCTGTGCGACCACCGCCTCTTCCTCCAAACTGGACATGTCACTCACATGACCTTAATTCCATGTGGGGTCTAGGACCTCATCATCCTCCACATCATCTTCCACCCACTCCTCATTGTCTGTCTGCACACTGCAGAAAGCCACAGAAGTTGGAACCTGTGTTTCCTCATCATCAGAGACGTGCTGCGGTGGTCCTAGCATGTCCACATCCTGACAAATAAGTGGTTGTGCATCAGTGCACTCAATCTCTTCCACTTCTGGGGCAGGGCTAGGTGGATGGCCCACGGAAACCCCACCAGCAGAGTCATCAAAAAACATAAGAGAGCTGAGTACTCTTGGCTGATTTGCAAGGGGCTGAGGTGAAAGACAGATGGCCATGGGCTGCAGATGCCAACTCTGAGCTTTCAGCAGGGGACCGGGTGGGAGACAATGTGAAGGAACTGGAGGCACTGTCAGCCATCCAATCTACTTTTGCCTGTACTTGTTCTGGCCTCACCATTCGTAGAGTGGCATTCGGGCCTACCAAATAACACTGAAGGTTCTGTCGCCTGCTCGCACCTGAGGAAGGTGTTTCACAGATCAACCACGTCCTCTCCCTGCAACAGGAGCTCCACCAACACCAGCAGCACCACGACAAGGGCCACGTCCATTATTTGACGCTCTCCTCATTCTTTGCATTCACCCACCAAACTAACAGATGGTTTAAATTTGAATTTTTCAAAGTGCGATGTAACCACAGTATTTGAAGGTTCTATTTGACTCTCAGATATGAAGTGCAAGCCCTAAATATTCTTATTAGCACCAAAAAAATGTGAATTTTTAAAAGTGCGATGTAACCACAGTGTTTGACAGTTCTATTTGACTCTCAGATATGAAGTGCACCACAGACAGCAAATGTACTATTTAGCACCAAAAAATGTTAAATTTTTCAAACTGCGATGTAACCACAATATTTGATGGTTCTATTTGACTCTCAGATATGAAGTGCACACCACGAATTTACTTTTTAACACCAAAAAAAATGTGAATTTGTCAAACTGCAATGTCACAGCAGTATTTAGAAATGCCTAGATGTTGTCCACTGAGCTACCAGAACAGAATTAAAGTAATGTGCCTGGCACACATGCAGTTGCAAGTGCCCACCTAACAAACAGACTGCTTATTTCTCTGTGGCACTGGGCTCAGGGCAGGGTACAAAAATGTTGTATAGCACCCACAAAAATAATCGCTGTAGTTTGCAGATTCAACACCAGAATTATTTCCTAATCTGTCCCTCACAGCTGCAGCATCCTCTCCCTACACTAATAAGAGCTCATGTGACTCCAGCTTATATAGAGGCTGGGTCACATGCTGCACTGGCCAATCACAGCCATGCCATTAGTAGGCATGGCTGTGATGGCTTCTAAGGGCACATGAGTCAAACACTTGTTGATTGGCTGCCCTGCAGCTTTTCAAAACACGCCATTAAATTGCCGAACACCGAACTCGAACCCTGGGTCCAAAAATCGTAATGTTCGGTACGAACCCGCTCATCTCTACAAATAAGCTATTTTAGCCTCCATTTTACAATTTTAAATTTGCTTAAAGTTCTGACTCTGTAAGTATCCATACATAGAGCATTGCCACATCTTTTGAATGAATGTAAAAACAAATTAGGTAAATTAAAAAAGTACAGTTTCTAAGGCAATAAATATACAATGTATCAATATATGATCGTGGTATAAACTGAATTACCTGCTTCTCTCTCCAATGCTGCCATCTTAAACGTTACGTGTGTTACGTTATTGTAAAACTCACCTTCTACTATAGCCCTATCTGTTGCGATTAATCCTGCTTGAAGATACCTACCAAGCAGGGCAATCATCTTTGCTGAAACTGACATTTTGTCTTTACTGTCAGCACATCAGCATCACAGTGTCCGATTCATCCCCAGTAAGTGTGAAAAATGCATGCTGGGGAAATAACATTGTGACAGGGAGTAAGCAAAACGAATAAGGGAGAGTCCTCTTGCCTTTGCTGTCTCACAATACACCGCATTAGACCCACACAAGTTTAATTCCATGGACTGACTGCAAGGTGGGGGAGGGACCAAACATTTTAAAGAGCTTTAAATGGACACTACAGAACCCTAAAGCACTGCAGCTTGCGTTAAGAGTATGTAATGCTTAGATTTCAACAGAAATTGACCGTTTCATAAATGAAACTTGTTACACCTCTTGGCTGTCAACCAGACAACCACTCCTGTTACTCCCTGCTTGTTTAGCTCAATGGAGCCTAGCATGCTTAGAGCATACACACTCCAAGTACCAAAATCACTGAAGTGGTCATGGTGCTTGGAGTAACATTTTAAGTGCAGTTGATAGATTTTAGCTTTATATTCATACTTTTGTTTGCAGCTTTTAGCAATGTAATGCCATCCCCTTAGTCATACCCTCTATTTTCACAAAGCAACTTCCTTATACAAGATGTAGTCTGAGTATACCTGTACAATTTCTTTGAAACGAACTAAAATGTGTAAAAACTGACAAAAGAAATATGTTTTTTTCAAATACCACCATAATGACATAACTCATCCTTGCATGTCAGAGATATTCTAAAAACATTAAAAACCAGCCCTGCCATGTTTTTTTCTTCTCATATGTCCCTGTATCTCAATCCCTTCCAATCGCTTTATTTATCTTTTATTATCTTTTCTTCCTTGTGCCGGATCCCAGTAACTGGGTGCAGCCATTTTACCCCTCTCTCCATGATATCTGATGTTTGCCTTTCCGTGGGATTAGTTTTTCAGAGGACTGTTGGTGTGGTGTATTACCAAATTATTAAATAATGTACTCATACACATATAAACTCTGGTCTGTCTACTTTAACAAATATTTATTCAGAGACAAAACAACAACAACATACAACAATCTAACTAACTAAAACAACAACCACAATCTAACTAAATAACAATAACAACTAAACGTTATAAAGTCATAATTTCCCACTCACAGTTCACCATTAAAAGATTTAGCCCTTATCTGCTCACATGTCTGTTCAGTAGCACAGCCAAGAAGGAAAAGGGAGAAATGGAGATACGGGGAAGTGGTTATCTCTTTCTGACTTGTAAAGCTATTGAATTACCTAATTACCATATACAAGGGTAAAGCTTATGCCCCTGTCAGAATGAGAATGAGATTGGTCACATGAATCCTGGTCACCATATTAGTTTGATGACAGAATGTCAACACAGTGGGTAAACGTCGTTTTCACCTAAAACAAGGACCATACCTAAGCCCCACCCATTGTCAAGTTTTGTCAACTTGACTGTTTTACAAAAGGAAACCTAATCCTTCTATATTTTATGAAACATAGAACACTCTGGAAAAAAAAGAGACTTGGACACTGTGAGCATTATTGTAGTAGATCACCTAAAGTTTATTTTTGGTGACAGATCCACCTTAATGGAATTATTAGGAGGAATTAAACAAGTTTCTTCTCATAGCGAAGCTATGGACTTCCAGTTTTAGTAAAAGAGCATACCTTCTCGTAAAATGGGCATTATAATAAAAAAATGACTAAGGAGGACTTCCTAGACACAACGAAGCCACTACTACAAGATGAAGTGTGTTAAGGGTCTGGAGTGTCACTTAAATGGAAATTAGTACTTTCTCTCTTTTGTACTATGAATCAGTAGGATAAGAGGAGACACAATAATAATCCAAGTTCTGTTTTGTTTCTTCAGTTTTTCTTTATATCTCATTTGTTCGTAACATATTTGGACCTTGTTGTTTCATTTGTAACAAACACATTTTAAAAAGCAAATGTTGTTGAAATATTGAATAAGCTGCATATTTATTTCAAGCATTTTTATACATACTGCATTTTATGTTCCTAATGTAACATTTTAACAGAGTACTCAGCTTTTTCAATTTCAACATTTCTTCTAGCAAAATGTATAGATGGAATTTAATGTTCTGTTAAAATTAATCTAACTAGTGTGTACCACGACAGGTACACTTTAAATCCTGAACTGGAAATAATTATACGTAGGAGCATAATTATTTTTTCATTGAGTCTGGTAATTTTCTTACCTTCTTTATCAGTCATATTTAATTATAACTATATATAATAATGAGCTCTCTTATATTTATCATCAGTGTTTAATTCCCGTACTGTATTTACCAGATGGATATCAGCTTAACAAAAAGAATGATGGACACTTGACGAAGGAAGGGATTGACTTCCCGCCTCTTCTACACTGCAATACATGTAATCAGAAAGCAGGTTATAGTCCACAAGTTTAATACCAGGTTACATATCTATTGAGAATTTTGTGTTTTCCATCTCAAAGATCTCAGCCATAGAGGCATGCCAGCAGGACAGAGAGTGGAATCACGAGGGCTGAAAGATAAGTAAATCTAATTATTCAAGCTCTTGAAAAGTTAGGGAGGGTGTAATACCATAGCAATATGAAAACTATAGCATTAGGAATGCACACTTGTTTTCTTAATATTAGTTTTCTGTTAATTGTTAGAACATATGTTTAAATAGAGAATTCAAATTTAAATTGGTGTAATATTGTTAAATCATCTGTATTTTGTATAGATTCATAATATGTTGTATTTAGTCTCTTGCATTTGCTTCTTATTTGTTGTTTAGATGAAGAATTTAATAATCGACAAACACCAGAGCAAATTTTGGATAAGTTCACATCATTCCATCTAGAGTAAGTATAGAACCTTCGCCTCACAAGCCACCACATCACCATCCAGACTTAATAATAATATGGACTGTGTCAAGTTTGGGGTCTTTGTATATTTCGCAAAGACTACCAAAACTGAGAGATCCGGTGTAGGTCCTATGGTCGCAGTGTGCAGGGAAGGTTACCTAGTTACAAAGGCTGAAAAGAGAAATGTGTCCATCAAATTCAGCCTATCTCCATCTGTTCTTGCTGTTGATCCAAAAAAAGGCCAAAAAAAACCAAAAACCCAGTTTGAAGCACTTCCAATTTTGAAGTTTTAAAAACAACTCAAGACAATGTTAAAATGCTACAAATTTCTTGTTGTGTACAAAGTGTACAAAGTCATCATGGGTAGTTTCCAAAGAAAAGGCTATTTTATATAAAATTTATGAGGGTATGAGGGCTAATCAATCACAAGAATTAGGGGGCTATGAACTTAGCCCTTCCTTTTCATAATTCTTTCTTTCAAACAACTTTACTAAGACTAAGTAAAAAATACTTAGTATTAGTAGATAAGAGAGGTTAAAGCACAGCTCTCCCCCCCACACCTATTTTTCAATATTAAAGGAGGGAGCCATAAGCCAGTAGCTCCCTCTTTGTGATTGTAACAAATGAAAGAACAAACTGTATTGATGAAATGTCATCCAACAAGCAATTAAAATTCTTTATTTAAAGGACCACTATAGGCACCCAGACCACTTCAGCTTAATGAAGTGGTCTGGGTGCCAGGTCCAGCTAGGTTTAACCTTTTTTGCTGTAAACATATTTAAACATGTTTCCTTATGGGTTAATCCAGCCTCTATTGAGAATGCTTTCCTATGGACTGGCTGAATGTGCGTGCGGCTCTTGCTGCGCATGCACATTCACCGCAATAATGGCGTAAAGGAGGCAGTGATTAACCCCTTCCACCCCCTAGAGCCCGGTGGGAGGGAGACCCAGAATGTGGGGGAGTCGGGGGGACCTAGAGACCATATAGTGCCAGGAAAACGAGTATGTTTTCCTCTCACTATAGTGGTCCTTTAATTTGTTGTAATTTGTATTCGGCCATTGATTTTTTTTGGACAAATAGACGGATTTCCAAACGTGTAGACAAAAACATGTTTGTACGAAAACGAATGCTCAAGTCTAGTTATTTTCAAAACTTAAAATGTACTGGTTGTTTGGTAATTTGTTACATTTAACTCAGTTTTAGAGGCATTGAATGTTAACTATGAGAAGCAATCAGGCTCCCAAGTGTTTTAACATTCATTCCATGAAGATGTCTTACTCCCTGATAATTACTTTTCAGGGATGGAATGAAGACATGATTATTTGGTCATTGTAGAATCAGTGTCCTCTTTCATTGTTATCGGAAATCCATGACACCATATCTTTCTTCAGATTATTGTTATTATTTTATTTTGGAAGTTGTTGTGGAGACACAGAAATCAGGAGCAAATGGCCTGGTACAAATTCTGAAAGTACGCTGTGTCTTCTGTTTGAAGACATTTTGTGACTACATTATCTGTGTTCTCACCAGTAGCTATGAGTCATGATTTTATTCTTTACTGGAGAAATTGAGAAAGTATGTAAGTAGAGAGGTGGACCAGTCCTACTTTGCCTATTGTAACACATTTTTGCAAAACACTTAGACATTTTTATGTCTCTATATTTTGACCTTTATATATTTTTTTAATAAACAAAAATATAGTTTGAATACTGTCTATACAAAAACCAGCTAATCACAACTGTTAAGTGAAAATTTGATTATTAATTATTTTTTTTTGTAAAAATTGAAAAAATATTTTTTTTTAAATTAACAACATAAAACTTTTACCTGGATTTAAAAAATATACAATTTTTTTTATTTCTTTTTATTAAATATTTGAAATCACAGATCTTTTACATTACAAAATAAGATACTTTAAAGGAATAAACTTAGAAAGAATGTGTGAGTGGTAGAACCAAGGCAGAGTGTATGCAAAGCCAGAAACCGCTTCCTTGTAGAAAATGTCCTTAAAGATTTCATTCAGTCAGGCCATCCAGTTTGAAGCACGCAAATATGAATACATGATTAACCCCTATTCTACTTTTTTGGTTTGCAAAAATTATAAGCATAACATTTAGCATAACATTTATTTAAAACATGGGATGCATGGCTAGCACATGATGATATAGTATAAAATCATTAGTACATTGTATGCAGAGATTATTTGTCAGAGAAATTTAAAAATCTAAATTATGTAAATTTACACAATTTTTTTTCCATTTATTCTTTAGCTATAGAAATAGACAAGGAGTTAAACGTTTTAGAAACTATTGTGTCTTTTATCTTGCATTATATACAGTGGAGATTAAATATTAGCATAAAAGCAATAATACTATGTTTTTCTTTATACGGTAGTAGTGACAAAAATAGATAAATAAAAAGGTCAAATATTGTAACTTGCTTATGGGCATTTGTAAGGACCCTGAAAGTTTTACTAGTAGTATAGCTTACTGAAAACTTGAACAGAACTTAAAAATGATGTCTGCATTTGAGCATAATGCCTACTTACATACAGGTAAATCATATATTTCTAAAACAAAGGTATTTATATGTATATATACATATATATGTATACAGTATCTCACAAAAGTGAGTACATCCCTCACATTTTTGTAAATATTTTATTATATCTTGTCATGTGACAACACTGAAGAAATGACTCACTGCTACAATGTAAAGTAGTAAGTGTACAGCCTGTATAACAGTGTAAATTAGGTGTCCGCTCAAAATAACTCAACACACAGCCATTAATGTCCAAACCGTTGGCAACAAAAGTGAGTACTTTTGTTGCCATATGGTATAAGTATTTGGTCAAGTAATTGGCCTCTAGGCCCCAATTCAGAACTTTAAATAGATGCATAATTGCAGGTATTGGATCTTGAAATAATTTCTGATATGTAGTTGCATCACTTAATTGTGGCAAAATTTCCATACAATGGTGTATTCTTAAATTACAATCTCATCACCTTTGACTGCACAACGGATTATTATATTTTTGTCCTTTGCTAGAGAGTTGATGAGTTCCAGTCATCTTTAGAGAAATTAAAATTCATGGAAGTTGGTTGTTTCCAGTATCTTGGTGGTTTCTTGTTGCATTGATCTCAGAAAGGCTTTAATAATGGATTGGTTGGGTGTGGGACATCAGGGTTCTAGATCACTGCAACAAGAAACCACCAAGATACTGAACCAACCACATTTGTGTTGTCAAACTGAAGCATTGGCTAAATATATAGCAATTCGTGTTATTTACCATTGAGTACCATTTTTATTTAACGTATATATAAAGCAGGAATGGTATATTTCTAGCTTATTTAATTCATTAGGGTAGTCAGCAAACCATAAAAACAACAATATAATTTATGTAATCTATATACACTTTGAATCTAGATATAAAAATTATATATAATATTTGGGTATTCCATTTAATTATGTGGTAAGAAATGCTAGGAGCAGTTGTGATATGTAATAACATACTAATAAAAGCAATCTTTCTAAATAATGTTATCACAACACATCTAACTTCCCTCCTCCGTTAGATGCTCAACCAGTCTCCACTTTAAAAAAATCATTAAAAACCCACTTCATAAAAGCGTATCAATTAAACTGTTAATTGCTCCCGACTGATTCCTCTTCTGCAACTGTCACTAGTCTAATACTATCCTTACTTTTTTGTGTCATTTTACCCCACTCCCTCTAGCATGTAAGCTCATTGAGCAGGGCCCTCAACCCCTCTGTTCCTGTGTGTCCAACTTGTCTGGTTACAACTACATGTCTGTTCGTCCACCCACTGTAAAGCACTACGGAATTTGTTGGTGCTATATAAATAATAACATAATAATTATGCAATGATAGCTGTATTGGTAACAATTACAATAAATAAATACTATCCTTTAGGTACATGTAGTCCTTAACTTATAAATATCTGTGGTCCTGGCACATACACAGCTCTGGATGGAGTCCTCTGTTAGGTGCACGTACAATCCTAGAAAGTTCTATTCAGAATTCCAACAATGTCCTTGTATAAGTCCATCCTTGCACAGACTTCTACTTTCAGCCTTGTACATGCCAAAATGTCTTCTATACTCTGAGCATGCTCATTTTTTAATTATATTTTTTTCTGTAGGCTTCTCATCATACTGTATTCCATATTGAAACCTGTATGGCAATGGTAGCAAGGGTAAATCTCTTCTGCCAATTTTTGTGAACATTTATCAAATATCAGTTGGCGTATTTTAGTTATAACTAAGCCACAACCAAGCATTCACATCCAAACCATCTCCATGTATATTTTAAACTAATGTATACCTGTTAGTGTTATCCTCATGGAGAAATCTTAATACCAGGGAATTGACTGATATTTTCCTAGGCTAGATAACCCAAATTTCGAAATCTCTCAGATACTCTCAAAGCTGTTGGAGTTCCCAGAAACTTTGTTAGAACCCAGGGGCAATGTGTTGACCAGTATTTCAATACTACAGTTTTATATTAAATTATGTTTTAGTGAGAACTAAATAAATACATATTAGATACAACCGGTGATGTCCTGAATGAGGAGAGGGCGCAGATTTAAGTAAGCTGGTTAACCCCTTCTACAACTCCAGGCTGCCACCTGCACATATATATGTATATATAAAGAATTCAGAATAACGCGATAAAAGAGTGGAAATGTTTGAAATACAGAGTATTTAATTTGCCTTCATGCATTTCCAAAAAAAGTTTGGAGACAAAAAAAAGTCAACATGACTATCGGAATAAAAAAAAAAAAAGTATTTTGAAATTCCCTGTGCCATTGAAATATTTCACATTTTTGTTTAATTTGAATTTTTTGTAGATAGTTTTGTTAAGAACCTGTGGAATTAATATCATAATGCTGAAAGTTTTACATGAGAGGTGGATTAATTTTGACATTAGTGCTAATTCAAAGCAACATTCTTCACTCTCGTAGCAAAATTGTTAGTTTAACACTACAGTGTTATGAATACATGTTTGTATATCTGACGCTATAGTGTTCCTTTAGCAAATATTTGTAAAAATCTGCAAGGAAAGATATATATATATATATATATATATATATATATATATATATATATATAAACAGCGGGTGGGAGGAGTGAGGACCTGCCCCACACTGGACCCCAGTGAGGTTAGCGTTTGACTGTCAGTGAGTTTGTGTGTCTGTCAGTGAGTGTCTGCCTGTGTGTGTGTCTTTCAGTGAGTGTTTTCCATTTCTAAACTCAGCTTTCGTCCAGCTTTTGCAGTCACAAGGTGTCTTGAAAACAAATGCCACAATCTGTGTTATCTTCTTCAATGTAAAATAATATAGAGCAACAGAAAACATACGGTTTTCTAACCTCAACATCTGAGGAAAGGTATTTAGGGGTGATTATTTCTGATGACTTAAAGGTAGGCAGACAATGTAATAGAGCAGCAGGAAATGCTAGCAGAATGCTTTGTTGTATAGGGAGAGGTATTAGCAGTAGAAAGAGGGAAGTGCTCATGACATTGTACAGAACACTGGTGAGACCTCACTTGGAGTATTGTACACAGTACTGGAGACCGTATCTTCAGAAGGATATTGATACCTTAGAGAGGGTTCAGAGAAGGGCTATGTAACGGCTACCCTGGTAGAGAGAGGGTATCGGCCGTTGGAGACGTCCTTTTTCCCTGCAAGCTGCTGTGGAGAAGTAAGCTGGTATAATCCCATTCACGATATCCAGAGTAAAAGTCAGGTTCAGCTGTAGCAGGAGCAGAATAACATTCCCAAATAATCCCCTTCCAAGAACGAGACAAGGCTACGTTTTGCAGGGTCAAGAAGATCTGAGGTCTGGGAAACCCAGCCTGCTTTTTATTAGGAACAAGTACACACAGGACACTCCCAGGGGGAGGATGAAAATAACCAATTACACACAGGGTAACACCCCCACGTCTCCTCCCCTCAGATAAACATATAACATAATTATAACGTACCTAAATTTACCCACATTCTGGATGTACCCCAAAAACAGGGGGTACACCTTTAAGTCCAGCACCGCTTAATAGCTACCACTCAGGGGAATAACATATTCAAATTTCAAGTCATTCGGTTGTGGGGTTCGGGAGTTATGGGTCTTTGAAGTTTTGACCGACCGCACAGGATTTTCAGCCGAAAAGAGTTCCACAAGTTTTGGCCTTGCGGTCGGTCCCCGTTCGTGAATAAAAACCCCACGAACCCCTTGCCCTCCACAGTAATCCTGCCGTTCGCCTGAATCCCCATGCATGCTTAAACAAAACTACCGAACGGCCGGTCGTTCGGTAGTTTCAGCACGAACTTACGAGCTCCTGGAGGTCTCAGCGGTGTTCGCCTGTTTGCGTATCCGTTTTTAGTTCCATGCGTTCACAGGCAAACACCGCCGTTCGTGCGTAAGATGGCCGCGAACACGTGTAAAGTCCCGAAATGGCGGCCACCTATTCTCAGACAAAGGGATTCGTCTGAACCAGGCGAACGGCTGTATTCTCCAGTAATGATATTCCCTTGCAATGATTTCGCCATTTTTCACTGTTTTAGTCCACAGGGCTTTGGTGCTGGTGAAGTCCTGTTACACTGCTCCCCTTTTGTGGAACACCCCGGCAGACCCGGATTGATCCTTTTCGGGTCAACTTGGGGCTGTCCGGTCCTTTGTTAGGGTAATAGTTCTGTTTGTCTGGACAGACCATCGGCATTTCCATTAAATTTGCCAGGGCGGTATTGGATAGAGAAGTTATAGGGTTGCAGTGCGAGGCTCCATCTTAATAAACGTCCATTGTCTCCAGCTACTCTATTCAGCCATACCAGAGGGTTATGGTCGGTGATTAGAGTAAATTCCTGCCCGTACAAATATGGGGTGAGTTTCTTTAGTGCCCAGACTAGGGCCAAGCATTCCTTTTCCACTGCCGCGTAACTCACTTCCCTAGGTAACAGTTTTCTACTGAGATACGCGACAGGGTGCTCGCTTCCATCCTCACCGACCTGGCTTAGAACTGCCCCCAGTCCATACATGGATGCATCTGTATGGACGACAAATCTTTTGTTAGGGACGGGGGCAGACAGGACAGGTGCATGGATTAGAGCATTCTTTAGGGCTTGAAAGGCGGTTTCACAGGCGGGAGACCACAGGACTATCCTAGGCAAGTTCTTTTTGGTTAGGTCTGTCAAGGGTTTTGCGATGGCGCTATAGTCTGGGACAAACCTCCTATAATATCCTGCCGTCCCCAAAAATGCTAAGACCTGAGTTTTGGTGTGGGGTGTGGGCCAGTTAGCTACCGCTTCAACTTTAGCGGGTTCTGGGCGCTGCTTCCCACATCCCACCCGGTGTCCCAGGTACTGGACTTCGGCCATGCCGAAGTTACACTTCTCTGGTTTCAGAGTCAAGCCTGCGGCTCGAATCTGATCCAGTACGGCTTCGACATGCTTTAAATGCTCCCCCCAGGTTTCGCTATAGATCGCAATGTCATCCAGGTACGCGCAAGCGAAATCCTGGAAGCCATCAAGGAGGCGGTCCACTAAGCGCTGGAATGTAGCCGGGGCGTTTTTCATCCCAAATGGCATGACTTTGAACTGGTACAAGCCAAATGGGGTGACAAAGGCCGACTTAGGGATAGCCTCCTTGTCCAGGGGGATCTGCCAATATCCTTTGCACAAATCGATGGTGGTCAGATAACGTCCCCTGGCAATGCGATCTAATAGCTCGTCTACTCGGGGCATGGGGTAGGCGTCTGTCACGGTTCTGTCATTGAGACGTCGATAATCGACACAGAACCGAGTGGTTCCGTCCTTCTTGGGAACTAGAACCACCGGGGAGGCCCACGGACTGTCCGAGGGCTCTATCACCCCCAGTCTTAACATTTCTTGGATCTCCTTCCTCATCTCCTCTTTTACTGCCTCAGGGATCCTATAGGGGGTTTGTCGGAGAGGGGTTTGTCCTGGGGTCTCTACATAGTGGGTTGCTAAGGGGGTGTACCCGGGCTCTTGGGAAAACGTCAACCCTTTCTCAGTCAGCAGCTGTCGGATCTGTCCCTTTTCGGCGGGAGTTAACCGCTCCCCTAGCTGTACGGTATTGAGGAGGGTTTTAGGTTCTGGGTTAGCTAATAGGTCGGGTATGGGTAAGCTGTCAGGGTCTTCGGCAGCGGGTATGCATATGGCGGCTATATCCTCGGGTCTTTCCTGATATTCCTTTAGTAAATTTACATGAAAGGACTTCCGGATCCTTTCATCTTTGTTGCTGGCGATTACGTAGGTGGTGTCACAGACTTGTGCTACCACTTTGTAAGGGCCCTGCCAGGAGGTCTGGAGCTTATTCCCTTTGACAGGTCTAAGTACCAGCACCTTCTGGCCTACTTGGAAGGTTCTCTGGCGGGCGCCCTGATCGTACCAACGTTTCTGGTGCCCTTGGGCCGCATGGAGGTGGTCCCGTGCCATCCGGGCTAACTGTTCCATACGGTCCCGCATTTCTAATACGTATGGCACGATGGGTACACCGTCGTGTTCTGTCTCCCCCTCCCAGTGCTCCCGGATGAGGTCGAGAGGTCCTCGTACTCTCCGGCCATAGAGCAGTTCAAAGGGAGAGAACCCTGTGGATTCCTGCGGCACCTCCCGATAAGCGAACAGGAGGTGCGGCAAGAATCGTTCCCAGTCTCTGTATTCCGCTGTAAAGGTCCTCAGCAATTGCTTTAGGGTACCGTTAAAGCGTTCACAGAGACCGTTAGTCTGTGGGTGGTACGGGGAACTAAGCAGGGACTTAATACCACAGACCTTCCACAGCTGTTGGGTTAGGTCTGCGGTAAACTGGGTCCCTCTGTCGGACAGGATTTCCTGGGGGAATCCCACTCGGGTGAATATCCCGACTAGAGCACTGGCGACAGTGTCAGCCTGGATATTCGTCAGAGCGACGGCTTCTGGGTAGCGAGTCGCATAGTCCACCACGGTAAGGATGTATTTCTTACCAGAGGGACTGGGGTTAGGTAGAGGTCCCACTAGGTCGACTGCTACCCTGCTAAATGGTTCCTCGATCACAGGCATAGGTAGCAGTCGAGCTTTAGGGTGATCCCCTCTCTTCCCTACCCGTTGGCATACGTCACAAGTACTGCAGTAGCGTCGCACATCCTTCGAGATCCCCGGCCAAAAGAAGGTCTGGGTGATCCTGAAGGTGGTGCGGTTACCCCCTAGATGTCCTGCCAACGGAATGTCGTGGCCAATTCGGAGAAGTTCCAACCGGTACTTTTTGGGTACCACCAGTTGGCGCTTCTGCGAAGGGGCACAGCCTCTCTTTCTGCCTTCAGTCAGTCTGTATAACCTGTCCCCATCCCATAGAAAACTTTCCCGTCCGTCCCCCCCATGGTCAGCTAATTCTCGATACTTTTGGAGGGTGGGGTCCTCTCTAGTTTCCCTCCCAAACTCCTCTGGGGTGTCCCAAGCTATGGGCCTGCCTATCGTAGTGGGGTGACATGTGGGTGCTTGGCTTACCTGGGTCTCCCGGCCTGTATTAGGATCATCTGCGACACGGGACTGTGAACGGGTGGTTACGGGACAGGCGGCAGCAGGTGTGGGCAAATATGCTGAAGTTAAAGGTCCAATGTCATTTCCCAATACGACCTCGGCAGGCAAGTTGTCCATAATGCCGACGGTGGTTTTTCCTGATCCAACTCCCCAATCTAAGTGTACTCGGGCGGTGGGCAAGCGAAAAACAGCGCCCCCTGCAACCCGAACAGCAACAGTGCGGGTCGACACATCCTCCGGCTTCACTAGGTGTTTTTGGATCAAAGTGATGGTAGCCCCGGTGTCTCTTAGGCCTTGTGCTGTTTGTCCATTCACCTTAACCTCCTGTCGGTGATGTTGTCGATTGTCTGGGGAAGCAGCTTGTATGGGGTCTGCTTCATACAAAATCCCCAGACATTCTTCAGGGCCCATTTCGGCTTCCAGACAGTGAGCCGCAGCGGGTCGTGCTGCAGGGGCCTCTGGTGCTGGGAGTTGTACGCCTCCAGTTGTTGTTACTGGATCTTAGGGGACAATACCGGGCAATATGTCCGAGGTTGCTGCAGTGATGGCACGTCACCTTTGACAAATCCCGGGGGTAGTTAGTAGGCCCCTGAGGCCGGGTGGTCCTGGTGGGACTGGAGCTCGAAATTCTGGGCGTGAGACAGCGGCTGGGGCACGTGGCTCTATTTTGTGAGCTTGTCGGGTAGTACCCTGGCTTACTTTCCTTGTCTCGGCATATTCGTCGGCCAGCCGAGCCGCCTCCTTTAAATTGGCGGGGCGCCGATCTCGTACCCAGTCTTGTATGTCCGCCGCCAAATCTTGGAAGAAATGTTCCATTAAGAATAACTGTAACACCTCCTCACCCGTGTGGGCTTTGCATCCTTGGACCCAGTGAGATGCTACTCTCTGTAGTCGGTTTGCCCATTCCATGTGGGAGTCCACAGCTTTCTTTTTGGACTCCCGAAAGCGACGACGGTAGGCTTCTGGGGTTACCGCATACCTGGTGAGCAGTGCCTCTTTTACTTTTTGGTACTGCGTGATTTCCTCTGTAGTGAGTGCTCGGAAAGCCTCATTAGCTTTCCCTGACAGTTTTCCCGCCAGGATAGTGACCCATTGCTCTGGCGGTATGTGATGTAGTGAGCACTGTCTTTCAAAGTCAGCCAAATATCCATCAATTTCCTCGTCATTTTCTACAAAGGCTTTAAATGCAGTAAAGGGAATTTTCGTTACCGTAGTAGTGGGTAGCGGGGTAGGAACTGTCTGGGTAGTGAGCTGTCGGGCTCTTACCAGTTCCGTTTCTTGTTCCCTCTTGGTTTGTATTTCTTCCCTTGTTTCCCGGAACAGTTGGGTTATTAGTTCTGTAGACGTGACTGGATACAAAGCTAACCTCCGCTGCACAATTGCAGTAATCACATCGTCCTCACTGATGGGTGCCATGGGTTCAGTTACCTCCATGGACCTGTCCATCTCGTCCAGCTCCAGCAAGTCAGCTATCAGCTCCCTCCGTGGTCTGTTGCTGGCACTCCTACCACGATTCTCCAACAGATCCTTTAGTGTGGGTCTTTTCAGCTTCGCATACTGTGACTCCATTCAGTGCTTGCTTGTTGGATAAAAGGACCATCCCACCGCTTGCCACCAATGTAACGGCTACCCTGGTAGAGAGAGGGTATCGGCCGTTGGAGACGTCCTTTTTCCCTGCAAGCTGCTGTGGAGAAGTAAGCTGGTATAATCCCATTCACGATATCCAGAGTAAAAGTCAGGTTCAGCTGTAGCAGGAGCAGAATAACATTCCCAAATAATCCCCTTCCAAGAGCGAGACAAGGCTACGTTTTGCAGGGTCAAGAAGATCTGAGGTCTGGGAGAACCAGCCTGCTTTTTATTAGGAACAAGTACACACAGGACACTCCCAGGGGGAGGATGAAAATAACCAATTACACACAGGGTAACACCCCCACGTCTCCTCCCCTCAGATAAACATATAACATAATTATAACGTACCTAAATTTACCCACATTCTGGATGTACCCCAAAAACAGGGGGTACACCTTTAAGTCCAGCACCGCTTAATAGCTACTACTCAGGGGAATAACATATTCAAATTTCAAGTCATTCGGTTGTGGGGTTCGGGAGTTATGGGTCTTTGAAGTTTTGACCGACCGCACAGGATTTTCAGCCGAAAAGAGTTCCACAAGTTTTGGCCTTGCGGTCGGTCCCCGTTCGTGAATAAAAACCCCACGAACCCCTTGCCCTCCACAGTAATCCTGCCGTTCGCCTGAATCCCCATGCATGCTTAAACAAAACTACCGAACGGCCGGTCGTTCGGTAGTTTCAGCACGAACTTACGAGCTCCTGGAGGTCTCAGCGGCGTTCGCCTGTTTGCGTATCCGTTTTTAGTTCCATGCGTTCACAGGCAAACACCGCCGTTCGTGCGTAAGATGGCCGCGAACACGTGTAAAGTCCCGAAATGGCGGCCACCTATTCTCAGACAAAGGGATTCGTCTGAACCAGGCGAACGGCTGTATTCTCCAGTAATGATATTCCCTTGCAATGATTTCGCCATTTTCACTGTTTTAGTCCACAGGGCTTTGGTGCTGGTGAAGTCCTGTTACAGGCTACTAAATGGGTTCATGGATTGCAGGATAAAACTTACCAGGAAAGGTTAAAGGATCTTAACATGTATAGCTTGGAGGAAAGATGAGACGGGGGGTTAGGATAGAAACATTTAAATATATAAAGGGAATCAACACAGTAAAGGAGGAGACTATATTTAAAAGAAGAAAAACTACCACAACAAGAGGACATAGTCTTAAATTAGAGGGACAAAGGTTTAAAAATAATATCAGGAAGTATTACTTTACTGAGAGGGTAGTGGATGCATGGAATAGCCTTCCAGCTGAAGTGGTAGAGGTTAACACAGTAAAGGAGTTTAAGCATGCGTGGGATAGGCATAAGGCTATCTGGACCAGGGGGGGTCATCCCGATCTGCACAAGCAACGGCCAAACTGAGCCGAATTCTAACACCCTGCTGCGGAACACTCACGCCGGCCACATGGAAACCATCCAACATCATCTGACCACCACAGCTACCTGCCCCAGGGATGTGTCGGCTGACTGCATTGAACTGACCTAAGGGATGTTTGCAATACATACATGAGGACACCATCATTTCTTCCGGGGCCTGCCCGTGAGACGACTACAATAGCTGCATCCAGGATCCTCCTGTGAGGCGCAACGCATCCATCAGAGCAAGCAGCCTGCCAGCACCAGGTATGGACTAAGCAAATCCACGCAGGTCCTCTAATGCACAGTCCAAATTGAATATGTTACATGATTGTGATGCAGCCTATCATATGCAAGGACTCTAAGAATTCTGCCATAATCTTGAACACTCAGGACTTTATAAGACTTCATCCATAGGACTGACCCAGACCCAGTAACTATCTGGTACAATATAATCCCACCGTGTAAATATTATTCTCATGTCCTCTGCTACCCTGGCTAGGCTCTTCTCTGTCTCTCAAAAGACACCACTTATAACACAGATCCCAGCAGGCTCAGATAGCATCTCTATGTTTCAATTCCATGCTCAGTGCTCTATATGTCTGTTTAACCTTTGTTAGATGTGGTTAGTATAGCAAAAAGCCAATGGATACTGCCATGGATATATATAATGTAGGTCGAGCGTGTGACTGGCATTTAAACGTGGCTCATGTCCCTTAATTCACATTTAACCCTTTACAAGCTAGCCTTAACTTTTACTGAACACTGATCAGCCTGGTAACTCTACCTCGTTCCATATTATGACTTTTAAAGCAAACATGTGCAAAGTTTCTAACATGTAACCCGCATACATTACTGTAAGCTTAAGCGCACCCAACTACGTCACTCAAATGCCTAACCAAACATGTTCATTATAACTTAACGAGTTTGTCTTTTTCATGTCATTTAAAAAAATGTGCCGTTTAAACTCCCACGCATTGTAAAACTATGAAAATGCCTGCAGTTGCTGTCGTAGCTCTGTATGATTATTGTTATTTGACGCACAAATAAAATAAAGAATTAAAAAAAAAAAAAAAAACCTTTACCTATATTCAGAAATGACTGCTCTCTTTTAGGTTCGAAGAAATTGCTTTATTAATGTACATGAGGAGGTACCGCACCCCACATTTTGGCAGCATATTTCTCCAACCACGTCTAACATATACTGGAGGTGCGTAGAGGCACTGGCACCACTGGCACCATTTATAGTGAGATTGTCCACAGCTGAGTGTTCAAAAGAGTGTATCTTGCCTATTCGATATCTATATCAAATGTGAAAACATTTTTCTGGATGCTTGAATTATAGCCTTATGTTGGTTTTGCTCAACAGAATTTTAGTACCGAAAAACTGACTCAGGAAGCAAATGAGACAGACCAAAAAGGGTGTGAAAATGGGACCATGTAATGTAAAATATATTCATATAATATTATGCATATATTTTGTTGGCACTGATAGGGGCATATTCCTGCTGTTTGGTTCACAGATTCGCTGAGAAGAAGTAACCAACAAAGAGGAAAAAAGAGGAGGCGCAGTAAAACATATATATATATATATTGATTTTTTTTATATACTGCTCCTCCTTTTTCCTTCTATTGGTCAGCTCTTGATCAGTGAATAATATCCACATTTACTGACTGTTCCTAGCCATCAATTATCTTTTTTTTGGCACATTAGTCATCTGTTTGTTTGGCACCACGGGTGGAATTTACATACCAAAATGAACATGCATGGCAATTCTGCATTTCATTAGGTTTATGATTCAAGTACATTTGTGCACGAAGTTTGAGAATTTAACCGATTCTTCAATTGCTCCAAATTCAGACTAATTGCTCTTCAGACTCAATTGAATGTCCAAGTTTTGACCTAATCCCTCTTAGTTGGTGACAAGGTATTCCACAAAACATGTGCATTCTGTGCATTTATACATGTGCCCTGTAGCTTGTATGTTCATTTAATCAAGGCTCTTACCACGTCTTCTGATATGTCAATCTTTTTTTTGCGTTTATTTATTTTTTTAAATCTTTTTTTCTGAACAATTCGCATTATTGTTACCGAACGATAGACAAAATAGTTTACAAATCTTCAATGCTTGAAAGCCCAATCGTGTCTAAATGCAAATTACAAAACCATAGAAACAGCACATATTATCCACAGTATATGATATATTAAAGTGTTCACTTTCCAGAACATAACATAATCATATACAGAAATTACAGATATTTACTAGTGAACATGTGTGGGGGGCAGAGAGAGATTTAAAAGCAAAAAAACAAAATCTGCAGTACCGGGATAAGGAGGACAGGGGAGGGTTCAGGGGGACCGGGCATGTTTTAATTACGAATTATACACTGATGTGGTTTAAGTTTGTGCTTTATAAATCAAATATATTGATAATATGAGCATTGTCCTATGAGTTTCCAACCTTTAACCAAACAATTATACATGTGATAAAATTGACTTTTTGTCCACTTCACGTTATCATCCTCACTAAATTTCAGCCTGTAAAAGTTATAATTTGTGTATTTTTTTTTTTATTGATTGGGTGAATTATAATCACCATTCAGAGCATCTGTGCTTTTTCCCCCCGTAATTTTTATTTAATACAGAAAGGAGTGTATTTTTGGTTATATTGTTTGCGTCACTAAAATAATTTATTCTGTGAATGATGGCACAATTTGTTTGCGATATGCATGTTTATAAACTAAGCATTCTGTTCATCTTCTATGATCACTATGTATAAATAAAATTTTAAGTTCTTTCAGTAGAGTACCCATGGTAGGTAAGCGTACTCTGACAGTGCTCATCACTATCCACCAAAAGGATGAGCTATATTAATAAAAGATTAATAATGCAAAACCAGTCAACAATGTCCTCCTATAGTAAGGTCATTTGTAGAGCCAATAAAAATGCTTTAGGGATTTAAAAACTTTCCAATATCCACATCGTGTGTATTTAAAAAAATGGTTTTAAATATGAAGAGGTGCTCTACTCTTCTTCAATCTCGGGGTACTTTGCAGTGGAAAAAAATTATGGGGTCTATTGTGTAAGTGCCAAATGTGCTTTAGTATATTCAGCCATTTTAATTTGGCACAGTTGGGTCAGTCCTTTTTTGCAAAGAATCTCATGGCAACAGTGAGATTTATTTGAAAATAGCTCAAGATAAATCGCAGCCAAACTGTAACTAAATGTAAACTAACGGCAACTGAACTTAAAGGATCACTCTAGGCACCCAGACCACTTCAGCTTAATGAAGTGGTCTGGGTGCCAGGTCCAGCTAGGCTTAACCCATTCTTTTATAAACATAGCAGTTTCAGAGAAACTGCTATGTTTATGAATGGGTTAAGCCTTCCCCCAAAGCCTCTAGCGGCTGTCTCATTTACAGCCGCTAGAGGCGCTTGCGTGATTCTCACTGTGAAAATCACAGTGAGAGCACGCAAGCGTCCATAGGCAAGCATTGATAATGCTTTCCCATGCGACCGGCTGAATGCGCGCGCAGCCAGCCGACGGGGAGGAACGGAGGAGGAGAGCTCCCTGCCCAGCGCTGGAAAAAGGTAAGTTTTTACCCCTTTCCCCCTTCCAGAGCCAGGTGGGAGGGGGACCCTGAGGGTGGGGGCACCCTCAGGGCACTATAGTGCCAGGAAAACGAGTATGTTTTCCAGGCACTATAGTGGTCCTTTAATTACTATAAATTATGCAGCTAAAGTAAAACTAAGTTTGGGGTAAAATGTAGATACTATTTAGTTTTGGGGTATTGTTATATACGGTAAGTGTCAATTGGGGATATAGGTGGTTGACAAAGGGTTATGGGAGTTTAGGATTTGGGTGCAATTCCAATGGAATTTAAATTTGTAATCTCATGTCAGGAGTTAAGGGTGTAAAAATAATAAAGTGCAGCATTAATTTTGCTATGTAAATTCTTTAAGTGTCGAAGTTATTAATAGCAATTTAATTATTAGATTTCAGATTTAAGACTGAAAGATTAAAATTTGCCATAAACTGAATTGTTCTCTGAGAGGCAGGAGATTACAGTATTCAAATTTACCATTACATGTGGGATTCATTAATATTTCACATTCTTTCACAGGTCACTGAAGCAGAATATCCGTGATTGTGGTTAAAGAAATCTGCAAAATATGAATGGAAATATAAAGACAAGGGATGGTGCAATTAGTGAAATGCCAACTGAGATTTGAAAAGCATTCTGCATCACTTCCTTAGAATATTTCTTTTATAAAGATATGAGGGAGAATTCTGAAGGTGAATAACCACTTGCACCAAGTTAAAGTAAAATAGTAATTGTTTTTTCTTTTAATTATTATGGTCCAGGTTTGTATGAATCAGATATCATTTGTTATATATATACAAATTTTATCTGCTTTTTACATCTATATATATTTATATATATATATATATATATATATATATATACAGTATCTCACAAAAGTAAGTACACCCCTCACATTTTTGTGAATATTTTATTATATTTTTCATGTGACAACACTGAAGAAATGACACTCTGCTACAATGTAAAGTAGTAAGTGTACAGCCTGTATAACAGTGTAAATTTGCTGTCCCATCAAAATAACTCAACACTCAATAACTAGTACACGCCTAGGTGGAAATGTCCAAATTGGGCCCAAGTGTCAATATTTGGTGTGGCCACTATTATTTTCCAGCACTGCCTTAACCCTCATGGGCATGGAGTTCACCAGAGCTTCACAGGTTGCCACTGGAGTCCTCTTCCACTACTTCATGATGACATCACGGAGCTGGTGGATGTTAGAGACCTTGTGCTCCCCCACCTTCCGTTTGAGGATGCCCCACAGATGCTCAATAGGGTTTAGGTCAGGAAACATGCTTGGCCAGTCCATCACCTTTACCTTCAGCTTCTTTAGCAAGGCAGTGGTTGTCAATGGGAACTGGGACAATCATGTGTACCTATATTAGGTATGAAGCACTGGCTTGTAGATCACTTATCTAACCATTCAAGTTAATGGAAGTCACTTTGACTGAGGATCCCATTAATATGAATAGGTGAAGCTCTGCACATGTATATAAATGTCTGATGACATGAGAGCCGGATTACCCATAAGGCAACTTGGGCAGCAGCCTAGAACGTGTTCTCAGATGGAGACCTGCTGGGACTTGAGCACCAGCTCTAGTTTTGAGGGGGACCTCCTTGAGAGCTTTTGACCTTTCTGCTCGCCTCTTTCCCCTTTCACCAACTTGAAGCAGTGCAGGTGTGCGGCAAGCAGCTTTACTGAATGCTAGGAGCAAACACGCTCTGCCAGGACTCATTAGATGGTACTAGAGCTTCCTATTCCTATATAAAATAGAATATAGAACTTATAATTCCTATATGCTCGCCCCCTGCACATAGCACATGGTCCCTGACAGAGGCCACACAGAGCAAGATTGCTTCTAGGTCTCTAACTGCAATACAATTTATATGTTAGGAGGGGAGATTTAAAGCAAAAGAAAGAGGAAATAGTGTTGGAATGGGGATATGGAGATTTGTGAAAAGCAGTAAGGGGTATATGGGTATTTCTGAAATCTGGAAATGGGAAATATGTATGGTATACACTCATCTATAAGTCGATCTAGTCTATAAGTCGACTGCAGTTTTTTGACCAACAATTGAAGATTATGCTAGCGTTAGTGTACTTATAATCTTAATTTTAGTAATGACAGGAGGCGAGTATTTTGCATTAACTCTCTTTACTAACTCCACACAGCAGTAAAGAAAAGTGAGAAAACATTAACCAATCAAAATGCAGTAGGAGGTACAATATTCACAGTGATGAGGCTCCTCCCCCTCTTTCGAAAGCGACATCAGAAAACAAATTTCCCTCGATAAATCCAAAGTCTTGTAACATGCACCAACGGGTGAACTTTCCAACTGAGCCGGTCTAGAGGCCGGAAGATGGTCCAAACGTGTCCATCCTGAGTGTGAGCTGCAATATCCTGAAGTTATGCTGAAAAAGAACGTGGAAAAGGTTAGGTACCGATCTTGCAACTGTTTGCAGTAATGAAATAGACCAGATACAAATTCCACTGACAATGAGACATTCATAGCAGAATGACAGTAACAGATAACGGAGACATAAATAGACCTGGTACAAACATGATATCCTGCAGAGTGAGTAGGAAGATAGTAGAGGGGTGAAAGCCCACAGTGTAGGTATACTCACGTGAGAACGTATCCCTCGCGGGTGTGGTGGGTGGGAAAATACTCGCCTCCTGTCATTACTAAAATTAAGATTATAAGTACACTAACGCTAGCATAATCTTCAATTTTACAACATGACAGGAGGCTTCATATTTTGCATTTTTAACGCTGATGAAGGAGAGACGCGGCTGCCCCCGTGTTCGGGCGGAAATAGAAGGTCCGAAAGGTCGCTTCGCGTGACCAATCCGCGGCTCGTAGGATGTCTGCCAGCGATGCGCCCGCGGTGAAAGCCGACGAGGCCGCCGCACCGCGAACGGAGTGGGCGCCGAAGGTCTCCTCCACTCCTGCCAGAGACAGGATCCATCGCACCCATCTGGCGAGGGTGGTAGTGGAGACGGGTACGTGAGGTCTAACGTAAGACACCAATAGTTGGCCCGAAGATGAGACCCGAAGTGGGGATGTGATTTGTACGTATCGACGCAGAGTGGAGACCACGCAGAGCAGCGGTTCCGTAGGGAAAAAGGGGTAAAAAAAAAAAAAAAACGACGAGGAGTCCGATTTGGTACGACGTGACACTTGGAAGGTAACTCCCTCGGGGGAGACCGAAAAGGCGTCAATGTCGAAAGCCCGCACGTCCGAAACTCTGCGGAACGAGACCAAACACAGAAGAAGTGTTAGTTTGGCCGACAGTTGTCGGAGTGAAAGTCTGTCGTTATCTGGCCAGTCCCTAAGGAACTGGAGAACGACCTCCACATCCCATAACCGGGTGTATTTGGGTTTGGGAGGCCTCTGGAGTCTTATGCCCCTGAGAAGACGGCATACCAGAGGATCTTTCCCGACGGGCATCCCCCGGGTCGGAACGTGAGCCGCCGAAATCGCGGAGCGCACAACGTTGAGGGATCGGTAAGACCGTCCCATGGAGTACAGATGGGAGAGAAAGTTCAGGATGGCTGTTACAGGTGCCGTAAAGGGATCAAAGTTCCGTTCACTGCACCAAGCGGCCCAGGAATTCCATGCTGCAAGGTAGCATCGTCTGGTTCCTGGTGCCCATGAATCCCATAAGAGGTCTCGAGCCGTCTGCGATAGGTCCTCGGTTTGCCAGGCACCCCTGAAAGAGTCCAAGCTACTAGAGTGAGGCGGTCTTCCAGAATGAGAGGATGGAGGTTCCCTCTCGGGTCTGTGAGGAGTGTCTGGTAGGACGGTATGAGGAGAGGGTCCCTGTAGGATGATACTAGGAGGTCCGGGAACCATGGTTGGCCCTGCCATAGGGGGGTGATGAGGAGCAGAGACCCGCGTTGCGGCTTCAGGTATTGTATCGTCCTTGCCACCATGGCGAATGGGGGAAAGGCATAAGCGCCCTTGAGTGGCCATGGTTGGAGAAAAGCATCTACTGCCTTGCTCTCCGGATCTGGTAGCCAGCTGAAATACTCATCCGTCTGCCTGTTGTTGCGCGATGCGAAGAGGTCTAGGTGGAGGGGGCCCCTCCTGGCCGAGAGGCGCTGAAAGATCATTGGGTCCAGTCTCCAGTCGCTGCTGTCCCGCCAATGGCGAGAAAAACAGTCCGCTGTCAGGTTCGTCTCGCCCGGGAGATATTCTGCCATGAGGGAGATGTTCCGGGGTAGGCAAAACTGGAATATTTCTTTCGTGATCTCCGAAAGGAGTCTGGAACGGGCCCCTCCCAGTCTGTTGATGTAACGGACCGCTGAGACGTTGTCCATCCGGAGGAGGATGCAACAATTCGTCCGGTTTTTCGCTAAGCTGCGGATTGCAAACGACCCCGCTAGGAGTTCCAGGCAGTTGATGTGGAGGTTGAGTTCCTGGGAAGTCCAAGTGCCTCCTGTTGAATTGCCTTGGCAGGTGGCGCCCCATCCCCAGAGGCTGGCGTCTGATTCCAGGACTATATCGGGCGTGTTCCCGAAGATGGCTCGGCCATTCCACGCTTCCATGCTGTCCAACCACCATCCGAGTTCGTCCTTGACTTCCTCCGTCACCGGAACAGTTTGGTCGTACGAAGGGTTCTGGCGGAGAAAGGAAGCCTTCAAGCGTTGCATCGCTCTGTAGTGGAGCGGGCCCGGGAATATCGCTTGGATAGATGCGGATAGTAAGCCCACGATCCGAGCCAAGTTGCGGAGTGGAATGGTGTGGCAGCGAATGGTTCTGCGTAGCTCCTTCTTGATGGCTGCGATCTTTGAGGTCGGGAGCCGTAGTGTGCTGGTCTTGGAGTCTATTTCGAAACCCAGAAATTGTATAGTCTGGGTTGGGGATACTTCTGACTTTTGGAAGTTCACCACAAAACCTAGGGATGTGAGGAGTCGGGTGGTATATCGTGTGTGTTGCGTTAGACTGTACCTGTCTGAGGAGAACAGTAGCAGGTCGTCCAGGTAGATAATGCACCGAATTCCTTGACTTCGTAGTCGAGACACTACTGGTTTCAGTAGTTTGGTGAAACACCACGGTGCTGAGCTGAGGCCGAAGGGGAGGCACGTGAATTGCCAGGGGCGACCTTGCCATCGGAACCTGAGGAATTGTCGGCAGGAAGCATGGACGGGTACCGAGAGGTAGGCGTCCTTGAGGTCCAGTCTTGTGAACCAGTCCCCGTCCTGGAGCAGATCTCGTAGAAGGTGGATGCCTTCCATCTTGAAATGTCTGTACAGTACAAAGGCATTGAGCCCCCTCAGGTTTATAACCGGCCGGAAATCTCCGGATTTTTTCTTCACTAGGAAAATGTTGCTGAAGAAACCGTTTTGGTCGTGAGCGGGTTCTATCGCTCCTTTTTCCTTGAGTTCCCGTAGTTCGCCATCGATTAAGTGGCGATCTTTCTTGGAACAGTGAATGGGGTGCGGAGGGGCGGTCTGGAACGGGGTTTCCACGAAATCTATGACGTAGCCCCGAACCGTCTGGAGGATCCATGCGTCCGTGGAGATGGCTGTCCAGTTCTGAAAAGACAGAGCAATACGACCTGCAGTACATGGGGTAAGTGGACATTGAGACACTAAGGTGCTTACCTGTGGAGAAGCGTGCTCTGCCACGGTTACGAGGTCCTCTGCCTCTGTCGGCTCCTCGGGTGTAGGAGAAGGGCTGTCTGAAACCCACTTCTGGGTAGAAGGGTTGGGATCTGTGCGAGCGGGGGCCAGAAGGCCAAAAACGGCTGGCTGCTCGGCCCCTGTAGCGGCCAGCCCGTCCAAAAACACCCCGACTGGGGTGGCCCCTGAAGACTCGCTTCATGGAAGTGTGAGCCTTATTTAGTGAGGTGAAAATGTTTACATGCTTGTTCAGTTCCTTGAGGAAGGCCTCCCCAAACAATTTGCCCTGTGCAAGCGGTCCCAACTCCTTGGTGCCCAATTCCACCAGCTTTCCGTCAATACGGAGCAGCGCTGCTTTACGCCTCTCAGAGGAGAGGGCTACATTGGTGTTGCCCACGAAACAGAAGCACCTCTGTGCCCATTCTCGTATATCATGTGCCCACTCTTTAACCATACTGGCATCAAATTCGTCAGCCCTTGTAAAAGCATCGTCAGCCAAAAACATGATGCGGGAAAGTGGGCCAATGGAATCTAGGAGTTTGTCCTGAACTCCGTGGAATCCTTTTTCAACGCCTCTCCTGGGGTCACGGCCACCCCGAGACATGAATGTGTTCATGACCTGGTCGAATTCGGGAGTCTGAGCCACGTGGTCGGGAAGGGAAGGGCGAGGGCATTCAGAACGAAGTCGGTTGCGCACCGTTTTGTCCAGGGGTTTGCGGAGCCAACGATGCATAAATTTGGAGAGATGATCCGGGGGGGTCCAGTCCCCCGAACGCGGGTGTCGTATATTGCGAGGGTCGAATAGACGCTGGCCCGTGGGGTCCAGGATGGCTTCCCCTTCGTCATGGACCGGTGTGGGGTCATCCGGCAGTTGGGTGTCGTCCAAAAATGTGCCCTGCAGGAGGCCCGTATGGGATCCTGTGTCTGAACCCCAGTCATTATCTTGTGAATCAGAATCTGCGGCCTGCCACTCGTCCAACACGGCCATGGAGCGTGTGTGTTCTTCCCCTTCATCCGAGGAGTAGTGGGCGGGAGTGGGTGGGACTGGCCTGTGGCGTTTGGCCGGTGTCTTGCCTTTGCCCGGGTTGTCAGCCCCTTTTTCGCCCTTCCAGTGGCGTTTGCTGGGCCGTGAGTCGGCCTGCGTATGGGATTCTGAAGCCTCAGAATCATAGTCATGGGCTTGGGCTTTTGTGACTTTTTTAGCCTGATCGGCAGTTGCCGTCATAACCCTGGATAGCGCTTTCTCCATAGAGGCGGAGATGGCTTCCGCGATCATGGTTTGGAAATCCGCAGGGTTTTGGGGTGTATCCATAATGATAGGAGTAGGACCGCTGTAATAGAGAAAGCACAGTAAACGTTGGGCTAGGGGTCAATCCCAGTGAGTGAAAAAGGTACCTGCAGTACCCAGGCAACCCCAGCAGGGTAGTGTATATATGTATAATAACAATAAAATAGGAATAAGCACCCCGGCAGGGTGAGAATGATAAATCTGGCAGCAAAAGCACCAGTTTCCCCCCAGCAGGGGATATTGGGTTTTTTTTTTTCTGGGCCTCACCCAGTTATATATGCATGTACATATATAGGTGGCACAAAATCCACCTGATAGCAGCGGTAATTAGATGATAGGGCCTCACCCTGAATGTAGCAAAATGGCACATAAATACACTGGAGAGCCAGTAATGATAAACAGTATGGGGCCTCACCCCAATGCACAGTTTTATAACCTTATATGGGAAGGCTGACTGACCTGGGGACCCCTGCCTGATTGCGTCCGGTATTGAGGTGATCGGGTGCCGAAATGAAGAGACCGCAATGCTCCCAAGATGGCGGCCGTGGATCTCGCGAGACGCGAGATCCAAGATGGCCGCCGGAGAAAAAACGGGAAGTAATTTCCCGCCGTGCGGTAGAAACAGCGCGGCTGTGAAGCCGCGAGGTGGGGAACGGGTGGAGGAGGGTGAGCGTTACCCTCAGTTAGGAGGAAAACGGTCGGTCCGACGGCGGGGAAAAAGCCGGCGGACCGCGTGGGAACGAAAAAGGGGGGGAAAAGGCCCTGAGAAAAGGGACATAAGGAGAAAAAACCCCCCCTCCCCAAGGGATAAAGTCCCAGAGAGTAAAACGTCTATAAGAAGATGTATAGTAATTATCTATGTAAATACAAATATACAGTACATAGAAATACAGTAACTACAAATGTAATATAGAGCAAATATAATAAGTAAAAGGGAAGAGCCAAAAACTCTGACCTGTCTGCTGATGGAGCAGTAAAGAAAGAGGCGGAGGAGCCTCATCACTGTGAATATTGTACCTCCTACTGCATTTTTGATTGGTTAATGTTTTCTCACTTTTCTTTACTGCTGTGTGGAGTTAGTAAAGAGAGTTAATGCAAAATATGAAGCCTCCTGTCATGTTGTAAAATTGTGAAATATGCTATGACTCGTGGATAAGTCAAGCATTCGTGTTCCCTTGTTTGAACCTTGTTTCGTCTGATATCCCCCTGCATTAAAATGGAATTGTTCCCCTTCTGTTTGGTTACCAAACAGACTCTGTGTGGTTCCTTTTGTTACCACCTCCTAATCACTGACCACCCCTGGCTGTTAACCACAAACAAGCATTCCCTGGGTGTTCAAACAATAAGCGGCCATCTTGTCTCTCAAACACAGGCAGCGGTACATGATCATCGAAGGCATGGATCTCTGAGTTGGCTACGCAAGCCCGCGAACCCCGATGAAATCTGTACCCCTGCCCATTAGACTTCCCGACCAGCTAGGAGAATGGCATACGGGAGTCGACATTGCCCCGCATTCAATATACAAAATTCTATCGAAACTAGCACTGACCCGTGGAAAAGTTGACTCTGCATTTTAAAATGAAGTCTCTGACTAAAATGTCTCGACTTATACATGAGTATATACAGTAGGTTGTGAAGTGTGAGAAGGGGGTTATGGTGATTTGTGAAATGTGGGAAGGGGAATATAGAGATTGTAAAAAGGGAGAATAGTGGGATATGGTCCCCTCCTGAAATGGTGTACTGGACCGCTTCTGGTCATATACATATATATATAAATGCATGCCACCCAGAAATCGAGGAAAGAGCCCCAATCTGGCATTCTGCCAAGGGCAACCTTAATCTTGCTCTGGATAATATGCATCTATGCAGACTTCTCCTCCTACAGAATGTACTTATTGAATAAGAATCCCTGAACATTCCTTGAAGCTGTCAGGGATTGCTGGAAGCAGATCGGATCCTGAGAAACATCCACGAGAGAGACACAGAGAAACACTGAACCACAAGCCTGTACCAGCGGACTACAGGCACCACAACCATTTCAATGATATGAAGTGGTGATGGTACCTAACGTGTCTTTTCAAAGTTACTTATAGAAAAAATGTCCATTGACTATCACAGATATGCAATAATTTGTCAAATGTAATTTGTGCAAAGTGTGAGAAGTGATCTGTGATGGATTTGACAGAGTCTGTGATGTGTGCTCAGTGTAGGAATGTGGCACTAATGCATTATGTAATTATCATACCTTTTATGAAAAAAGCATCAACATGCCAAGATGGATGTAGACACGAGTGTGTAGACACGAGTTTAGCATTCACAATGTCTCTTTTCTGACTAACTATTCGTCAAAAAACTACCCTGCAATAATTTGCAGGCTATGTGATAATTATAAACTGCTTTGATAATGTGAATTACAGTGTGGTTGTAAAGGTCTAAAAATAAAATATGTGCCTACATGTGTCTAAAAATAAAATGTGGTTACAGATGTTAGAAACAAAAGCTCTTGAAATGTACTTATTATTTTTATTGATTATAATTTGTAAAGTACCAACATAATCTGCAACATACAATGGCATTTTAATGTTTTATAGAATGACTTCATGCATAATGTGTGCATTATATTATCTCCAGATTGTCCTCTTAATATTGGAAAGCACTACAGAGTAAGTGCTATTTAAACGCCAATGATTGTTATTGTGGATATATATATATATATATTTATTAAAGACAGTACAATGACTTGCACAAAGGTGCATCAGGAAATAAAAATACATTTAGAAGTCCTTGAATAAAGGAGTCGCTAATGCATTGTAGACATTCAGATGAGGTGGAGCCATTAGTATAAAAGGTTAAAGACATGACGAGAAGAAAAATGCATGCAATATTATTACAAAGTTATTTATTCATCTGAAATCCTTACATATCAAGTACTGGTTGGAATGCATTTAAAGGGACACTCCAGGCACCCAGACCACTTCTGCCCATTGGAGTGGTCTAGGTACCAACTCCCACTACCCTTAACCCTGAAAGTTTAATTATTGCAGTTTTTTATAACCTGCAATAATTGCCTTGCAGGGTTAACTCCACCTCTAGTGGCCGTCTACTAGACAGCCACTAGAGGGCACATCCTGGTCCATAGCACAGAAAACCTGTGCAAGAATGTCACTGGGCGTCCTCACGCTGTGTGAGGACCTCCAGCGTCGCTCAATTCCCCATAGGAAAGCATTGAATAGCATTTTCAATGCTTTCCTATGGAGAGCTCTAATGCGCATGTGCGGCATTGCATGTGCATAAGGTCTCCACGGCCAGCGGGCGGGATCAGTCTCGCCCACCGGCTGACGTAATGAAGAGGAGGAGCGGCGGCGACCCAAAACCACCGCCGAGGGACATCGGCGGGGGTCTCAGGTTAGTGACTGAAGGGGTTTTCACCCCTTCAGCAACCGGGGATTGGGAGGTGGGAGGGAGAGGGGACCTGCAGTGCCAGGAAAACGAATTGTTTTCCTGGCACTGGAGAGTCCCTTTAAATGAAAGCTGTGGCCTTTTTTAATATATGAAATTAATACGTGAACTATTTAAAGGGACAGTATAGGCATTCAGACCACTTCTGCTCACTGAAGTGGTCTGGGAGCAGTGTCCCAGATCCCTTAACCCGGAGCAGGTAAAACTGCAATAATTACCTGCTAGGGTTTACTCCATCTCTACCAGACAGCCACTAGAGGGATTTCTGGGCTGTTAGATGACTTTTGGTCACCTGACGCTAGATGTCCTCACGCTATGCATGGGATGTCCAAAACCCCATAGAAAAGCAGTGAAAAATGCTTCCCTTTGGGGAAATCCTAATGCGAGCGAGGCCATTAGGTCTTAGGAGAGAAGGCGAACCTGAACCAGTGCCGAGGGACATCAGTGCTGGACCCAGGTAAGTGACAGAAATGGTTTTTAACAGAGTTTGACGGAGGGAGAAGATAAAGTGCCAGAAAAATTAGTTTGTTTTCCTGACACTATAGTTTCCCTTTAAATAACAAAATATATTAGAAAATATACTTGTGTTATTCAGAGGAGTGGGGGAAAGCTCTTGCTTTAACATCAAATGTCTGCATGATGTCAGCCTGTCATTATTTCTTTTCTTTTTTGCTATTGATGAGAATATCTGTTAGTCATCAAATTATTTTCTTTAAATATTTTTCTTTCAATACATCAGAAACTCTGTCTTTGGCAGTAAATCTCACAATTGTAATTCTTCTGCTGTACCTACAACCTCACACAGGATGTGTGTGAGATCTCTCAGCCAATCAGAATTATTCCATACATATATATGGAAAGATGACAGGGCATGAATGTGTGTATAAGAGTGAAGAACTAAATTGCGCATTTGCAAGGTTTTTGTTTCACTTGAACATAAGATCCACATTTATATATATTATTTTTGGAAGTCACATTTATTTGAATTTGAAAATAACGTGCAGCAGAAAGAAAATGATCTCCTTAAAAAAAAAAAAAAAAAAACATGCATCATGCAAATAATTATAATTAAAAAACATTTTTTTATTTTTTTTTGCTCAATGCTCCATTATTTTTGTTGCCTTGATTCCATTTCACAAAATGTTGAGATTTCTTTTCCTTTTTTTAAATGTAGAAATACATTGAAAAATGCCTTAATTTGTCTATTCACAGCACCATGCTATGTCTGTTATCACAATACATTCCTGCCTTGGGAGATAATTAAAGATTATAGGTGAGCAGAGAGGTGCTCATTAGGAGAGAGCCTTTGATCTGCGTGTTACAGATTTTTTCCTTTGGGGAAATCTCGAAATTGTGTATGTTTGCTGACTACTGTGAAACAAAGTCTGTGACATAAACAAACCCCCACTGATAGTACATTAACCCATTCAGCACCAATATCAGTCTGTGCCACCTTACCAATCTGATCTTAAGAGACTCTGCTCAAACATCTAGTGCCCCACTCATTTGTATTTACCAGCATTGATAAAGGTATAAGGGCAGGAGAATTGGAAGTAAAATAATTGTTAAAGAGAGAGTCTACACTTCATGACTAATATTCATCCATTGCCGTCCCTCTTGACTCTGACTTCTTCTCTGATATTTTAACTTGATGGCTGCTCATTTTCTCAAACTTAACCTGACCAAAACAGAGCTTCTTGTCTTTACTCCCTCAAGTGCTGCTACTCCAGTGTCTCCCTCCCTCCAACTCAATGGCTACTATCAGCTCTACCTTGCAGGCTTGCTGCCTAGGTGTTCTCTTTGACTCCAACCTCTCCTTATCTTCAGTCACTCACCAAATCCTGCTGCTTCCATCTCAGTAACATAGTTCGCATGCACCTCTATGGAATGCTGGATGCTGCCATGCCACTATCATCTCTCGCCTTCACATATTGCAATCTGCATCTCAGTGGCCTTGCATGGTCCCGGTTGGCCCTGTTTCAGTCTATAATGAATGCGGTGGCAAGGCTCATCTTCCTGTCTGCCAGCAACTTCCATGCCTTCCCTATATTTTAGTCCCTACACTTCATATACAAATAAAAATTATTGAAACCTCAGTTCTTCAGGAAAGCATATAATTTAAACTTTTAATAGCTTCACCCCCCCTATCACTCCCCCACCTGCACTTTGGTAAACCACCTTGCTTCCTCTCCTGCAACTGTGTCATCCAATAAACTAACCCATCATTGTAAACTATTCTAGGTACATACTTTTCCCACCCATAAAATACATTCTACCCTTTCCTTTGTGTCACTTTAACCCACTCCCTCTAGAATGCAACCTCTTTGAGCAGGGCCCTCAATACCCTCTGTACCTGTGCGTCCAACTCGTCTTGTTGCACATATGTGTCTGTTAGTCCACCTATTGTACAGAGCTGCAGAATTTGTTGGTACTTTAAAAATAATAATAACAGGTTGGAGCAGTTATGGTACTAGTAGGCTATTGGCACACTGGTTTGTTTCTGCATCTAACCATTTTAAACAATTTAAATAAAACCAGTGGTCCCATAGACACTGTCCCCTCACCATTTTGTTAATGCCATGGTTTGACGAATAATTGGGCAGTTTCTATAGCTTACTAGTACCATAATCATTACAACAGGATGTAGTAGTTATGGTGCTTAGCGCTGCTCCTTTAATGATCTATTCCTGTCAGCCATACCCCTTCCATTTCTGTTATTATATTTGCTATGATAAAAGCGATGATCAAGTTAATTGGCCTCAGACCTGGATTGAAGGTACGTTTTAGTCTTTTTGTTCTTTTTTTCCTTTCGGGGGGAGGGGATGACAGCATGGGTTACTCTAAAGAAAAACAGTGTCTTACTGAAAAACTAAAACCTATTAAATAAGTGCCTTTGTATTTTGGGATGAAGGGCTCTCACTACCTGTCCCAATTCTGTTTGATACTTATCTGCTAGGCAGGTTAGCGAGCTTTATTTAATAAAATTATTGAAAATACAATGGTAAGCACATCATGTTTGCCTTTCTTTTTCTTGCTCCTTCTCTCTGTGCTTGTTATTTACTTGTTGAAATGAAAAGGCTGTTATTATTCTGAGAACTCATGTGAAAACCCATTGGTTCTTTTGTCTCTACTTCATTTCTAATGTACCAGTTACTTAAAATGTTGGAATCTCCCGGCTTTCACTGGCTTGGTTTAGTTGTGGGACAATAATGAATACTTTCTGCTGCCTGTTAAAACAAGAAGGAATTTGTCACTATTGTGCTCTTGAGCTTTCCACTTACCCAAATTATAGTGCAGGTTTACAAAACAAGTAAGGTAAATGTCATGTGTGTTTTTAACATTTATTGTTAGTTTGTAGCAGTCATTTCGGCGTGGTGTGCCAAATGCATGGTATTGTATCAAAATGTAATACATCTTTATCTACAGATAAATATCCAGCATTTCTTAAACATGAAACTGTTTTTGTACAATACATTACTGTAATTCCATACACAGTAACTTTGTGTGTACTTTATACAGGCATTTATAATTTGTAGACTCAACAAAAAAATCACTGAAAGAGTTATTCTGGCTACAATAGCCAAACTGAGAGAAGAGTTAGGTTTGGGAATTGTTTATCAAATAAGCTATAGTAAGCAAACCCCAGTTTTGCCATTTGGACTAAAATCTCGAGAATTGTCTGTGTTTATAACCCTGTAAGAATTCTTATTTGTTGAATATCTTTGATATTATTTAATGTGCTGTGATATGTTTAGATGCTATCAATACATTCTTTGTTTCAAATAAATGTAATTTTAATGTAATTTTTCAATCAAAAAGTGTTCAGTAATGAAGTGGTTATGGCTTAAACTGTGACGTGGCCTGTAGCTATTTTACGTTATCTTTAAATTATTTTTATTAGCAGTATCAAAAAGAGAATACATTTAATACATCAATCATCTCAGTTTACAAATATTTTTCGACATACAAAAACATACTGCATAAAACTTGCTCGAGGTTTGTAAACATGTCCTGGGTTTTCTTAGTCTAACCGTGATATCTAAGCTCTGGGTCCTATCTCTTACTTTGTTATTACACGTTTATCTAATAAATCTAGGCATTGTGTGTATGCTATACTATTTCTCCTTGCTTTTGGGCTAGTCCAATGAAAACCTTTTTTCATCTTCAGCTGATATCTCATTAGCTCTATAAGTTCTAATAAAGTAGGTATATTTCTCGATTTCCATTTTCTAGCAATTAATATCTTAGATGGTAAGATATGGTAATTAAAGGACCACTCTATGCACCCAGACCACTTCAGCTTAATGAAGTGGTCTGGGTGCCAGGTCCCTCTAGGATTAACCCTTTTTTTTTTATAAACATAGCAGTTTCAGGGAAACTGCTATGTTTATAAATGGGTTAATCCAGCCTCTAAAGCCTCTAGTGGCTGTCTCATTGACAGCCGCTAGAGGCGTTTGCGTGCTTCTCACTGTGAAAATCACAGTGTAAAGACGCCAGCGTCCATAGGAAAGCATTATGAATGCTTTCCTATGAGACTGGCTGAATGCGCGCACAGCTCCTGCTGCGCATGCGCATTCAGCCGAAGAGGCGGAGAGGCGGAGGAGAGCTCCCCCCCGGCGCTGGAAAAAAGGTAAGTTTAACTCCTTTCCTCTCCCCGGAGCCCGGCGGGAGGGGGTCCCTGAGGGTGGGGGCACCCTCAGGGCACTATAGTGCCAGGAAAACGAGTATCCCAAAACAACTCAGAGACTGAAACAGAAACCCCCAATCTACCCGATCAAATGCTTTCTCTGCATTTATTGATAGTACTATAAGGGTTTGTAGATCCATGTCTGCCTTATCTAGCATATTAATTATCCTCCTTGTATTATTATAAGACACTCTGTCTGACATGAACCCTATTTGATCGTGGTGTATGAACTGTGGAAGGATCTGTTTCATCCTCTGAGCCAGAACTGATGCCATCAGTTTTGCATCTGAGTTTTTAAGTGATTTAGGTCTATAGTTCTCCATTTTATCTGGATTTATTTGGCTTAATTATAGGCATAATATTAGCCCTTGTGAATTCTTCTGGTGAATCTCCCCAGTTACCAATTTCATTTAATGCTATTGTCACATAGCCACTAATATTCTCTTTCATGGCCTTATAAAAAATCCACTGAAACCATCCGGTCCTGGTGTTTTTTGTTTCTTTAAATTCTCTATGGCCCAAATCACTTTGTCCTCTCTAATTTGATTGTTTAATTCTATACTTTGTTCCTTAGTAATTTTAGGAATCTTTATTTTATTTATATACTTTAAAAAAAAAAATGTTTACAGTTATCTTAAAGGGTAAATTATAAAGTTGTTTATAGTATGCATTAAAAGCTAAACCAATATCTTTTGGTGACATATGTATTTGACCTTTATCGTCTATAATTTTATAAATGGGATTATTGGCCTGTTTTTAGTTTTTTTAGTTGGTTAGATAATATTTTATCTGCTTTATTATTTTTGTGATACCAGGTCTGCTTTAGTTTTTCTACTTTCCAGTTAAATTTTTTGATTTCTTCTTCTTTGATCTGTTTTTGAAGGTTAAGAAGGTCCCTAGTTCTATTGATTAGATGATTTAATTTATTTTCTCTTTGTAAATTATATAACTTAATGTATAAGTGTTAATATCTGCTCCTCTTTTCTTATTTTTTTATTATGCCCATTTTTATTAAATATCCTCTGCAGACGTTTTTATAAGCGCACCACAGAATGGATTTGGATTCTACCGAATTAACATTCTCGCTAAAATACAAATCTATCATCTTCTTTTATATATGCTAGATTTTCTTCATTTATTAAAAGCTTTTCAATTAATCTCCACTGTACATTGAGATTTTAATTATCTTTGACAACCTATATAAATGCATTGGGTCAGACCATACTGTTTCTTTAATAAAATTCTTTTTAATTGTATGTGTCATTGTATAATCTGTCCAAATCATATCAATTCTTGTATATGAGCAATGGGCTGGGGAAAAATTAGTGTAATCTTTTGTATATCGATTTATTATTCTCCATATATCATAGAGTTGAAGTTTTGACGCTAATAATTCTAAAGAGTGTGCTGATTTTAAAAGTTGGTAGTTTATTGTTTTACCTTGTATAACAATCTTATCAGTCTTTATATCCATAATGCAATTGAAATTACCTGCTAGGATGATCGATCCTTTATAGATTCTTTTGAATTTTTCTAGCACTTTCTTTTAATGAAAAAAACAGGATTTATATTTATTGCATAAATATTAATCATTGTATAGATGTTCCTTTCTATATTTCAAATCAAAACAACAAATCTAGCGGTCGGGATCACACTCCTGATATATTATTTCTAGCATTACTTTTTTTTTAGATATTATTATAGCTACACCTTTTATTATTTTTATCTTTCAAAGAAGACTCTAATTTGAGAAATGTGGCAAGCCGACCATGGCACCCAATCTTGTTTCAACCAGTGTGTTTCCTGCACAAAACATATGTCAATTTTTTCTTTTTAAATTAATTTAACTAACGCTGATCTTTTTTAGGGTGAATTTAACCCTTGAGCATTAAAAGACATGAATTTAATCATCGGAAAGAATTCCTTAGTTCTCCTCTACCATGTTTTCTACCTCGAGCAAGTAATTCACAAATACATGAACATTAATAAAAAAAAAAACACTTTTCACAAATATGAAGAATTACCATCATTCTTCTTGGTCTTCCACTGTCACTCTGGACCCCCTCTCATTTGCAGCAAGGAATATTGGAGATCTCAATATTGTCAAAGACAATATAATATGTTCAGTAAATGAACCTTGGCAATTAGGGCTGTCCAAAAAAAATTATAAATAAAATCACTAATAATTTTTATACTTATTCTTGATGAATATAACATATAACGGTATCCATTCATGTCAGACAACATTATGTATATATTTTATTCTGTTACCAATTCTAGTGAGTACCCCTATCATGCCAAATGTGTTATGTTTATTAATATCATATTATCCCCTATTGTTATTGTATATCCCACGCATGAATGCAATTATTTTATCTAAGTGGTTTTATAACCTTGTATCATTGTAGGAAGGAGAAGGAAGAGAAAAAAAAAAAAGCAAAAACCCACACTTTTAAATACTTATTCTTAATGAAAGATTTCCTCTTTATGCCAAACAACATTATATATATATATATATATATCTATTCTTCTATTACCAATCTTAGTGAATGTCACAATCTTTCCCATTTACTCCATTTTACACCATTTTATGAATATCATTTTGTTCATCTTACTGGTATCTTGTGAATTAAACCTTTTTTAATTGTGATTTATATCCCCACACTCTAATAAATCTATTATGCTATTGTGCAATTAACTAAGGATTTAGTTTTTTTCATTGTGAGTATCCCTCTTTATCTGTATGTGCTCTTTACCTTTGTTTTGTGATAATAACACGATCCTTATGATGATGTTTCTATTTCTATCTTATCCATAATAAGTGAATCTTTCACCCTTTGTGAAAATTGTGCAACAAAGTGTTAATCTAAATGTACCCCATTTCCATATTGTTGTCTTCCTTTTTCTTATCTAATTCAGGGCCTGTAGCTATTTGTTCTTCCAAGAATCAAAATCACATAGATTTTAAAGCCAGTCAAAGTCTGTGTCCTAAGCTGTGAATAGTTGCATCAATGTTGGCGCCAAATAGAGTCCTGAAACCACATCATAGTTGCATCAATGATGATGCCAGTTGGAACCTAATTCAAGACCCAAACTGTAATAGCATAAATGTTGAGCAAATCAAAACCCAGACTCTGACTTTTTGTAGCCAGACATCCCAGCATCAATTAGGAGGGGGGGTGAGAAAGAGAAATTGGGAGGAGGAGAAGGAAATTGGAGCGGGAGGAGAGATTGACATTCATCACATACACACAATGCACCCCTTGCACACAGAAAAACACACAATGCATTACACACACAGACACACATACACAAGCAATGCAACCGTTACACACAATGCATCCCTTACACACATTCAATGCATCCCATACATACACAGAAACACACCTTGCAGCCCTTACACATACACAATTTCACACAATGCATTCCTTACACACATATCAGGACATCCCCTACACACTCCACCCCCTGTGAACAAACTCATTGGTGGAACATGAAGGTGGACCCTGGGACCCAGACCTTGAGCTGTGTAAAGGACCCCCAAAAAATGGAGCTGCTTCCCGTTCTCCCAGAACATTGATTTTTGTGACCACAGTTACAAACCGCCTCCAGAGAGCCTGTTCTGCACCAGACCAGTGGAGCCAGACTGCAGCTAGAGCCCATCATCATCCTCATCTGGTTGTAAGTAGGCAATCTAGTATATTATTCGTGGCACTAAGCTCTAATTTACCTCACATTAAAGAAACACTATAGTCCCCAGAACCACTTCAGCTTAATGTAGTGGTTCTGGTGTCTATAGCCTGTCCCTGCAGGCCTTTTAATGTAAACACGGCGGCACTGCAGCACTGGCGTTAGTTAACATGGCAAATCATATGGGTGGGGCATTGTGATGTCACATGGGGGGGCAGCAAACTTTACTTTTGCCTAGGGCGGCAAAAATCCTTGCACCGGCCCTGGCTGGAGGGGGCTGTGTGAGCTGTGGCCGCACAGTGTCCCATGGTAGTTAGGGTGCTGTGCGGCCAGTACAGCTCACACAAGCAAACAGCTGATAAACTGGCCGCACGGAGGAAATGTGTATGTGTGACTGTCTGCCTGTGACTGTATGTGACTGTCTGCCTGTAACTGAGTGTGTGACTGTCTGTCTGTAACTGAGTGTGTGACTGTCTGCCTGTAAATGTGTGTGTGGGGCTGCAGGGATTTTGTAGAAGGGGGCGGGGGTTTTGTATTGGGACAGGAGTCTTTATAAGGGGGGATAAGCAGGGGATTTGTGGAAGGGGGTTGCGGGGGTTTTGTAGACGGGGCAGTACAGGATTTGTAGAAGGGGCAGGACAGAGGTTTTGTAGGAGGGGCAGGACAGGACAAGGGTTTTGTAGGAGGGGCTGACAGCGGTTTTGCAAAGTTTACAAATTGTAAAAAAAAAAGAGAACCTTTAAAATTTTTTACAGGTTTTATTTTTTTTTTGGGGGGGGGGTGAAAAGCACAGGATCCGCCCCGGGTGCCAAATGCTCTAGGTACGCCCCTGGTTCTGCTCTATGCCTCGTTGTTTCATTCTGAATTCCTAATAGGGCTTATTCTCAGTTCATTATATTTCTCTGGTATACAGACTCAGCTTGTCTGACTATCCTGATCTCTGCACTCCTAGACCTGGCCTGGCATGACTTTCTTTTATATCTCTACATCCCTTGACCATGGCTTGATACTTGACCCCTGTCCACCATCAAAAGTGCCTTCAATGGGGACATGAGCATCTGAACTGGACCAAGGAAGAAGGTTGCCTGGTCTGATGAATCACATTTTCTTTTAGATCAAGTGGATGGCCAGGTGCGTGTGCATCTTTTACCTGGGGAAGAGATGTCAGGAGGATGCACTATGGGAAGAAGGCAATCACCTGGACGTTACTTTAACACATCCCACCTACTTAGAGATTGTTACAGACCTGGTAAACCCCTTCATTGAAATGGTGTTCCCTGATGGCAGTGGCCTCTTTCAGGAGAATAATACATTCTGCCAAAATTGTTCAGAAATAAATTGAGGAACATGACAAAGAGTTCAAGGTGTTGCCTTGGCCTCCAAATTGCCCATGTCTTAATCCGATTGAGCATATGTGGGATGTGCTGGATCCATGGAGTTGCCAACTCCAACTTGCAGAACTTACAGGATCTGCTGCTAATGTCATGATGCCAGATACAACAGGACCTGTTCAGAGGTCTTGTGCAGTCCATGCCACAACACATCAGAGCTGTTTTGGCAGCACCAGGGGGGCTTACATGATATTAGGCAGGTGGTTTTAATGTTGTGGCTGATCAGTGTAAGTAGAATTGTATGTGGCTAGCTTATTAGCTAGGTCGATAGTTTATTAATTAGTTGACAGATAATACATACATGCATTATTTATTACTATAGAGAAATGCAGTATTTTGGACTATAATGGCTGTGCGAAATAAAAAAAGAATTCCCCTGTTTGAAATGCCATTGCATGTCTATGTTTTTAAAATGAATATTTTTCTGTGATTTGTTTTAAATCAGTGGGTTGCTTATCTAGGTCAGATAAGGCAAGAATCCGGTGAAGTAAGGAAACTATATGGCTCACACCCATATTTGTTTTTGTAAAATTAGGATAATCTAAGGAAGCTATGCATAATCATTGCTAAACTTGGGTAAATTTGGATATTTCAGTACACTGAGACACACAACTGCAGCTACAGTATGAAATGTGAAAAATGCATAATGTTAATACCCATTTGTCTTTTCTAAGATTGGGCACTAGTGATGCACTGAACGGTTCGCTGGCGAACATAGCATGTTCGCGTTTGCCATGGCGGGCGAACATATGCGCGGTTCGATCTGCCCCCTATTCGTCATCATTGAGTAAACATTGACCATGTACCTCACAGTCAGCAGACACATTCCAGCCAATTAGCAGCACACCCTCCCTAGCAGACCCTCCCACCTACTGGAAGGCATCCTTTTTACATTCATTCTCAAGCTGCATGCTTAGTGAGAGGAGGGAAAGTGTAGCTGCTGTTGATTAGATAGGGAAATGCATAGCTAAGTTAGGGTATACAGTGTCCACTACAGTCCTGAAGGACTCATCTGATCTCTGCTGTAAGGACAGCACCCCAAAAAGCCCTTTTTAGGGCTAGAACATCAGTCTGCTTTTTTTTTGTGTAATGTAATTGCAGTTAGCCTGCCTGCCAGCTTCTGTGTCAGGCTCACAGTGGATACTGTGCCCAGTGCCACCACTCACTCACTGGTGTCACAATAGCTTGCATTTAAAAACAAAAAACTTTTTTCACTGTTATAGATTGAATAGCAGTTAGTTGTCTCAAAGCGGGTGTGTCAGGCTCACAGTGGATACTGTGCCCAATGCCACCACTCACTCACTGGTGTCACAATAGCTTGCATTTAAAACCAAAAAACTTTTTTCACTGTTATAGATTGAATAGCAGTTAGTTGTCTCAAAGCGGGTGTGTCAGGCTCACAGTGGATACTGTGCCCAGTGCCACCACTCACTCACTGGTGTCACAATAGCTTGCATTTAAAAACAAAAAACTTCTTTCACTGTTATAGATTGAATAGCAGTCAGTGTCCTTAAAGCGGGTGTGTCAGGCTCACAGTGGATACTGTGCCCAGTGCCACCACTCACTCACTGGTGTCACAATAGCTTGCATTTAAAAACAAAAAACATTTTCACTGTTATAGATTGAATAGCAGTCAGTGTCCTTAAAACGGGTGTGTCAGGCTCACAGTGGATACTGTGCCCAGTGCCACCACTCACTCACTGGTGTCACAATAGCTTGCATTTAAAAACAAAAAACTTTTTTCACTGTTATAGATTGAATAGCAGTTAGTTGTCTCAAAGCGGGTGTGTCAGGCTCACAGTGGATACTGTGCCCAGTGCCACCACTCACTCACTGGTGTCACAATAGCTTGTATTTAAAGCCCAAAAACTTTTTTCACTGTTATAGATTGAATAGCAGTTAGTTGTCTGCAAGCGTCTTTGTGTCAGGCTCGCAGCGTATACTGTGCCCACTTGCCCAGTGCCACCACTCACTCACGGGTGTCACAATAGCGTGCATTTAAAAACCAAAACACTTTTTTCACTGTTATAGATTGAATAGCAGTTAGTTGTCTGCAAGCGTCTGTGTGTCAGGCTCGCAGCGTATACTGTGCCCACTTGCCCAGTGCCACCACTCACTCACTGGTGTCACAATAGCGTGCATTTAAAAACCAAAAAACTTTTTTCACTGTTATAGACTGAATAGCAGTTAGTTGTCTCAAAGCGGGTGTGTCAGGCTCACAGTGGATACTGTGCCCAGTGCCACCACTCACTCACTGGTGTCACAATAGCTTGCATTTAAAACCAAAAAACCTTTTTCACTGTTATAGATTGAATAGCAGTAAGTTGTCTGCCAGCGTCTGTGTCAGGCTCACAGTGGATACTGTGCCCAGTGCCACCACTCACTCACTGGTGTCACAATAGCTTGCATTTAAAACCAAAAAACTTTTTTCACTGTTATAGATTGAATAGCAGTTAGTTGTCTGCCAGCGCCTGTGTCAGGCTCACAGTGGATACTGTGCCCAGTGCCACCACTCACTCACTGGTGTCACAATAGCTTGCATTTAAAACCAAAAAACTTTTTTCACTGTTATAGATTGAATAGCAGTTAGTTGTCTCAAAGCGGGTGTGTCAGGCTCACAGTCGATACTGTGCCCAGTGCCACCAATCACTCACTGGTGTCACAATAGCTTGCATTTAAAATCCAAAAACTTTTTTCACTGTTATAGATTGAATATAAAAGTGGCCTCTTTGAGAGAAATATTTCCCACAATCAGAACAAAAATAAGGTTTCTCTCCTGTATGGCTCCTCAAATGATGCTTAAGATTGGAAGCGGCTGAAAAGCATTTCTCACACTCAGAACAAAAATATATTTTTTTTAACATTCTCTCCACTTTGAACGAAATGACGTTTGGGAAGAGATTTTGAATGAGTAGGTTTTTCATGTACGATACGGGAACATGATTTAGATCCTTGGTAAGTTTTGCGAGATCCAATAGTGTATATGTAGGGGGAAAAGTCAATCCATATCTGCCAAGTGACCCTATGTAGGAGGAACAGTCTCTATTCTGCTCTGTGTCAGTGTGTATCAGGGGCTCTGAGGACAGGTGTCAATCCATATCTGCCAAGTGACCCTATGTAGTGGGAACAGTCTCTATTCTGTTCTGTGTCAGTGTGTATCAGGGGCTCTGAGGACAGGTGTCAATCCATATCTGCCAAGTGACTCTATGTAGGAGGAACAGTCTCTATTCTGCTCTGTGTCAGTGTGTATCAGGGGCTCTGAGGACAGGTGTCAATCCATATCTGCCAAGTGACCCTATGTAGGAGGAACAGTCTCTATTCTGCTCTGTGTCAGTGTGTATCAGGGGCTCTGAGGACAGGTGTCAATCCATATCTGCCAAGTGACCCTATGTAGTGGGAACAGTCTCTATTCTGTTCTGTGTCAGTGTGTATCAGGGGCTCTGAGGACAGGTGTCAATCCATATCTGCCAAGTGACTCTATGTAGGAGGAACAGTCTCTATTCTGCTCTGTGTCAGTGTGTATCAGGGGCTCTGAGGACAGGTGTCAATCCATATCTGCCAAGTGACCCTATGTAGGAGGAACAGTCCCTATTCTGCTCTGTGTCAGTGTGTATCAGGGATCCTTAGCACAGGTGTCAATCCATATCTGCCAAGTGGACCCTATGTAG
>OW240916.1:234741455-234823832 GCA_933207985.1 Pelobates cultripes
TGGCTAATAATAAATGCCAGTTCACATTGTGTGTATTAACATGCACATCTGTGATACATCTTCACAATAAGGCTGACATTACTGTAAGAGACTGTCTCACAAGTAATACTATGCTGGAAATCTGTTTTTGAGATTTGTTGGTATTTTCTGTATTTTACGGACAAATTCAAAATTTCAGATTCCATCTCATGTATATTTTATTTTGATTACTATTACGAATTTACCTGTTATACCAAGTGGCCAGACTAAATTTCTAATTATATATTTATTTATTTATTTTCAAATGCTTTATTTACCAAAATCAAAATATGCTGTTTTATTATAATAAAGTAATGTATAAAACAACAACATAATGTAAAATAATTTAAGTTTTTATCAAAATTCCATCAGCTTGTAGATCATAATAATAGGTAATGCTGCCAAAGTCAAAGGGCCACAGGAACACCAAAAACAGTCATAGTTCAATATCAGTATTTTTGTTTTGCATTATTTTGTAGTCTTCATTTTTAAGTATAAACATGTTACATACAAGAAACAAGAGCAGTGTTACACATAACGAAAACGATTTTAGGTTCATATCATTAACCATTTAATTTTAAATTACAAGTATAGACAGAATGCAATGAGACCAATTTATCCCAATAGTATTTCATATGTCCAAATATTACGGAAACACTATCTACCAATACTTATATATGAGAGAATAGGTGAAAAGACAAGAGAGTGGGGATGCAATCCCTGGTGGCTGGTGTTTTAAGATTACAGAAGCTTAAGGAAACCGTAGTCTTCTGATTTGAGTAAGTTATCCCAGATATACCAGAGGCTAGCTATCCATATTCAGAATAATCAGTAATTACATATTTGGATACTATAAACAGTTCTCCTGAACATATCTCCTTCCTGTTACCCAGTCACTGTATGATAGATAGAAAGGGAAGGTTGCTAAGGGTACTACCAATATAAACTTTGTAGATGGTACTTGACATGTATAGGAGAGATGGTGGAACAGGATTAGTGGAGACATTAGGAAGGTCAGATGGAATGGAATGCCAGGTGGAGGAGAATTTAGTTAATTAGGCACTTAGTTAAAGGGACACTATAGTCACCAGTGCAACTACATGTATTCCTGACCCTATAGTGTTAACACGACCATCTAGCCCCCCTGGGCCCCTCATGCCTCCATAAATATAGTAAAAATCTTACTGTATTCAAGCCAGAAGCTGTAAATCTGCATGCTGTTAGACTCAGGAAAAACAAGCAGTCTGCTGACATGTTATAGCCTGATCCAATCACAGTGCTTCCCCGTAGGACTGGCTGAGACTGACAAGGAGGCAGATCAGGGGCAGAGCCAGCATGATTCAAACACAGCCCTGGCCAATCAGCATCTCCTCATAGAGATGAATTGCATCAATGAATCTCTATGAGGAAAGTTCATTGTCTGCATTTAGTGGGAGGAGATACTGAATCACAGGATGCTCATGCACAGCAGATCTGAGTGGATGGAGGTATATTATGCCTCCATCAACTCAGAAGTCCCACTGGTTCACTCTGAGTGACTGCAACTGGAGGTGTTCCTAGCTTTCAATACAGTGTTTACATGAGAAAGGCTACAGGGAGCTATAGTTCTCACCTGAACAACCTCATTAAGCTGAAGTTGTTCAGGTGACTATAGTGTCCCTTTAAGTACGCTTTCCTAAACAAATGGGGTTTGGTGGATCAGTCTAATGGGGTGACAGAAGTGTATTCCATAAAAATGGTGCAGCCCTAGAGTTCTGTTAGTGAATGTAGACAGCTCAACTGCTAACAGAAGACAGAAGTAAATTGTTGGTAGAGCAGACAGAGGAGTATGGGACATACTCGCTGCTTAACAAGGATATAGTAATGAGAATACAGGGAGTGCAGAATTATTAGGCAAGTTGTATTTTTGAGGATTAATTTTATTATTGAACAACAACCATGTTCTCAATGAACCGAAAAAACTCATTAATATCAAAGCTGAATATTTTTGGAAGTAGTTTTTAGTTTGTTTTTAGTTATAGCTATGTTAGGGGGATATCTGTGTGTGCAGGTGACTATTACTGTGCATAATTATTAGGCAACTTAACAAAAAACAAATATATACCCATTTCAATTATTTATTATTACCAGTGAAACCAATATAACATCTCAACATTCACAAATATACATTTCTGACATTCAAAACAAAAACAAATCAGTGACCAATATAGCCACCTTTCTTTGCAAGGACACTCAAAAAGCCTGCCATCCATGGATTCTGTCAGTGTTTTGATCTGTTCACCATCAACATTGCGTGCAGCAGCAACCACAGCCTCCCAGACACTGTTCAGAGAGGTGTACTGTTTTCCCTCCTTGTAAATCTCACATTTGATGATGGACCACAGCTTCTCAATGGGGTTCAGATCAGGTGAACAAGGAGGCCATGTCATTAGATTTTCTTCTTTTATACCCTTTCTTGCCAGCCACGCTGTGGAGTACTTGGACGCGTGTGATGGAGCATTGTCCTGCATGAAAATCATGTTTTTCTTGAAGGATGCAGACTTCTTCCTGTACCACTGCTTGAAGAAGGTGTCTTCCAGGAACTGGCAGTAGGACTGGGAGTTGAGCTTGACTCCATCCTCAACCCGAAAAGGCCCCACAAGCTCATCCTTGATGATACCAGCCCAAACCAGTACTCCACCTCCACCTTGCTGGCGTCTGAGTCGGACTGGAGCTCTCTGCCCTTTACCAATCCAGCCACGGGCCCATCCATCTGGCCCATCAAGACTCACTCTCATTTCATCAGTCCATAAAACCTTAGAAAAATCAGTCTTGAGATATTTCTTGGCCCAGTCTTGACGTTTCAGCTTGTGTGTCTTGTTCAGTGGTGGTCGTCTTTCAGCCTTTCTTACCTTGGCCATGTCTCTGAGTATTGCACACCTTGTGCTTTTGGGCACTCCAGTGATGTTGCAGCTCTGAAATATGGCCAAACTGGTGGCAAGTGGCATCGGCAGCTGCACGCTTGACTTTTCTCAGTTCATGGGCAGTTATTTTGCGCCTTGGTTTTTCCACACGCTTCTTGCGACCCTGTTGACTATTTTGAATGAAACGCTTGATTGTTCGATGATCACGCTTCAGAAGCTTTGCAATTTTAAGAGTGCTGCATCCCTCTGCAAGATATCTCACTATTTTTGACTTTTCTGAGCCTGTCAAGTCCTTCTTTTGACCCATTTTGCCAAAGGAAAGGAAGTTGCCTAATAATTATGCACACCTGATATAGGGTGTTGATGTCATTAGACCACACCCCTTCTCATTACAGAGATGCACATCACCTAATATGCTTAATTGGTAGTAGGCTTTCGAGCCTATACAGCTTGGAGTAAGACAACATGCATAAAGAGGATGATGTGGTCAAAATACTCATTTGCCTAATAATTCTGCACTCCCTGTATGTAGAGTGGGACATAGTTATGGAAAACTTTGTACGTGAGCATTAGGAGGTTAAACTGGCTCCTGAAACATTTAGGAAGGCAGTGCAATTATTGACTAACTAAACAGTATTAATGACAAACTTTAAATGACACGTACAAGCCCAATGTAGAGAAGTTTGCAGTGAGATGTGAAATATCCAGTGTGAGCAAGTACTTTTGATGCATGTAAAAACGAGAAGATGTGTGAGATTGTTTTAGAGCCTTAGAGTGTGTTTTTAGTTTGTACAACAGCTTTTAAAGATAATGAAATCTTTATCTCATTTTGAGACATTAACTTGTTTTAAAATTAATCTGCATAACATTTACCATCATTAGTTGTATTTTTCAAAACTATTAGTTGATTATACTTCTTTGTTCAGTATTTTAACACAACCTTTGTAGCCTTCCACTTGCCATGACTTCAACATTAAGAGTTTACCCCAGAGCATTTTTGTCCTTGTTTAACTTGGATTGACTGCTCTATGAATAAGTCAGTCCGTCATACTATTTTGGGTCTTCCTGCATAGTTTTTAAGAAGCCTAAAATCTCTGTTTTCTGTTACACACGCATGACTGAGTAAACACAAACAGCTTTTTGGACAGATGTGTTCCTCAGTGTGCTTACAAGTTAAGCATTTGACTCAATGGGGGGCAAATACTGTATCCCTCTTCCATTTCAAGACACTAGACGATTTGAGACTTGTGACTTCAATCTAACAGATAGCAGAGAAGCTGAAGAAAAAAAAAAAATGATGTTAAAGCTCCCAGCCAGAGTAGACGATGGAGCAAAAAAAGGTGATACAATAAGATAGTAATATTAATTATGGAAATTATATGATTAGTATTTATCAAGAAGCCAGGCCTTACAGAAGAAAGGAACCTTAACCTGCACAAATAAATAAATAACTAAATAAATAAAATAGGAAATATACTTTATTTGTACAGCTGGGACAGAGCAGAGGGGGTGAGGGGTACGTAGCTAATGATGCTTATGTTTACTATATAATTATTACTACTTTTATCCAAATACATGACCCCTAGATATGTATCCTTTTGTTGGGACTCAACTTTTATTAGATTTATACATCTGCTTGTGAGACCAGTGTAAATAGGTTTGAGCTCAGTAACTGTTAAATATAAAGGGTAATTGAGGGCACAGCAGGGACAGTCCATAGGTATTCAATGTGATTGTTCCACTGTTAGAATATTGTCCCACAGCTATAACTTACAAACACTCTGCAACTTCACAAATGTATTGCCCCAGGCTGTTTAGAAGAATCACATGAAATGCAGATTAATATTTTTTATTCAAATATATATTTAGAAATAATATCCATATTTATAAATAGATTTTCAGTTTTGTGCTAAACATGATGAAATAATGTTTAGATTGTATGTCTCTCCTTTTTATTTCTTTCAGTATATTACATATATTTTACTTCCATTACATTTGTTTGATTATAGTCTGGGTGCTCTCAGAGTTATAAGGCTATTTCTTCTTATATGAATTCCTCCATTGAGACCTATGGGAAAATTGCTATTCAATAAGCAAAATAAACCCTTTCACCGCTCTGATATCCTCACCCTATGCTGGGGATTTAATCACATTTATATTTCAAATGCAAAGATCTTTAAATACGGCATGATTCCAAACTGATCATGGGTAAATCTTGTGACAATGTAATTAAATATGTTATCTAGTTGTCAGCTTTGTGATGTCACCATGCTCCAGTTGAACATTAGTAAAGAACACGCAGCCTTTTCTTCATCTCTAGCTTTTGTTCTCTGATATTAATGCTTGAGACTTTGTAATTAAATTATTTCAATTTGTTCTCTTAGATCGTTTCAGATTGCAGTTTGAAAGTCTTGAATTAAATGTAGATAAAATGTAACTAAAAAAATGCAGTTCTAATTGGCATAAAAACGAGGATCACAGGAAATGTACTTGCAACTCGAAAATATATAACCCCTGGGAACTTAAAGGACCACTCTAGGCACCCAGACCACTTCAGCTTTATGAAGTGGTCTGGGTGCCAGGTCCCTCTAGGATTAACCCTTTTTTTTTATAAACATAGCAGTTTCAGAGAAACTGCTATGTTTATACTGAGGGTTAATCCAGCCTCCAGAGCCTCTAGTGGCTGTCTCATTGACAGCCGCTAGAGGCGCTTGCGTGCTTCTCACTGTGAAAATCACAGTGAGAGCACGCAAGCGTCCATAGGAAAGCATTGTAAATACTTTCCTATGCGACTGACTGAATGCGTGCGCGGCTCCTGCCGCGCATGCGCATTCAGCCGATGACGTCGCGAGCAAGGAGGAGAGGAGGAGTACAGCTCCCCGCCCGGCGCTGGAGAAAGGTAAGTGTTTAACCCCTTCCTCTCTCCAGAGCCCGGCGGGAGGGAGTCCATGAGGGTGGGGGCACCCTCAGGGCACTATAGTGCCAGGAAAACGAGTATGTTTTCCTGGCACTATAGGGGTCCTTTAATATCTCTCTGAAATGCTGCATTTTATAGATATAGTTATGGTTTATAATGGTAAAAGAATGCTCCCAACATTATAACCACTACAGTGCCACGGCACCATCCAGAGTAAGTAGTGAAAGCGTTTGCAAACAGTTTTAATTAGCTGCCCTGAGCATCAACTGAATGCACTCAACCAATGAGCACCTCATTGCACCTCTGGGTTTAGTTGATAGAGGTGACCAGCACCATTGAACACAAGGTAAAACTATTTGCAAACTATTTGACTTCTTTTTTTTTTTTAATTCTTTATTTTTGGAAGCGCAATGTTAAGTACATGCTCAAAATATGACATAGGCATTTAACATAAAGTATAAGCACAAGTACATGCTAAAAAGGTCAAGATGATGTGCGCTTTTTTTTTTTTTTGTGTGATGTACAAGTAAGATTATACATGCAGAGAAAACAAAACAAATGTCGCTGAGTAGTCGATTTAAACAAGAAGAAAACATTTCTAACTATATGTTGCGCTTCACAGGCTGAGGGTATATGTCTAGCTTACGCCGTACAATAGTATAAATGCTGAGACGCTATGAATACATTTTTGCTTATTGTGTGTGAACGCCCCAGGACACCCACCGCAGGTGGTTAACTACCAGTACCCCAATTGATGTTTAATGCGTTTCCCATGTAACAAGGCTGAAGGAAATGTGACCACATAGAGTCCATGTTTATGGAGGCAGAAGGCTGGAGAGTTCCCATATGACTGTTAGGAACCTCTTGTTGCGATTTAGCCGTCAATCCCCGCGGCACTGCGATGAACGTGCTGATCCAGGAGAGGGAGCGTTGCTGTGCACCGGTTGCCTGCCGCCTGGGCCAGCCTGAAGATATATCTGCTGGGTCCGGTTAGTATGAGCTGGATCAAAGCGGTTTGCGGCTGCTCACCTCCTCCCCAGCATCCATTTCGCGTGTTGCGCCACTCTTTTTGGGAACATTAGTCGGGCTGGTGGTGATGCGGTGAGTATTTGTGTTCCCGTCGGCCTGGTTGCCCTCTGCATGTATTTAGGGCCCACCTGGGATTTGCGGTAGTTGCGTAGCAGCTAGCAGTTTCCTCGGTGCAAGCTGGTGAGTGTGTTGCCGCCATTTTAGACGTGGCTTGCGGCCTGGGCTGTGGGTTGGTAGTTCTGTGGGGTCCCATGATCTTCTCCACGGTAGTGGCCACAGGGCGTGGGCCGGGATCACCCCCGCCGGCCCAAAGGGGGGGGAACGGGGCCCGGTACATACGGTATTATAGTGAGTCCAGCTTTATACCACTGTGCAGGATAGCGGGGCAGCGGCCGTCCACCCCGCTCACCGCCCGAGTAGGCCTCATCCAGTGAGAACAGTGTGTATCTCCCCGAGGGACTAAAACAGTTGCTGCTAGCCTCTCCTCAGGACCGGAGCTCCCATGGGTGTAAGTCCATAACTTTTGGTCGTCAAGCGTGTTCAGGAGTTACTCTTTTAGGCTTAAAAAGTCAGAAAGTCGTTGGAGCTGTTGTTTCGTGCGACCATGCAGCATGGCGGTCAGGCCCCGCCCCCCCAACTATTTGACTTCTTACCCTGGGAAGGTACCAAGGTACACTGTAGTAGTTATAATGCTTGGAAAGTTCCATTAAAGAGTGGGAGGTTAGGAGGCACATGGAAGATAGCTCTGTGTAATAAGGAGCTTATATTTCCTGCTTCATTACTAAATTTATTATTCAAGCTACACAGCAAGTTTGTGCAGTTATACTCACCTTGATTAGCCAGGATTTATTCTACCTTCATTTGAGATAGAGTTTCTGCATGTCTGTTGGATGTTTATCCCTAATCCATAAAAGGCTTATTTGCATGCTTGAGGTAGGGTAGTTGGCTGATATCCCACCACGGGTGATGGCTGCTCTTCACACAAATCAAACCGAGGGTTAATTTCTTCACGCCTTTGATGACTTCTGCAGGTCCTGTGACCTGTGTCAATTCTGGCCAAAGCTTGCTCTCCAGGTCTTTGGCAAAGCATCAAAGAGGTTTATGGAGATAAGGCCAAGATCATGCAATGATCTCTTAGTATTCAGTACTACTGTTTAGTATATAGCTTACTCTCTACATCAAGAGATCTCCTTGCAGCCCGGCGAGCCGTGAGTACATGCCTCGTATAAAAGCAGAGTAGGCACCTGCTCACCCCACATTGCAGGTGCTTACTCTGCTATCATTTACCCGGCCGGAGAAGAGGAAGCAGGACATGGTCGGCAGCGTGGGAGCTCAGTGTTCCTGCTCCTCACTGCTCCCTCGCGCCATCTGTAGTGATGCCGGGTGCCAGAATAAGACGTCACCTGGCATCACTAAACTGCGTGCGAGGGAGCAGTGAGGAGCAGGAACACTGAGCTCCAGATAGATCCCCCTGGACACCAGGGAATGATTGAGTGAGTGTGTGTATGTGTGTGTGTCTGTCAGTGTGTGTGTGTCTGTCAGGGTGTGTGTGTCTGTCAGGGTGTGTATGTCTGTCTGTCAGTGTGTGTGTGTGTGTCTGTCAGTCTGTGAGTGTGTATGTCTGTGTGTGCCTGTCAGTGAGTGTTTATGTCTGTGTGTGTCTGTCAGTGTGTGTGTCTGTTAGTGAGTGTATGTCTGTGTCTGTCTGTCAGTGAGTGTGTGTGTCTCTGTAAGTGAGTGTGTGTTGGTCAGTGTTTTGATGGTTGCGGCTGGACAGTGGAGTACCTGGAGGTGCACGGAGGTACGCCACGTCACATTCCAACGTGAAGTCGACGTGCTCCACCTTCACAGGGTTTCAAGAAGTAGCGGGAGTATCCACTTTGGCACAGAGTGCGGACGGTGCCTTTTAGGGAATACCAGAGGCCGGACTCCGGAGTTGCATACTGGCAGCGGCAATGTAAGTGGAGTCTGCTTGTTGGCTAGAGGGGGGTGTTGGGATTTAGTAGAGGGGGGAAGGACTGGGATTTAGTATAGGGTGAGGACTGGGATTTAGTATAGAGGAGGACTGGGATTTAGTATATGAGGGGACTGGGATTTAGTAGAGGGGGTGCGGTATAAAAATAAACCTACGTTTCTATGAAAATGTAAGTAGTAGGTCTAGGGTTTAGGGTCCGAATTACCGAAGTTACGATTTACCGAAGTTACGAACCAAACCGAATGCCATTGGTCTGAATTGCCGAAACAGACACATTTTTTTACTTAACCAAATTTCTGAACCGAACCAAATTTTTTGCCTATGCACATCCCTACCGCTGATCCTTTGGGCCGAAAAGTTTTAGTTTTGCTTCATTGCTCCACAGTACAGAATCCCAAAACTTCTGTGACTTATTTATATGATTTTTAGCATTTTGGAACTGACTTTTCTTGTGCTTTTGGCTCAGTAGTGATGTAAGTCTTGGAGTTCTGTAATTGAAACCTGCATTTAGTATAACTGTACACATAATAAATTAGGTATAGATTTTGCAGTTTAATGATTATCAATTTTTCACACCATTTTGGTTCATCTGATTAATTTGCAGATCGGGTTTCAATACCAATATTCTGCTGAGGAAAACCGACAAATGGATGAAATTTGGTTGTCTTGAAAAATTATCTAATTTTCAGTAAAATTGTTTGGCATAACCAAATTTACTTGCCTTTCACAAGTCTAATCTATATTTTTACATGTTCTCTTGTGATAAGATAAATCTCAGCATATTGTTCCAGGTATAAATGAATAACTGAAAAAAATAAATGAAAAAAGACCTGAACACAATTAGAAATTTAGTTAACAATAGCTGGCGTGTCAAAGTCTAATTAGAACAGGTTAATGAGACACTGGTTTTATATGTTCAGTACTGGTGTTAGTTCTTTGACACCTTTATAATATTTCCAGTATATGAATATTGGACGAAGTTTCTGTGTTCTTTTTCACACAGCTGGAGTGGGATTTAAAAATCGGCTAATCTCAGTGTTATGCGAGAAACGCCATTGCTTGCACCTTAATTGCTATGCAAGTTAATTCTCTTTTAATATGTGGTTCACTAATTACTCAGTAATTTTACTGAGTTACCCAATTTTTGCAAAACTAATAATGCATAAGATTATCTCGTGGTTTAAGTGCCTATATCCCCCCCCCCCGATGGTTACAAGACCTTATGGCTTCAAACCAGGGCACAGCAGGTTGCATTTAATAGGACTTTGACTTGGATGAAAGAATCTTTAATCTGTGAACATGTTTCAATCTGTCTTTTTTTTATTTATTTACGTTTCACTAAAGAGAGTGAAGTATAGTTTTATAACTATAAGCACAATTTCTTTTAATAGTTGCATGCTGTAGTTTAATGTAAACTTTTCACCAGGCAATGTTATTTTACCTTGCAAAATGAAATAAACTGTTATTTCATCTTTTGTCCGATAAAACAATTCATGCTGCATTATTTTATGGGATTCATTTTTTGAAGTGGCTTATATAACATCACTGTTTGATGGATGAACCATATAAAATCAGTATGAGTTTAAATTATCTTGTACCAGTTTATTCACATGTGTGTTATCCTGCAGACTTGTAATTGCTATGATGGGTTGACAGATATTCTTATAAAACGAATGTGAAAAGGGCTCATAATCAGCTTCCTGTGACACAGACTTTGCTTTAGCAGCAGCTCAGGTTAACGTAAAAATATACAAAAGACAAACTCACCATTTGTCAGTTATGGAGTTGAATTCCAGGATTTTCAAGGTACCATCAGCATAAAATCCTGTACAGTCTGAATTAGTTTATTAAAAAGCAACAGAGAAACCAGCAATCAGAGAATATCATTCATAGTGACATAAACTAGATTAAAAATGTATGCTCTTTTGTTTGGGTTAATTGCATTGTAGCAGTATAAGGTAACACGTGAATTCTATGCTGCTCTTCATTGCACATATAGCAGTGACTTGGCTTCCGGGCATGTGGTATGTTGTACCTTCACACGCACATCCAGTACCACAATAGGTCAGTTTTTACAAATAGTAACATTAACATTTTCATAAATATTCCGGTTGAACAACTATTCCGTAAACCAGCATATGTATTTTGATTCATGGATAGATTTTGTCCAGAACTAACTTGGAAGGTGGACTGTTTTACATTAGACTATATGGGTGTAACATGGGAGTGGTGGCTATTGAGCATTCCTGCTTGATCAATTCCTTACTCCTCTCTCAGAATCCTATCAGAGCATCTGTCTGTGTGATTCGTGTTAACCATGTCTGGCTCTACACAGAACTTTATCAATGAGCAACTGCTTGTCTCTGCAATTAAACATTTAAATCACTCTTTAATCCCACCACCGCCTAAAGAATAGGAGTCATTAAACAATAGAGAATACTGGGGGCCACTGACACTGGGCATCTGCTGGGCACAGTTAGTATGGGCATGGATGCAAATACTGAGCATCTCCTGGACCCTGATATTGGAGACATATATCCATCACTTTCACCCTGCTGCACATAGAGTAATGACTGAGCTAGGAGGCACTCAGGAGGCCAGTAATAGTGTGTATACAAGGGACCACATTATTTATGTCATGTATAAATAGAGCTGATTGGCTACTTTTCTGTAAATTGTCTCTCTATAGTATCTTTTGGGGAGTATGCAGTTATATTCACTTGATTTTGTGTCTTTTCATTGTGCATAGACAGGTATTGTATATGGGCTACTTGCAAGTCACACTATGTGGCTGCAATAATTGGCATTTCTTATTTGTTTTACACTCTGGTTCACCTGATTTACTTTGGAGGTTTTTTGGCAGTCCCTTGAAATCCCTAGAAGAGATCTATTACAGGGGCAGGGCTGGGGGGGGGTCAACTTTTGCCCTGGAAGTCACGCAAATGTCCTTTCTTGCTGAATATCGCCATCAGATTTTTGTGTTGGTAGCTCTACTCATGAAGTGCATGTTAGAAATGGATTTGAAAGCTGCAGATTGCTGGATTGCAAGGTATGTGACTACCATCTACTATCTAAGCAACTATGATCAATATGACATTTGCAATGTGCAGGAGCATTCACAGAGATCCCTACATGTGTAAGAGATGCAGACCCGTTTGCCACAATATATCTTGAACACTGTCTTCTGTCTCATCTCACCCAGTGGCCACTGCATCACCTCCTTGGACATCATACATACTAAGCCTGTAGCCTGGATGGCCATAAATACTGCAGTACCTTACGAAATATCCCAGACCAGTCCAGGACTGGAGAGCATTGAGATTGCAGTCCACCATTTAAAGCACCAGCCTACATAGTGCAAGGCTAGCAAAGGCCCTGCAGTACTGTGCCAATAAACATCCGAATACACCTCACAAGAATGGTACCGCAAGTCGGCAGCCAGCACCCCTGTGTGCTATCGGCACAGGAGACAACTTCTAACTTTAAAATAGCAATTAGAGTGTCATTTATGTATAAAGAGCATCCCCTTATAGCACATGGTGCCCCTAATGTATATCTTTTGAGCAGTGTAATCATTTGGGAAATATTGGGACTTATTACTATTTTGGGGGTTATTTTGCCCAGGAAATAACTTTCAATTATAACTTCATGTGTACAATATTTCTCAAATGCACCACCGTTGGCTTTTCACTCCTCCTTCAGAAGCTGCCAAAACATATCACCATCAACCAAATGGCCTGATTTAATTAAAATGGAAGAGTAACCCTATGAAGAGGTATAACACTAACACTTTCACAGTGTCATCAAATTAGCCATAAGCCATTTTTTCTTATTTTTAGATGTTAAATTTCATGAAAAACTTGTTTCTGTATTATTGCTTTTTGTTCAGTGCTGTTCTCTGTATTATACTCAACCCAGTAAAATTAACAAGTCTAAAATACTAGTGTTTCCAAACCAGACTTTAGACTCCAGGGCCATGCTACCCTGAATAAAACCATCTACCTGTATGAATTATACTTACAGTCATAGGAAAAAGAAAATACACCCTATTTGTAGTCTATGGTTTTACATATCAGGACATAATAACAATGATCTGTTCCTTAGCAGGTCTTAAAATTAGGTAAATACAAACTCAGATGAACAACAACACCATATTCTGATTTATTTAACACAAATAAAGCCAAACTGATTGTTATTATGTCCTTATATGTAAAACCATAGAATTCAAAGAGAGTGTACCTTCTTTCTCCTATGACTGTAGTTTAAAAGGGTTCTCCATTGACTGACTATAATCACTACTCCTTATTGCAGTGCTTGTGAAACATCTTAATTCTCAGGAATCTCAGTGGTCACGTCTCACCTTTCATCTTGTAATGTTATAATGGTAAGAATCTCAGTTCCTTACATGCAGTCCAAATTTTGTGCAGCGAGTTCCACGGTGTACTGGAGTATTGAACAAATTGGTGACGCTAAATGCGGACTAATCAAAGTAGGTCTAGTATGGTCTCTTAGCTGCTTATTGCAACGCATGAGGACAAAGTGCCTGTTTACGACAAACAAGAACGTAACTTGGTTATTCACTAAAAAAAAAAATAGATTATTAAAATTGCCAAACTGGAAGAGTTCTCCAAGTCAACTAGGCTTCCAGTTCAGCCACTTTGACCTTAAATTTGAAATTCACTTTGGATTCTCACTTTAGTAAATAACCCTTTTAGATGGGAAATAAGAGATTACTAGGTAAGAGGTTTGACATGGGCACAAGGCAATCAGATTTGGTAAAACCAATTCAAAACATTTTGACAAAAACAAAAAAATGTATATATTTTTTTATTAATTTCCTGCCAATGTGATGTACATTAATGCGCCAGAATTGATCTAATATATTAGAGGAATAAATAATGGATGTGTTTACAAATAACATAATCATTGGCTTTGCCAATCAAAATGGTCATATTTAAAAAAAAATAACTTAATCAACATGGAGGTTTAGGAACATGTTAGATCTGCTAAGCATCCTAGCTTGTATTCTAAGATCCCTGTCTCTGTTAAACAAACCTCAAAATGCAAATCCTATAATGATCTCAAGGATCGTTCCATCATGGGATAATATGTACATTTTAATTTTCACTTTGACATTTAAAGTCATTTGAGCAGTACATATACAAATGAGCAATTATGAAAAACACTTACATTAGTCCACACAATTTCCTCTAAGCTAAAAAAGATGACTCAACCCTTGTAACCTTTGCACTATGACTTTTCTATTTGCCTAGGAATAAGTTACCAATGATTGCATGTTGTTTGCTTCTATCAACTGAGCCATATTATCTAAACCTGTGAGTATTGATTTTCACCAACACCTAAGCAACATCACTAATGCTGAGTCCACTTCACCGTTCAAGGTCTATTTTGCATCACAGAATGCGATCAGTTTTAACATTTTTGCACCATTGTGGCACAAACATTATCTTTATCTTTCTCATTAATGTACTTCTGAAAATTAATTTTTATTTTATTTTAGGGATTCTATTTTAAGTCAAAGTTCATATCATCAAAAAAAACCAGCAAACGTGCCGAGTTCCAGTTGCTGCTAGTCCTGTTTTTGTCGAGTCACTTAGAAACCCAATAAATTGTAGTAGTTATGATGCTTCGAGTGAATCTTTCTATGATGCCACACATATTTATATATTTCCATACACAATATATCTTGCAGTTCGAATACAATTTAAAAAAGGAGGTTAGACTTGAGCACAAAAGTGTTTCCATCCAGGATTTGTTTGTGGAGTCTTTCAAAAGTGGGTTAAAAAAAACTCTTTGCTTTTAACAATGTTTGTAAAATACAAAGAGAATTTAAAATACTTAGGATTAATGTATAATTTAAGACATTAAACTAAATAAGAACTTAAACTTAACAACAAAAATGTTAGACGTAACATTCAAAATACAGGAGTAAACATATATAGTAAGAAAAGATTATTCTAACTTAAATGTTTAAAGGGACAGTATAGGCACCCAGAGCACCTAATCCCATTGAAGTGACCATTGTTCCCTAAACCCTGCAGTGCAGAGTAAAACTTTGCAGTTTTAGAGAAACTGCAATATTTACATTACAGGGTTAAGACTGCCTTTAGTCTTTTTACCAGTTTTGTATTCCTAACACTATAGTTTTCCTTTAAACATTCCATGTTATTTGAATTGCAAATATGGCGCAGTTAGGAAAACCTTTCAAAGTAACTCTGACCTTTCCCTGGGTTAAGGAAGTATGGCTCTCTTTGCACTATAATGTTTCATTAAGAATAGAGTAAATAAACCATGTTTGCATGTAGTTTTCTTTTATTAATAGAGCAACACCAGACGCAACCATGAAAAATGGCGCCTGGTCCTAGTCTTCTTGATTGAAGCCTTGGAGCAAGAAAGGAAGTAGCTGGGCAGAGTGATTGGTATCATCTTCCACCATCTTAAATAATTCATTAATAGTTTAATCCCCTGTGGTAAGATAGCGCCAAGGACCTCCTCGCACCATAACAACTTTATTGCTTTAATAATTTTTGTGTTATGCATTTTCACGCATCTATCAAAATGCTTCTTATAGTAAACAAAGCTTATTTTGTGTTTGCCTGAATCTCTAAAGAACAGCAAAGTTTAAAAAATATTTAATGGTAACCTTTATTAGGTAGGTACATGTGCAGGGTTGACAGGTGCCCATATTAGTGACTAAATAAAACAATATCGATAATAGTACAATATTGCTGTTTTATTTAGGTGAATGCTCTTATGTAGCTTAGATTATCTTGTACATACTAACTGCATTTATACTGCAAGTTAATTCTCAATTCAGTGTTTAATTAATAGATGCTTTAGAAGTTTAGAGCAGTGATTTTTTTAACATTTTTTTTTTTTTTTATTTATAAATTTTCCTTTATTACAGTTTTGTCACATGTAAAGCAGTAGTGTTTAGACAATGTTATTCATTCAGTCAACATAACTGAACAATAGACAATTTCAGTTATACATTGTACATATCAACGTTCTGTATGGGCTATGTTCGGGCTGGTTTTTGGTGTGGGCTGTGACTGGTGTGCATTTCGTGTTCCAGTAGTTAGATAGAATTATTTCGTAGAAAGTGGATCCATGGGTCCCATATGTGTGTGTATTCCTGATATTGATGTGTGAGTGAGTAGCACGTCTCTTCTAGGTTTCTGATTGTTTCTACCTTTTGTAGCCATTCCCGTGTGGTGGGTGCATGTGGCTGTTTCCAGTGGGCGGGGATGAGTTGGTTGGCTGCTGTGATGAGGTGTATTAAGAGAGTTTTCTCGTGTTTATGCATTTTTGTGGGAGGGAGGAGAAAGAGGTATGTGTCTGGGTGCATTGGGACGTGCGTCCTGAAGATCTTATACAGTGTTCCTGAAATTCGTGTCCAGTATTTGCGGATCTCGGGACAGGTCCACCATATGTGTGTGGTTGTGCCCTCAGTTTGCTGGCATCTCCAGCATCTGTCTGCAGTAGTGGGGAAGAGATGATGAAGCTTCGACGGTGTGTAGTGCCACCGGGCTATTCGTTTATAGTTGCTCTCCTGTGTTATTGTGTTCCTCGATGTTTTGTGTATTTGTCTGAAAATCTGTTTCCATTTAGTTACGGGTATCTCTAGCTGCAGCTCCCTTTCCCAGGCGGTGGTGAACGTTGGTAGGTTAGGGGCGATGGTTGTTTGGATAGTGGAATATAGTGTTGAGATGTGTTTGTTTTTGATGTCTTGTTTGGAGCAGTGGAGTTCAAATGCTGTATGTGGTCTGCTCTGTCCCAGTGTCAGTGGTCCAGAGTGTATGAAGTGTTTTAGTTGGTTATATTGGAACTTTTGTATTTCCGTTGGGGATTCCATAAGGTCTTGTAATGGTTTGATCTGTTGTTCCCCTGATTCGATAAGTATGTCTTTCAGCGTTAGGTATGTGCTTGTGTGAAGGTGTTTTAGAGCCTTGCCATCTGCCCCCGGTTGGAAGAGTGGGTTATGGGAGATCGGGTAGAGTGGAGATGGATGGGGTGATATTTGGTCGTTGGGCTTGAGGGTCTCCCAGATGCGCAGAGTGGGTGTGATCGTGGGGTGTGGGCCTTTTATCAGCAGTGGTTGTCCTGTTTTGTGCCAAGGTATTGTGAATATAGGCGCTCGGAAAAAAAGTGTTTTCAATGGCTACCCATTGTTTCACAGTGTTTGTGCATGACCAGTCATAGAGTCTGGTCAGGTGAACTGCTTTATGGTATCTGCTTATATCTGATAGACCTAGGCCCCCTTCGTCTTTCGGCCGTGTGAGTAGTGTATGTGCCAATCGCGGGGTTTTGTGGGACCAGATGAAATGTGTAAATAATTTGCGTATCGTGCTGAACCATGTTTTCGGTATTGTTATGGGAAGGACTTGGAGCATGTATAGGATCCTGGGTAGGATATTCATTTTTAGGATGTTTAACCTGCAGAACCACCCAAATTGTGGTTTGTTCCAGGCTGTTAGATCTGATTGGATTGCTTTTTGTAAATTAGGGAAGTTGCTTTCGAAAAGGCGTGTGGTGTCTTTAGTGATGTGTACCCCGAGGTATTTTATGCTAGAGGGGGCCCACGCAAATTGATATTTATGTTTCAATGTTGTTATGGTGTGTGCTTGCACTTTGATTGGGAGAATTTCACATTTTGTGAGGTTTGCCTTAAAGTTGGATACATTACTGTATGTGTTCATTTCTTCCATCAGGTGTGGGAGTGATTCCAACGGGTGTGTGATAGAAAAAAGCATGTCATCTGCGAATGCTGCTACTTTATGGTTTTGTTGTCCCGTGCGGATGCCTCTAATGTTAATGTTGTCTCGTATTCCTTGGAGGAATGGTTCCAAGACCAACACAAAAAGGAGGGGGGAGAGGGGGCATCCCTGTCTGGTTCCATTTGAAATTGGCACACTATCGGAAAGCTGACCATTTACCCTGATGTTGGCTGTGGGGTTTGAGTAGATTGCTGTGATCCATTTTAGCCAGTTTGGTCCAAAGCCTAGGTGTTGGAGCGTGTGTAGCATTAGAGTCCAGTCGACTCTGTCAAACGCTTTTTCGGCGTCAATAGACAGAAGCAGGCTGGACTCTTCTATGCGTGTGGCTTGGTGCACTAAGTTTATGATTTTCATGGTATTATTTTTTGCCTCCCGTCCGGGTACGAAGCCTGCTTGGTCTGCGTGTATAATCCCCGGTAATAGGGGGCGGAGCCTATTGGCCAGAATTTTTGTAAAGAGTTTGAGATCTACGTTTATTAAGGAGATTGGTCTATAACTGCCACACTGGGATAAGTCTTTGCCTGGTTTTGGGATAAGTGTGATAGTAGCGTTTAGTGCTTGAGGGGGGAGTGAGGTGTCTTGAAGAAGAGAGTTAAAAGATTTTGTGAAGTGTGGGATGAGAGTTGTAGCGTATGTCTTGTAGTATTTTGTTGTGAATCCGTCCGGGCCTGGGCTTTTCCCTACCGGGAGGAGTTTGATCCTGTTGCGGCATTCTTCCATCGTGATTGGGTGTTCTAGTGTTTCGCTCAGGTTGGCCGGGAGTGTGGTGTGTATTCTGTTTGTTAGGAAGCTTTGGATGTCTAGGGTTGATGGGGGAGTTTGTCTAAGGTTGTATAAGGAGTGGTAGTAGTCCTGGAAAGCTGTGGCTATGTCTGTTACCAAGTGGGATGTTTTCCCTGTTTTATCCTTTATAGATGATATGAAAGTGTTTTCTCTCTGTTTTTTGAGAGCAGTGGCTAGTAGACGCCCGCTCTTCCCTCCTTGTGCATAGTATAGGCTGCGTGTTTTTGCGATGGCATGTTTGGTGCGGATGTTTAAGATGGTGTTGAGTTCTGTGCGTTTCTCTAAGAGTCTCTTGTAAAGGGGTAGCGTGTCATGTTGGGCATGTGCGTCCTCTAGTTCTCTGATATCTTTGGTCAGTTGTGTGACTTGTGTCTCGCGTTGTTTCTTGTGTCTAGAGGCTATTTGTATGATCGTACCTCTAATAGCACTTTTATGAGCTTCCCAAATGGTAGGGTATGGTGTGTCTGCTTTTGTGTTTATTTCGAAGTAGTGAGTTAAGTGTTCCTCTATTTGAGTTCGTATCGTTTGGTCATTGAGAAGGTTGTCGTTTAGTTTCCATTGAGCCCTAGTGGGTTGGAGTGTAGGGATTGTTATCGACATTGACAGTGGGGCATGGTCTGACCATGTTATAGGGGCGTATTCACAGGTCTTGATTAGATTCAGGAACCTGTGCGGGGTAAAGAGCATGTCTATTCTAGAGTATGTTTTCGAGGGATGTGAGTAGAATGAGTAGTTTCTGCTATTGGGGTGGGTTATACGCCAAGTGTCGAAGAGTTGGTGTACGTCTAAGAGTTTTTGGATTTGGTGCCTTGTAGAAGTCTGGTATGATCGAGCTTGTGAGGTGGTATCTAGTGTCCCATCTAGTGAGATGTTGAAGTCCCCTCCCAATATTAGCAAACCCTCTGTAAATTTTTCTAACTTATGGAGTATTTTGCGAAGCATGGGGGTTTGTTTTCTATTTGGGAGATAGATGTTGGCTAGGGTTGTTGTAGTGTTCCCTATCTGCCCTTTTAAGAAGATGAATCTGCCTCCCTCATCTGAGCAGTGATCTTTGTATGTGAAGGGCAACTGCGAGGAGAGTAGGATCGCGGCTCCTCTGGATTTAGAGCCCCTATAGTTACTGAAGTAGCCCCTGGTGTAGTGTTTTGATTTGAAGCTAGGTGCGGAATCTTTACGGAAGTGTGTTTCTTGTAGATAGATTATGTCTGCTTTTTGCCTACGGTAGTCCGCGAGTGCCTTATGACGTTTCTCGGGCAAGTTAAGGCCCCTTGCGTTGTGTGTTAGTATTGTTATGGTTGTCATTGTTTTGCGGTAGGACGTGTGGTGTTGTGATATTGGCGTGGTCCCTAGATCGTGTATTGGGATATGTGTTGTGGTCTGATCAGGCTAGTGTGTGTGTTCTGTATTTTCCAACCTTATGTTCAGCAAGTTCATACAGATATATACAATACACAGCTGTACAGGATTAATTCTTGTAAAACAATACTTATAGAACCGTTGTTAATACAATTTGCGTTAAAGTAACAGTTATATCTAACTCTGGAGTCCGTCCAGGTTCCCCTTTTGGTTTCCCTGCAGATTGTCAATCAACTATATACAATGATAAGATATAAATATATACCCAAGATAGTGGGTCCTCCTCGGTCAGGAGGGGGCACCCTCTCCTGTGGGTGAAAGTCACTGGCGTCTGCCCCTGAGATGTCCCTGTATCTGCAGTGGGCTGTGTGGTAGCGACACCGTGTCTCGTGTCGGGGGTGGTGTGTCTGGTTTGGTATATAGTATGGATATCGGTTATTTGTCGTCTATCGGTAAGTCAAGTAGAGCGCTCAGGCGAGATCGCTCTTTTCGTTTATTTGTTTGGAGGAGGATATTGGTGTGTAAGCATTGGGCTGTAGTAGTGTGTGGGGAGCGTGTGGTCACCTGTTCTTTCAGTGTGCCTTCCCAGATGGATTTCATGTTGTTTAATTGGTATTAGTTGTGTTATATGGTTGCATTTCGTCTACCGTTTATGTGGGTACTATCTACTCTGCCGGGCTATCTGTCGTATGATATATTTTGTTATGTGTGTCCGGGTTCCGTCTGAGGGGGCCGGTTTAGTATTGTCGAGTATCTCGAAATGTCAGCCATGTGAGCTTGGGTCGTGTGTGATGTCTAGGTCGCTATCAGACAGATATTTGTGCTTAACACCTAATGTGGTATCGCCTATGGAGCGTTTATAACACAATTTTAAAAAATAATAGTAGAAATTATACGACCTGTACCGGGTCTTCTCTCTAAGTTTTTTTTTTGTCCCAGTTATTCGGTGTCTAATTTCTCGTTCCGGGCACGTTGCCTCTTGGACTTCATTTGTGTGTTCAGTCTCGTTTCAGTCCCATCTTTCTGTGTCTTGTAACTCTTAATCCATCCATCTGGGGGTTGCTCAGGTGTGTGACTTATTCATTCCTGGGTCCTCTGGTTCGCCTGTCTTCTCTTTGGGGAGGGCCTTGCTGTCCCATTCTTTGTCTCTTCGAAGGTGTACGCCAGGTGTTGCCCCTAGGTTGTGTGTCCAGCGTGGCTGCCGGATCTGGGGCATACCAGTTTTCTATATTAACCCTTGTCAGGTTCAGCGCTGCGGTGAAAGGGATAACGTCCTGGTGTGTGGCGATGGTGTAGGTCACCCCTTTTAGGTTTGTAATCAAGGCAAAGGGGAACCCCCATCTGTAGCGTATGCCACGTGTCCTCAGTTGGTCTGTAATCGGCCGTAGTGCTCTTCTTGCCTGGAGGGTGTGCCAAGATAAATCAGGGTATATCTGGATTTCGTGTCCTTGGTATAATAGTGGCATAGTAGAGTCTCTTAGTGCCCTTAGGATGTCCTCCTTAAGGGTATAGTAGTGGACGCGGCAGATTACGTCACGAGGAGCCTCATTCGTGCTGTTTTTGGGTCGCAGGGATCTATGTTCCCTGTCTAGTAACACTGGGGTGTCCGGGGGGCGGTTCAGTATGAGGTTGAATAAAGTGGTTAGCTGTACCTTTAAGTTTTCTTTTTCTTCCTCTGGTATCCCTCTTATGCGTAAATTGTTCCTTCTGCCCCTGTTATCTATGTCATCCAATGATCTCTGCATCATGGATAAGTGCCTTTCTTGTGTTGTGAGTGCTTGGGAAAGATCTTGGATTTGTGCCTGACAGGAGCCCCTGTCATCTTCTAAATCCTGTACTCTTCTACCCACTTGTGTAAGTTCTGAGCCTAGGCCCTCCATTTTAAGTTGGAAGGTAGTTTCCAGTTTGCCCAGCATTTGTGCAAGATCTAACCTGGAAGGCAGCGTTTTCAGGATTTCCTTAATGTCCAGGTCTGCAGATGCTGATGAGACTTCTGACCGAGCTGGGCTGAGTGGTTCGGCGTCCGCATGTGTTGCCGCCGGCGCCATGTTGGGATCCCCTGGGACCGCCGCGCGGTCGGCGTAATCTTTAAATAGTCGGGTAACCGAGCCCGGTTTACCCGCTGGAGGCTTCTCCAGAGGTTGGTGGGGGGTTTGATTTTGCTTTTTGTTCCCCATCTCGGGTGTAATCCTCCGTGTAGCTTGCGATCTCTGTCCTTTGCGCTCGGAGCCTGATCAGTGAGCGGCCATTCAGGTCGGCTGCAGGACACGCCCCCGTGATTCTTTTTTTTTGTCAGGGACCCATTCATACCCAAATGTATGTGATAATTGATTAAGTGAAAAACTTGCTCAGTGACCCATTCTTTAATTGTAATATAATCATGATTAAAATATATCAAATTATATATCATATTAAAAAATAAATATTTTTTGCAGAGCATCTTAATTATAATCTCTTCAGTATCCAATGAGTCACCATTGCACAAGAAATGGAGTAAACCCCCCCATACCTCCCCTTTTCCAACATCAATACCTTCAGAGGCTATATCCTGGGCTGAGGTAGAGGCTTGTGGAGGTTGTTGGAACTCTGATTCTCCTGCAACCTGTGTTAAGCATCTCTTACAGAGTCTGCAGTTTTCTAAAGGTCTGGAGCGCAGGCTGCCGGTTTATCCCTTCTCCTGGAAGTAGATCTAGGGCCTGTCCGGTCTTGAGGGCTAAAATTACAGAAATCAAGAGACTGTACCCTCTAGTGCACTATTTTTACTACAGAAGGTTAATATTAGATTTTTTTTTTTTTTTTTAAATTGATACTCATCTATGGCCTATTGTTGAAGATTTAGCTGAAGTTGGAGAATGATCCATCAATGGAGAAAATGAAAAACCAAGCATGCTAAAATAAATTTAAAATGTAAAATTAATCTGGAGGAAGGAAGAAATTCTGATATTTTATCCAAACAGGGAGCAGAAAAAAAAAAAACCTTGTACCTGCAGAGTGAATGAGCTTGAATCCCAGAGAGCAAATTTCAGCCTCTGTGATGTGTAATCCTCTTACTGCCATTTTAATTTTGTAGTAAAATACCCAACTTTCGCCTTTAAATATTTTTGGTGTGCAGTGCCTTTAATAAGTGCATGCATGTGTTAAGAGCCGTGAGCGCCCTTAACCTCCATTTTATTTAATGGCAGAATCAGGCTATTCGCGTCCTTTTCCTATGCGCATACTTAACTTAAGGGAATAACCCTGACAATGATTGCATTCTTCAACAGTAAAAAAAATTGCAAAGCATTTTGAATTTAGCACATAGATAGAGACACGTTGTTGGACTTATGTTATTTGAATGAGACCCTTACAAGAAGTAGTCGCTTAGTTCATCCTAGAAAGTGTGGGCCATATAGGGATATAATGGGATGAATTATGGCATGTGGCAAGTGATGAGTTTATTTATTTCGTAGTTGCTTTTTAAAAGCTATGACTTAAAATTAGTAATTCTTGTTACATTAATGCAATTCCCAGCAATATTTAAGAAGGAATTAAAATCTCAGCTGGGAAACAACAGACCTTTTGAACTTGACATTTGTGGTGTAGTAATTATTTCACTTGATGATAAGTATTAATATTCAGGAATACATGTTATCAAAGAGGTGATTAGTAGGAGACAACATGGCTGGATTCAACATGACAGGCAGATCATGCAAATATACTTAACTGTGTTCTGTGAAGAATTGCTGCAATGGATGCAATTTAGAAAACTTTCAAGAGCTTTATTGCAGAAGTATAAAGAGATTGGTCTAGAGTAGAATGCCTGTAGTTAGATTAAAACCTGGCTTGCGGATAGATCACAGAAAGATCTACTTACCGTATATACTCGAGTATAAGTCGACCCGAATATAAGTTGAGACCCCTAATTTTACCCCAAAAATTATTGACTCGAGTATAAGACTAGGGTGGGAAATGCAGCAGCTACTGGTAAATTTCTAAATAAAATTAGATCCCAAAAAATTATATTAATTGAATATTTATTTACAGTGTGTGTATATAATGAATGCAGTGTGTGTGAATGAATGCAGTGTGTGTATGAGTGCAGTGTGTGTGTGTGTATGAGTGCAGTGTGTGTGTATGAATGCAGTGTGTGTGTATGAGTGCAGTGTGTGTGTATGAGTGTGTGTATGAATGCAGTGTGTGTGTATGAGTGTGTGTATGAATGCAGTGTGTGTGTGTGTGTGTGTATGAGTGCAGTGTGTGTGTGTGTATGAATGCAGTGTGTGTGTGTGTATGAATGCACTGTGTGTGTATGAATGCAGTGTGTGTATGAGTGCAGTGTGTATGAATGCAGTGTGTATGAATGAGTGCAGTGTGTGTGTATGAATGCAGTGTGTGTGTGTATGTGATGCAAAGCCTTGGTGGGGGTGGGCATTTTTATTATTTTTTTATATTATTATTATTATTATTTTAATTTTTTTATATTATTAATTTTTTTATGTTATTTTATTTAATTTAAATTTTTATGTTATTTTTTTTTGTCCCTCCTCCCTGCTTGTTAGTTGGCCAGGGAGGGGGGCTCTCATTCCCTGGTGGTCCAGTGGTGTGCACTGTGTAGGAGGAGGCTGGCAGGAAGCGTTTACTTACCTTTCCTGCAGCTCCTGTCAGCTCCCTTCTCTCTCCTCCTGTCCGGTCAGCTCCACTGTAAGTCTCGTCATGTGACCGCCATGGCAACGCTCTGACCCCGCGGCTCTCGCGAGACTTGCAGGGGAGCTGACCGAACTGGAGGAGAGAGAAGGGAGCTGACAGGAGCTGCAGGAAAGGTAAGTAAAAGCTTCCTGCCAGCCCCCAACAGGATTGCTGGGCTTGTAATGAGCCCGGCGGTCCTTGTCTGTATTATGGCAATGTAAGTTGCCATAATACAGACACTCACTCGAGCATAAGACGAAAACTCGTCTTATACTCGAGTATATACGGTACTGGAAAATTCTCAACCTGGACAAATGTGGTAAACTGTGTAAGCAAAGTTATGTACTGTGTCTATTGTTTGTCAATTTTTTATTGATGGTCTTGCAGGTGCACTGAAATCCATCCATTTGTAAAATTAGTTAAAGCGGCATTCTGATGCCGAACTTACCTTTCTCCTATTGATTCCTCTTCTTTCCCTCTCTCAGGATCTGTTCTTCATTTCTTCCTAACTGCTCTAGTTTTCTTTAAAAAAATAAAACAAACTAGGAACTATTTTGTCTTATGTATTTTACCTACGCTTGACCAGCTTTGACCAAGGGGAGGAGCAAAGTCCCCTCCATTTCTTGTGGTCAAAGCAATTTTCCCACAATTCTCACATTCCTCCTGCTGCTTCATTTAGTGTTTGAACGCTGGGAAACTACCGAATTTCATCCTAACAGAATGAGAACAGATTGTCCATTCATGTTAGGATGCAATTCGGGACAGTGGGCAGACTTGGGCAGTCTCTGCCTATATAACCCCAGAATACCCCTATCTCAGTACTCTGTTATTCAGTAGCTCTGTTGCCAGAAGCCTATTGCTCCGTTCCTGCATTATAAGTTCCCCTGCTCTATTCCAGTTCCCCTTTCTTTCCCTTCCTGCAGTTTCACAGGACTCTCAGTTTTCTGACCTTCAGCTTGTTTCTTGGACCTACAAATCAAAGCTTTCCCCAGCCTCTGTATTTGAACTTACTCTGTTTCCACCATATCCTTTCCTGGCTCTGGTGCACTGCTTTAGGTTGCCTGGATTTCCTTGTTTTGTTTCCTGTTTAATAAAGCCACCAGGTTACCACAAACATCTTTGGAGTCTGTCTCTACCTCCAGGCTTTCTTTGAGAATGGTAATTTACAAGGGAATGCTGTCTGTCTGCAATTAGGTTCCAGCTTTATAAACCAAGAGGGAACCTTTAGCAAATATGTAGCTGCAATAGCTCAGTTGATGAAAGGGAAATGTTACTGTTAAGACACTCCCAGCTTAAATGAGTGAAACCGCCGTTTAGTTGATCTTTCCCCTTTAGAGACACAGGCGCTGTTGCTGTAGACCGCCAAACTCCCAAACGGACTATAAGGGAATGCTTCAAACTCCTGAACAAAGAATCAGCCAAACTCCTCTCCTAGAACAGGCGAAATATTACTTCCAAGTAGCAATCCCCCCAAACACGAGACCAAGCTCCGTCTTGAGGGTAAAACAGGAATCTGCTTTAATGAGGGCTACTTGTCCGGTATTTATGCAGGTCTCCCACCTGGTGGACACTCCCCTAGGGGACCAGATGGAAGACTGGGACACATAATGTACAGTAGCCAATCACAGTGGCTCGGGTATAAACACTCCCCTTTGCACAAGTAAACCCCTCCTCTCTATCCTGGAGATAATTGGGAAGAAATCCAATTATCTCCAGGGATAGAGGCAAATCGCCATTTTACATGGTATAATAAAAACATATAAAAATCCACAACTGTAAAACTACCGAATGCATTTAATTTGTGTAACGTATCCCCAGATAGCCTGGATCTGAGCGCACATTACTACCGAATAGCCCTCAGACCCAATGCACACAGTTCAATCGCCATGGAGTCAAAGTCTTTCACATTGTTCTTTCGGTATACGATTGACTACATGGGATGGCTATCTGGGTTAAGTTCATTCGTATAATAAAAGTCCCGAACGGACCAGCGTTCGTATGCCCGATGACAAGAAGGGCAGTCAGCAGTTTCAGCTGTGTTCGGTAGAAAAAGTGTCCGTTTGGAGTTCCATAAGTTCCTTGTCGAACACCGCTGTTCATTTGCGTGTTTAAAATGGCCGCCGCCTCGTGGTCGGCATACGAACGATGACCACCCTGCATAAGGTTCGCATGAAGAAGTGTCTGCAGTTAACCACAACGTTCTAATTGAGGCCAATAGGTAAACCAGCAGCACACTTCTCTTTTGGGTGGCCGTCCGTTCGGTAGTTTTATTCGGTATAACTGGAAATAAACGAACAGGGACATACGGGCAGGTAATTCCATGAATGTATACAAAATAGACGAACCAGCAAATAGTACTTAGACAGATGGATCTGTCACAATTACCACTTATCTATCGGACTAGCTGCAATCTCATTAAAGAGGTTGGTTACACTTCTGTAACACCACATGTGGTCTGCCTGCGCTCCTCTTGTGCGTTTAGTTAATTTGCCCTACAAAGCTCCTTCATGACGCAAACATGTTGGCTTCATTGCCAGCGTGTCAGCATCTGGTGTCCTATACTCCCTAGCCACCATTAGCAGTGTCAGTTAGAGAGTTGCCATAAAAACTACAGTGCTTACGCTGTGGTTGCTGTGGGTGGAGACTAGAAGGATCTCCCTGTCTCTCAATTCCTCAGCATTGAGTGTCTGTAGAGAAAATGAGAGTCAGATGGGAGAAAAAAATATTTTTCAATATTTGTTTTTGCAAATCTATAGACTTGCTAGCAAAACTGCTAGCACAGTGTATAGATGAAATTTCAAACTCTTTTAACCCCTTAAGGACACATGACATATGTGACGTCATGATTACCTTTTATTCCAGACGTTTGGTCCTTAAAGGGTTAAAAGAGCTTATGTAGTTTAGCCTTGACAGTTTAACTTTGTAGTTCATGATTAACTGCTAGCACAGTACAAAGAAGAAACCATATAGGAAATATATATTGATTAGCAGCTAATTTTCACTTTAAGTGAATATTGTTATCCTAAATATGATTCCAGCACTTTTAACATGGGTCACGTCACCTGACATACACTACAGTCTGTACTAAGAATATAAGTGTCCATCTTCATTATCAGGAGGCTTACATTAGTCTTTTATACTGAAAATAAATAAAATCTCAGTTTATGTTGGATAACATTTCTTAAAAACAATATATGGACTAAAAATATTTAGATGCAAGTTGCAAGCTAGATGAAGAGCATAGTTATGAAGAAAGCTAGGAAGAGGGGTGCTTATTGACATAAAAACAGCTATCATTGAGGGGATATGATAAAATTGTACAACAACATACATAAACAAATCTACTCTAAATAAACACAATAGCCACCTCTTCTATTAACTTGCCATATGGCTAGTTTCAGATTGTTTTCAGCTATTAATTTCCACAAAGGTGTGCACCATCACTACAGGTTCTCTTAGAAAGCAATGAGAAAGTTCATCCAAATTTGTACTTGATAAAGACCTAGATGGTCGAAACGTTGCTGTGGTTCTAATAAAGTGCCTATCTTGAACCAAGGAGTGCCTGGACATTTTTTCTATTACTCTACTACTTTGGGAATCTGGTGTTTGGTTCCGGTACAGTTAAAGCACCCTGGCTCAGACTGATGGACACACTCTGCATCCAAATTTGTACGTCAATGGCATGGCTAGGCAACTTTCGCAACTCCAAATGTGGTGGACTATATCTCCCAAGAGGCTCTTACAGCCATAATGAATGTGAAGTAACATCTGGAGTACCAAAGATTGCCTATCCCCTGTTCTACAGCTTGCACAGGAACCTTAGAACAACTTTTATGGAAAGTCATATCTGCACATATGATATCAATGAGTAGGAGTTCAGTAATTGCTATAAATCACTGCAACCATATGGAGCCGATTAAATGGAAACAGAACAAGGGGTGTCATATTCTTTAACTTTTGGTGCTTATAGTGCTAAGGGTTTCCTTTGATATATGCCTAGCCCAATAAATTATGTTATGGTGCCAATAACATTTTGGAATGCCATGCTTCAAAATTACACACATACTACTAGTTTCTATTTATTATTTCTTAAGCTTTGATATGGTTGTCTGTCATTGTATTCAATCTGCAACTCTAAATGATACCTTGAAGAAATAGTTTAATTATCAGCAGAAAAGAGAAACCTATCTTTTTAAAAAAAAAAAACTGTTACAATAATGTACAGATCAGGATCCAAGTCAAAACATTTGCTTACTGTGCACAAGCATAAGCTGTGTTATGTCCGTTCCACGTGATATCCTGCGGATCACTTTCTTCCTGGTTCAATATGCCTAAGAAAACACGAAGTACCAAATATTGGCAAAGGAGGAACACAAAGCTGAATATCCTTTTTCACATCTATTAATACAGGATTAGTGGAGTGTAAAGCCAAAATTTTTAAACAATCTTCCTCCTTGAAATCAAATAACGTGCTTAATATTAAGTCAGGTATGGCCAGATTCCAATTTCTTTAATGGGAGACGTTGCATTGACAAATGATTCTGCACAAAAATAAATACATTCAAATAATAGCATATGGTTTCTTCAGGATTCCCACAATGACTGTAGTTTGAAGAGGTCCAAGATTGTTCCAGATTAAGAACTACTTCCTTTTGCATGGCTATCAGATGTACTAAGCATAAGTAAGAGTAGGCGGCATGGAGGCGTGGGAATGTGTGAAAATATTTAGGTTTCAAAATCAACCCAGATTGATTGCCAATTGCAAGTATGTTGTCAGCTATAAAAGAGCTCTAATAATTAACACTTTGATATGTGGTTTTTCAGACCAAGGCAACTGACAGAGTTCTACAGAGGCTGAATTTTAAGACTAGGCTGCCACGTGACAATCCCCTTTTTTACAACCAAAAATGTCTGTTCTCAACTATTACCCATAGTGGATGACCCATAATGATATGATATATTCTAGCATGATAATGCAACCACCTCCCAGTACTCATTCCACTAATAATTGTTCCTCTGTGGAGTTCCAATATTCTAGTATGATAATTCAACTATCCTATGAAAGCCATACCACCAATGTTTGTTCCTTTATGGTGTTCCAATATTCTAGTTTGATAATGCAACCATTTTACAAGAGTCATTCGAACAATGATTGTTACTTTATGATGTCCTATATTCCAGGATAATAATACAACCATGTACATTGCTAATCAAATTCAAACGTTATGTCACGAACACTAATATATAGTTATATGCCTTCCTGGACCTACTCAGTAAAAGGCATGCAAACGACAAAGCTCAGCTCCTTACCTTTCCACCGCTTGAGAAAGTTCCGAAAAGTCCCAAAACTGCTTCAAAAAATTTCCAGAATGGCTCCAAAACTCGATGCAAAAACTGCTCCAACACCTCCACACTCGACGCCAGATGCTACCCACAGACTCCAGCATGCACGGGGGGTGGCACTATAAACCTTCCAGGCATAATGCATCCTGGGGAAACTTGCTTTGTATTGCGAAACAAATTCATAAACCAAGGCATTATTTTCAATGGATTTTCATTTGTCAACCGAAAATTATATTAACCGAGGCGTTTGTAAACCGAGGTACCACTGTATGTGTACATATTGTGTTCATATCCCCTATTTTTTCCAAATATATATTTCTAAGGTAAACAAAATTAAAATTAAATGTAGGAATCTACACCTCTGTATTTACCTCTATCTTTGAATTGAGTGCCTCCATAGTTCCTTTAACATGTTTTATTCAATGGTGTAGATCCCAGAGAAGTGACGATTTAAAGTCCTTGAAATGAATACATTCTTAACAATTTCTTTTATTCTTTATACCTCCTTATTTATCATTTCAATGCTATCTTGGGTACTAATACATGAGATAGTCATCCTCCTCTTAGGGATCAAGTGAATCAACATTTCAATTCATTCAAATTCAGAGCAAAACTTGGATAGTGCAAATCTGCATCAGGAAAGAATGAAGTGTTTCCAGTGGAGCAATTTGTGTAATTTGGCATTCAGAAAATAACCCGCTTATGTTTAAACCCAATTATGTTGTGGAACCAAGAGTCAAATTAAAGAAACACTCCGGCACAATAACAACTTCATTGAAATCAGCAGTTCCCCTGCCCAGTGCTTCTTGAAAGTCAATTTTAGAAGTCGTGCTTAGCTGGGGGAATTGGAGACCTGGCGCTGGAGGCAACCTTCAGGTACGAAAGTACTCGGGTACCTCCTGTCACCATAACAACTTCATTTCAAGATGTTATTATGGTGCCCGGAGTGTTCCTTTAACAGAAGAGCGGATGGAGCTACAACTCCAGGCCCATGTCATTAATTAGGCCCAGACTGCAGAACTGTAAATATACATTACACTGCAGTAAATATATTTTTTCTTTGTCCTATACTCGGTGCCTACCTACTCCAAATCTCCTCCCCTTCCTCTTATGCCAAAAGATTTATACTATATTTGTTTTTATTTTTTTATTTATATGCGTTTGGGAAACCTGTAAAAAGTTAATTATCAGAAGAATCGATATAATTATATTTTTGGAATATAACGAGTTTTCTGTCAGTTACCTATAATCTTAATACAGTAGTCATGCTGGTTCTTGAAGGATCAGACTGGTTTTGAAAAGCATTTTGTATTTTTGATGCACATATTTAATTCATTCTTTAATATCCTGGGTCATACTTTTCAGAAATGTGGGAGAGAGTGGATGAATTAGTAGCTATTACAGTAGATATTTGATCTTAGGCTTGACTTGTTTTATATTTTTTCCTGCTAAATGTGTCCTACATATGTACATATTTGCTGTGTCAAAGTTCAAACAGCAACAATGCTCTTTCCTAAATACACAGGAAGCAGAGCATGTGGGCATTGACTTTACCTTTTAACTCGTCTGCTAAATCCACTTACCCTGAAATAGTAGGAACTTTAAAGGGGCATTAAAGGATAATATTTTAAAGCACTGAATTGTTCACAGAATGTTTTCATAAGTTGTTATGTATAGAATAAAATACAGTTAGGGAAAGTGGAAAATAGCCATTGGCTGGGCATGATCAAACTTGCTAAAGGCCTTTGCTGTTTGACACACTGACCTTGAATCCATTCTATCAGCCAAAAATGTTAAATAAAAATCGAAATGTTTTTGCCAATTTTTTCATTGAATTTCAACTAAACTTATTGCCAAAAAAAATTCGGTTGGCTGCTCAAGAAATATTGTCCAACAAAATAAATGTGCTTCAGAAGTACTTTAATCAACCTTTTTTTTTTTTAAATGACTAACTCTGTTAATTGTTAAAAAAAATACATTAAATACAAGTCTGGGAATCAATATAACCCTCATGTAACTGTAAGGGTGTTAAACCTCCCCATGCCCCCACTATCCATCCCCAACCATTAGAGGCAGATGGGTGATCTATTTTATACATCCAGGGGGACCTAATGCCTCCCCCAGAAACCCACCCATAAGTGGTGGGTGGAGGCTCTAATTGAATTCATAAATATGATGGACCTAATATCCCACCAGCCTCTGACCATTTGGCCTTTGGACAGTTAAATATAGAAGGGGTTTGGGCATGCCATTCTTCAGCCCCCAAAATTATGTTCACCCACGCAGAAGGCTTGGAGTCCCCAAGTGACTTAAAAAAAAATCTACCTTCTTTAATAATAGTGAGGGAAGGACCAAATGAATGTATCACTTGTAAAAAACAAAACAATATTTACCATTGGAGTAATGTTTTATATTAAAACTAATTGTCTTTTTTTAAGCTGCAACTGAACTTAATAGTTTTTTTTATTTGACCTTGTTTGTGTCCAAAAAAAAAAAAAAGGTTTTAAGACAAAAGTAGACATCTGATGGCAATTATAACTTTTTTTCACAGTCTTTAGTTGGACCTCCTTCACTGTTTTAGTGGGTAGGCAGAATTTTTTCATGAGTAACTCTAACCACAACGTGGGATTCGACATCATTTTGGGGGGTGGTTGATTGCATGCAAGCCCCACTGTTATATTTATTTATTTATTTAATGATGACCACTGTGCATGGTGGCGGCCATATTTAACCCCTTAAGGACCAAACTTGTGTCCTTAAGGGGTTAAACCTGGAAAGTGCCTGATGGCTTCCCAAGTGTACGCCAGGACATTCCAAACAGCAGCGATCAGTGCAGTGTCTGTGCTGGGAGGAAGTGATTACACTTCAGTTCCTCCATGCGCACTCTCAGAGAGCCTTGTGGGGGAGAGAGAGAATAGGCAGGTGCGGAGGAGGGAGGAGAAGATAGTCATAGGCTCTACTGGGCCACCAACAAGTGGACACTGTTTCTCTGAAGCACCAGGGAAAATGGGAATGTGCCCCCTACCTAAACAGGGAGGAGGCAAAAAGTAAAATTTTGATTCCATTTATTACAAATTGTAGAAAGCTAAAACTGACACAGACTCTCACATCCAGCACACGCTTCTACCAACACACTTTCCGCAGTACTTCCCATACACAGCCAAACACAATAACACACATCACTCACAACTACCTACACACAGTCACACGCATCACTCACAGCAACACACATCAGTCAAATAAACCATAAACAGCCGTACATACCATCCCAAACTACTTACACACCCTTTTCTGTACCAATGCTCAGCCACACACATCACTTACATCTACCATTCTTACAGCCACCTTACACCTAAACAGACAGTCACACAGTCAACACACACCATGTCACTTCACACACACAGTGAGCCATACAGAGCTGCAACACATACGTCACACACAGCTCCTTTGCTACACTACAATAGCTACATCACTTACAGCTACTCTACAGCTAAATAACTCACACTGTCACTCCACACACAGCCATACACAGTCAAAACATACATGCAGCTAGCTATACACTTCACAATACACACATCAGGAGCTCATGCACAGTTGTGTACAGCCTTTTTTAATTTTTTTTTATTTTTTTTACTATTTGCCCGCTGGCTGCTAGTGCTATTTGCAGACAAATAGTAAAAAAAAAAAAAAAGCATTTATTGACAGCTGGTAATGTCAAGGAATCATGTCCTCGATATTTGGCACTGAAATCTGTCTTTTCTTACATGTATTCCACTTGTTTTTTTGTTACCAGTCTATCTGAGTCTGTCACAGCGACTGTTAGGCTGGGTAATACTTCCTAACTTAGGGCTCTTTGCAGGACAATTGGGAATGGAAGCACCTTAAGCATCATAATTAGTCAAAGGTCAAGTGATCAAGGTAAACAGTGATCAGACGATCTTAAAAATCCAGAAAAGAGACAGTAAAGAGGAAATTAATAAAACAATTACAGGAGAAAGTATATAGAGCTGCCAAAGCAAGCCCAATTACTAAACAGACAGATGGCATTTATATACAGAATGAAATTGTCAGAAGTGTTGGTGCACGCATTGTTCATGCCATCCATCCACATCATATGATTAGCCTCCAATGGAAGTGCATTAATGGGGGCTACAGCATAATTTATCAGTTTAATATCTAAAAACGTCTATCTTCTGTCCGTACTCCCACCTCTGATGCTCGCCTTCAAGATTTCTCGAGGGCTGCACCTTTCCTGTGGAACTCACTTCCCTCCTCCATTAGATGCTCACCCAGTCTCCACTCCTTCAAAAAACCGTTAAAAACCCACTTCTTCATAAAATTAAACTGGTAATAGCTCCCGACTGATTCCTCTTCTGCAACTGTCACTAGTCTCATACTATCCTTACCTTTTCGTGTCATTTTACCCCACTCCCTCTAGCATGTAAGCTCATTGAGCAGGGCCCTCAACCCCTCTGTTCCTGTGTGTCCAACTTGTCTGGTTACAGCTACATGTCTGTTCGTCCACCCAATTGTAAAGCGCTGCAGAATTTGATTGCGCTATATAAATAACATAATAATAATAATAAAGGCAATACATGTATGTAAGCTTGAATATAGGGGAAAGTGAAGTCCTGGAATAGAACCTAAAGCAAGAATAGGTGGCAGTGGCATTGAAGAAGCTTCAGGTTTTAAATGTACACATGCACAGTTGAAATTTTTATTTTTTCTTAATAAGAACTCTGGGACCTAATTCTTAAATTGGGATATTGGAAATGGAAATTTCAGCTGTGCATGTGTACATTTAAAATGAATTAAACCTTAAGAAGCTAAACATGTGATTTGGAAAACTGTTCTCAATGGAAACTTGTCAAGGTCTGTGTGATAAGTAAGAACAAAAACACAATGGTGAACGATTAGCTATATCCGAGTATTTCGAAAGAGAAAAAAACCTTCGAAAGTTCACCTTGTTCCATAACATTTCAAATGTCATTAGATAGATTTAGCCAGATTGATGTTAGGTTAGGAAGTTAGAAAATGACTTGCATTATTGCACATGGATGCATTTATAGAACATTTGATAACCAATTAGTAGTATACCAACTGAGTATCAGACAATAGAAAACTTTTTGCAAATCAGTGCCTATTTCTTAGTTACTGCAGTTGAGACATTGGCAATCTATTTATTCCTCTTTAGCTTATAGGCCAGGTGCCATTTACAAACCTTTATTTCTCTTATATATTGACAATGGTTACGCAGAACTAATTGTTCTGGGCTGCCTGGTTCACAGTCCTGCCTTATGGCGGCAGTGGTATTTACAGCTGCCTGGCGCTATAAGCCATTTTCAGACCCAAAAGCAGACTCGGGGAGCTGTAAGCTCCATGCAGTTTGAAATAATGCAAATTGCTCACGATGCTAAAAATAAACCTTAAAAGGGGGAGCTATGGGTGCAATATTAAAGGGATATAAGTACCAAAACAACTTTAGCTCAATAAAGTGGTTTTGTTGTATAGATCATAAGACCCCTGCAATCTTACTGCTCAATTCTCTGTATTTAAATCTGTTTATTTAAATCTGTTTATGCAGCCCTTCATAAACACTTCATGTAAAGAGAGCTTTAATGTTTAAGCTTACTTTATGGCACAGTCTGTTTAGTTTAAAATTCCTTATCTCCTGTTCTATAGCCTTCTAGACCGCGCAGGAGCCCTATGTCTGAAGTTCAGTTTACATTGCAGAGGAGAAAACTTCTAAAGTAAGTTTAAGAACTGATTGAAAAGAAAACATTTTTTTTCCCATGCAGGCTGTGTAAGTTATAGCCAGGAGATATGTTGCTGCTTAAAATGACACTATAGGAAACCACACAACTTCATTTTATCAAAGGTGCACTGGGGCTGTCCCCTTAATCCTGCAGCCGAAAACATTGAAAACATTGCCGTTTTAGAAGACACTATAGTTATACCAAACAGTAACACTATAGTGCTCCTTTAAACAGAAACAATCAATTTAACTTTAAATGGCAGAGACTTGAGAAGTAAAACTGCAGTGCCATAATCTATACACCAAAGATTCCCCCTGAAGGACACAGCTTTAAAAGCTTGTGTTACCCTTAAGGACACAAGCATTTTTTTTTTTGCAATTTTTGCTGTTTGTGTTCAACCGCAATTTGTATCGCTTTCATTTATTGCACCAGCACATATTATATACTGTTTTTAGAGGACAAAGAGGGCTTTAATTTGATCTCACATATACATACCGTATGTATTCGAGTATAAGCCGAGTTTTTCAGCACATTTTTTGTGCTGAAAAAGCCCCACTCGACTTATACTCGAGTCAATGTCTGTATTATGGCAACTTACATTGCCATAATACAGACCAGGACTGCCGGGCTCATTACAAGCCTGGTGGTCCTATTGGGGGCTGGCAGAGAGCGGTTACTTACCTTCCTGCCGCTCCTGTCAGCTCCCTTCTCCTCTGTGCAGCTCCCCTGTCAGCTCCGTTCTGCTCCCAGTGTAAATCTTGCGACACCCGCGGCCGTCAAAGCTCCGCGCGGCACACAGACATCGAGGTTTACACTGGGAGCAGAACGGAGCTGACAGGGAAGCTGCACGGAGGAGAAGGGAGCTGACAGGAACTGCAGGAAGGTAACAGCTCGCTGCCAGCCCCCCCACTGCATAGCCCATCCACTGGACCACCAGGGATTCACCTGGCCAGGCAACAAGCAGGGAGGGGGGACAAAAAAATAAAATAAAAAATAATACAAATATTAAAATAAAATAATACAAATATTATAATAAAATAATATTAAAATAAAATAATAATATTAAAATAAAAAAATTATAATAAAAATGCCCACCCCTCACCCAGTTTACACACACTACACAAACACACACTGCATTCACACAAACACACGCTGCATTATATACACACACTGCATTCACACAAACACACACTGCATTCACACAAACTGCATTTTATACACACACACACTGCATTATATACACACACTACATTCATACAAACACACACACTGCATTATATACACACACATTGCATTATATACACACACACACTGCATTATATACACACACACTGTATTCATTATATACACACAAACACACACACTGCATTCATTATATACACACACTGTAAATAAATATTCAATTAATGTGATTTTATTGGGATCTAATTTTATTTAGAAATTTACCAGTAGCTGCTGCATTTCCCACCCTAGGCTTATACTCGAGTCAATACGTTTTCCCATTTTTTTTGTGGTAAAATTAGGGGCCTCGGCTTATATTTGGGTCGACTTATACTCGAGTATATACGGTATATAAATTCTCATTAATTATAAAACAAATGCCAAAATATGGGGAAAAAAAACAAAAAAATTTTTTTCACAGTTTATGCAATAATAACATGTTCATAATATGTCCAGCTTAGAAAAAGTAATTCAAAATATATTAATTTATGTGTCTTGATTTATAGAGTACATAATATGTATAGGATTTAAACTTATTTTGAAAGTTACAAGTCACAAAAGACAAGGTCTAAAATAAAATTTAAATTTGAAGCAATTTTAGAAGTTGGAATGTTTGTCTTGTAAATTTAGTAGCCATCACAAAAAGCAAAATTGCCACACAAAAGTATATATTTATTTAAAGTAGACATCACAGGCTATTTACCTAAGGTTAGTTTGACACTTCTTACGTAGCCATTTCATTGCCAATCTCTGCTAAATATTGGAGTAAATTTGTGTTGTTTCTCTATGTTGGCATATACACATTTAACAAGGTTTTTGTAATGTGTATTTCGTAAAAAAAGTTGTGTGCTATCCTTATTCAGAACCCCATATTGTATTCAGCTACATCTGCTGAGTATAACGATACCCCCATTGTATGACGTGGCACTATTCTGAGAAGCTACAATGCCATATAAGAGACAAGGTAGGCCCAGACTGGCCATCAGGCACACCGGGCAAATGCCCGGTGGGCCGCGGTGGCCATGGGCCGAGGCCGGCAGGGGAGGTTCCAGGATCTCCCCTGCCGGTCTATGCAGGGCCGGCACTATCCGCACGCCGGCCCCGCTGTTTTCAGTGATGGGCCGGTGAGGAGATCAAATATCTCCCTCACCGGCCCACTTTCATAGACCTGCGGCTGGGGAGGGAGGACCAGGCGGAGCTCTATCTTGCAACTCCGCCGGTTTCCTCTCACGAGATCCAGAGCATTTCCATGGCAACGAACGGATCTCGCGAGAGTGAACTCTAGTCTGCAGGCTAGAGTTCACTCACCACTGGACCACCAGGGATAATGATATAGTGCCTGAACCCCCCTCCCAGATACCACTATGCTGGACCCCTCCCCCCCCCAGGCTAAAGGTAAGAAGGGAGGGGGGATATAATGCATGCTTATTAGTTTGTTTGTTTTTTACCCCCCAACACACAATCCCCTTTAACATTCACCCATAGCACTCTCACACACACATCACACTTAGCACTCTCACACACACATCACACTCGGTACTCTCACACACATCGCACTCAGCACCCTCACACACATCGCACTCAGCACCCTCACACACATCACACTCAGCACTCTCACACACATCATACTCAGCACCCTCACACACATCACACTTAGCACTCTCACACACATCACACACAGCAACCTCACACACATCACTCAGCACTGTCACACAAATCACACACAGCACCCTCACACACATACACAGCCCCCTCACACACATACACAACATCCTCACACACATATACAGCATCCTCACACACATCACAAACAGCATCATCACACACAGCACCCTCACACACAGCACCCCTCAAACACAGCATCCATCACATACACACTACACCCCTCACACTGCACCAAACACACACACAATACTTCCAAACATATTTATATATATATATATACACACACACACACACACACACACATACACTACAGCACCCCTCACACACACTGAACCCCTCACACACATACTGCACTCCTAAACACATTCCATTCCAGACACACACTAGATCCCTTACCCAACTCTGGATCATATACACACACTAGATCCCTATATACACTCTGATTCTGTTATATACACACACTCACTAGATCTCCTACACATTCTGGGTCCTTCAAACACACACTAGACTCCTGTATACACACACACACTGCACCACCTACACACACACACTACATTCCTAACATACACACTCTGGATCTCTTATACACACACTAGATTCCTTGTAAACAAACACAAAATGCTACTCCCCTAAACACGCACTCTCTACAACCCCTATAAACACTACATCACCTAGATACACACACACACTATAGCCTGTATGCACACACTTACTACATCCCCTATACACACATTCTCTACAGCCCCTAGCCACATATGCATTACATTACACCACAAACACAACACGACTAAAACCGACCTTATTACACAATACCATACCACAATCAGATCACTCTACACACACACACAATCCCACAAGCAGGCTCCAAACACATGCACAATACTCTTTCCTGGCCCTTTTGTCTCCTGGTATCCATTTATAGAGACACCAAAGACAAGTTGCAAGGAAACACAGTGCAAGCATGTTATTAAATTTGCTTGCACTGTGCAGAACAAATACAAGTTTTTTTTTCTCAAGCTAGAGCTCTTTAGCAGAGCTCTGCCCTGGAAGAGCATTGACCCAACGCTCACTTTGAGAGGGGCCGTGTTTGTCATTGGTGATGACGAAACACACCCTCTCTGCCCCGCCCCCTTCTTAGTGGGCCGCTGTGCTAAAAAAATGCCCGGCCGAATTTTTCTCCCCTGGACAAGGCTATTTCAGTTTCTGTAGTTAAAATTTTCATAGATGAATTTGATGGGCATATGTCTCATTTTGGGGTATTGTAGCAGTTTGACTGTTCAAATAACACCACAAAGGTCTTTCTTTAGACACTCCATGGTATCTTATATGGCATATATTGTGCCTTAATTTGTCACTATTTTTTCACCAATTTATGTCAATGTTTGTAATGAGAAAAAAAATTGCATTTTTTACATACATGTTGCATTTTTGCTGGGTATTTCTTACACTTGATATGTACCACTGTCAGAAAATACCCCAACTTATGCTCAGTTAAATCTTCTGAGTAAAACAATATACCCAATGTAAGACTTAGACACTATTTTGTGAAGTTATAGTGCTGTAAAAGAGACGTGACAAGTTCAGGTTTTTATGGTGTTGATGGGTCCATGTTCCATTTTGGAGCACTTTAGCAGGCGACATATTCCAACTACACCATAAAGGCATACCATTTCTTAAAGAATTCACCCTGGGGTATTTCAAAAGGCATATTTTGAACCTTAGCATGGAATAATTTTTTCGTTAGTTTGTTCTAAGTGTAGTGGTAATGAGCATTTTTTAAATGTATTTTGTAACTTTTAAAAACTTTTAAAAAATGTTTTTAAAACTTTTTTACTTATTCAATTTTTTAAACTTGTTTATATATATATTTCTTTACGCTTTTAACATTTGTATAAACTTTTTTTTACTGTTAACCCCTAACTAGCCTAACAGTAAATTCCTCAATTTCCCACTAACTCCCACCCACCCAGCTAACTAAATATATCATTTTAAAATATTTAAATTAATTAAATAAATTGAACACCTGAGGGTTAAAATAAATGAATAAACGTTAACCCTCAGGAGTAACTTTTTTTTTTTTACTGTGATTTGTATTTTGATCGCTGCAGGCAGTGATCAACTGGCAGGAAAGTGGTCAATTTTTATTAGGACTGGGTAAATTGGGTGGTATTTTTTTTACTTTTTTAAACGTTATTAAATCTTTTATATTTTTACTTTTTTAAACTGTTTAAAACCTTTTTTAAAAACCTTTTTTTACTGTTAACCCCTAGCTAGCCTAACATTAAATTCTCCAATTCCCCACTAAATTCCCCCCACCCCAACTAGCTAGATAAGTAATTTATAAATATTTAAATTAATTATTTAAATACATTTAACCCCTGAGGGTTAAAAAAAGTTAACCCTCAGGGGTTAAAAAAAAAAAAGATCAGATCACAGTAAAATGTAGTCTCTGCCAATTGTACTCAGTGTAGTCAGTGATCAATTGGCAGTGAAGGGGTTAATTTTAATAAAGCAGGAAAAAGGGGATGGGGATTTAAGTTTATTTATTTTTTAAATGGGGAAGCAGATCAGCACTGATTAGTTTCCCTGCACTTCAAACTGAACGCGGAAGCGCAGGGAGGTGGATCAGGAGTCCCTGCAGAACATGTGCTTGCTCTGACAGCCTGTCAGAGCGATTACTTACAGTGACAGCGCGATCGGGTGCTCCCGGTCTACCTCGAATACTGATCTGGGGTTAACTTTAGTAAATTAAGGACATTTTCCATCATGCATCTTTAACGCAAGGAAAAGCATGGCGGAAAATCCACGTCTTGCGTCGGGAATGGGTTAATTAAGCGACAGTTATTTTGGTGCCTATAGTATCTCTTTAAGCAGTCAACATGTGTTTTTTCAAATAGCATTGAATCACAAAGCTCCTGCTACATTTCCAGAATCTCTTAATTTGTGGCTTGGTGAATGGTGTCGGGAGCAAGGATTTGGCTTTATTTCTCATGGTAGCTCTGTTTGGAATGGAGTTAAGCTGTACAAAAAAGATGGTTTGCATCTTTCTCAAAAAGGAACAAATGTTCTCAGTGAGCAGTTCAGAGATTTTGCTAGGATGTATTTAATCTGGGGGGGGGGCAAAAGGGTGATAAAACATCAATCCAATTGTCCCCCAAAACAAGGACAGAAGGTGCCTGTAGTAATTGTGTTAAAAAATGATAAGCTTAGAGTCATGTCTACAAATGCTCGCAGTTTAGGGAATAAGATCCATGAACTTGTGGCAATAATGGCAACTGATAGTGTAGATTTAGTCGCTGTTACTGAGACATGGTACAATGAGAAAATGACTGGGACATAGCAATACCAGGGTACTCTTTATATAGGAAAGATAGGGAAGGCAAGAAAGGGGGAGGGGTGGCCTTGTATGTGAAGGATAGCATAAAATCTAGCCTAATAAAAGTTAGTGAGGCAAACATAGAGTCCGTTTGGGCTACGTTAGAATTTGGTAATCACACAGTAACTCGTGTAGGTGTGATTTATAGGCCCCCAGGACAAATTGAAGAGTTAGATAATCTACTAGTTGAGGAAATAGCTAAAATGACAATGAAGGGGGAAGTTATCATCATGGGTGACTTTAATCTTCCTGATGTAAATTGGAAAACAAAATTAGCTACTTGTGCCAGGAGCACACATATTCTAAACTCTCTACTGGGATTGTCTCTAAAACAAGTTGTTGAGGAGCCAACTCGTAAAGAGGCCATACTAGATTTAGTGTTAACAAATGGAGATTTGGTACCAGATATTACTGTAGGTGAAAGTTTAGGATCCAGTGATCATCAGTCAGTGTGGTTTAATATAAGAACGGTGACTGAGCCACACCACACAAAAACAAAAGTTTTAGACTTTAGAAAAGCAGACTTTTCTAAAATTATAATATGGGTAGAGGAGTCATTATCAGACTGGAGCAATTTAAATGGAGTCCAAGAGAAATGGGATTATTTTAAAGTTGCACTATTGAAGGCAACAGAAAATTGCATTAGGCTTGTCAGTAAAAGCAAAAAATTCAAGAAACCACTGTGGTACTCCACAGATGTGGCCAAAATAGTTAAAAACAAAAAGTTAGCATTTAGGAATTATAAAAAAACCCAGAGTGAGGAAGACAAAATGATCTATAAGATTAGGCAGAAAGAGGCTAAGCAAGTTGTAAGAGCTTCCAAATCACACACAGAAGAGAAAATAGCACAGTCAGTAAAAAAGGGGGATAAAACATTTTTTAGATACATAAATGAGAAAAGAAAAGTAAAACAAGGATTAATTAGATTAAAAACAAAAGAAGGAAGGTATGTAGAAGAGGATAAAGGTCTAGCTGACTGCCTCAATGAATATTTTTGTTCTGTATTTACAGATGAAAATGAAGGAAAGGGACCTCAGTTGAGAAAAAGGATAAATGAGTCATTTATTACACGTGAGTTTACAGAGGAAGAGGTTCTATTTCAACTGTCAAAAGTAAAGACAAATAAGTCAATGGGACCTGATGGAATACACCCAAAGCTATTAAAAGAGCTTAGTGGTGTACTAGCAAAACCATTAACAGATTTATTTAACCAATCATTGTTAACAGGAGTAGTCCCAGAAGATTGGAAGTTAGCGAATGTTGTGCCCATTTACAAGAAAGGTAATAGGGAGGAGTCGGGCAACTATAGGCCAGTAAGCCTTACTTCAGTAGTGGGGAAAGTGATGGAAACCATGTTAAAGGATAGGATTGATGAACATCTAAAACACATGGATTTCAAGATCAGAGACAACATGGGTTTACTTCAGGGAGATCATGCCAAACTAATCTTATTGATTTTTTTGATTGGGTAACTAAAATTATAGATCAGGGTGGTGCAGTAGACATTGCTTACCTAGATTTCAGTAAGGCTTTTGACACTGTTGCACATAGAAGGCTTATCAATAAACTGCAATCTTTAAGTTTGAATTCCAATATTGTTGAATGGGTAAGGCAGTGGCTGAGTGACAGGCAACAGAGGGTTGTAGTTAATGGAATATATTCGAAGCTTGGACTTGTCACCAGTGGGGTACCTCAGGGATCTGTACTTGGACCCATTCTCTATAATATTTTTATTAGTGATATTGCAGAAGGTCTTGATGGTAAGGTATGTTTTTTTGCTGATGATACTAAGATATGTAACAGGTTTGATGTTCCAGGAGGGATAAGCCAAATGACAAATGATTTAGGTAAATTAGAAAAATGGTCAGAATTGTGGCAACTGACATTTAATGTGGATAAGTGCAAGATAATGCATCTTGGACGTAAAAACCCAAGGGCAGAGTACAGAATATTTGATAGAGTCCTAACCTCAACATATGAGGAAAGGGATTTAGGGGTGATTATTTCTGATGACTTAAAGGTAGGCAGACAATGTAATAGAGCAGCAGGAAATGCTAGCAGAATGCTTGGTTGTATAGGGAGAGGTATTAGCAGTAGAAAGAGGGAAGTGCTCATGCTATTGTACAGAACACTGGTGAGACCTTACTTGGAGTATTGTACACAGTACTGGAGACCGTATCTTCAGAAGGATATTGATACCTTAGAGAGGGTTCAGAGAAGGGCTACTAAACTGGTTCATGGATTGCGGGATAAAACTTACAAGGAAAGGTTAAAGGATCTTAACATGTATAGCTTGGAGGAAAGACGAGACAGGGGGGATATGATAGAAACATTTAAATATATAAAGGTAATCAACACAGTAAAGGAGGAGACTATATTTAAAAGAAGAAAAACTACCACAACAAGAGGACATAGTCTTAAATTAGAGGGACAAAGGTTTAAAAATAATATCAGGAAGTATTACTTTACTGAGAGTGTAGTGGATGCATGGAATAGCCTTCCAGCTGAAGTGGTAGAGGTTAACACAGTAAAGGAGTTTAAGCATGCGTGGGATAGGCATAAGGCTATCCTAACTATAAGATAAGGCTAGGGACTAATGAAAGTATTTAGAAAATTGGGCAGACTAGATGGGCCGAATGGATCTTATCTGCCGTCACATTCTATGTTTCAATGTTTCTCTTTGCTCATCTGATGACCGTTAACTTGTATTTGCAGTTCATATTTCTTATTTACTCTTTTTGCCTCTCACATTTAAAATTTATGAGTTGCTTTTCAGACAGAGAAACTTGGTACCGAAACAAACTCAAATATTTTCTTTCCAAATAAGCACGTTAGCAATGTCATAATATGGGATCATTGCTAAAATCTACAATCATCTGTACCCTAACATTTCAATGAACTTTGTGCAAAAACTAACTTGGCACTTTGTTTGACCTTCACTGGCTTGAGACATAATACAAATTTATCTACTCCGTCTCTACCTCGAGACTTTCGTTAATGAAAAACAAGATATCACTAATGCAAAGTAATTAAGATAATTGCCTTTTAAATAGTACACCAGTAACACAGATATAGTAATACAACATATTTTCTCTTATTATCCCAATTGCTTAATTAAACCAGCTTAGCTTCGACACCTCTAAATGTGTTTTATTTTAGTATAATTTCACTTGAATTAATAATCGTAAGGCTTTTTTGTCATAAATTATTGCATTATCAAGAAAATGTAGGAAAATAACATTTACATCAAAATAAAAAAACATTAATATCGTCCTGATAAAATATTTTTTGTAATACAATTTGCATTGCTTATTTTAGAATACAAGGTAATTACAAATGGTAAAAGAGAAGATGGTGATAGCTACGCCATGCTGATAGCATTATAGGAAATGCTATGTGTGGTCAGAGGAAGGAAAAAAGAAAGAAAGAGTTGGCAAAAGAAGTAGAAGAAGTGATGTGGGGAAAGGATAGACTCCAGACGGCCAGGAGGTGAAGATGAGTTCATCATCCACTGGCGTGGATACCAAACAGATTATAGTAGAAGTAGACCCAAGGTTGATGCATGAGGAGAATAAGTGTGTATATCCGAGGTGACCACATTTTCAGAAAATTCTCAGTAGTTTCATGGGTTGCAGCTGTCAACTTTTCCATTTTAATGAGATAACATTTCTTAGCATCTATCTGTACTTAAGTTGAATAGGCCAACTTCCAGCATCGAGCAGTGCGAATTTGTAAAATGAGTTTGTGCTCAGAATGTGGTTTTATTTTTGTAAATCAACTACATTTGATTGAAGACTCAAATTTTGCTTTATCAATGTAAACTTTAAAAGCAATAAACCATTTTTAAATATGAACTCATTATAATCTCTTATCCTGCCTGTGTTACCTAAATATAAAACATCTAATGACCAACTATCCAAAATGATTTTTATCTACTATTGAATCCAGCAACTCTGGCTTTATCATTAGTTTTCTGTAAAGCACTCATTCTTGATTCACAGATCTAAACCAGAGATACTGACATTTCACCTTGATAAGGAGCAGATCTAGATTAAATAATCCTATGTGGGTAAGACATACCCTCAGGCAGTGAGATGGACCCAGGCTAAATATATACACTTTCTTTTGACAGTAAGACAATACAGCAATAGTCTTGTCTTGTTAATAGTCCGTTTGTAGAAACATTTTCTTTTTGGTAAGGAAGCACATATTAAAAAAAATTAAGTATCTTTTGCTACGTAATTACATGGAGCTGGTAGAATCTTGGAGAGAGTTAGAAAGATAGCTGAGGTATCAGTAGCTGGGGTGAGGGAGCAGCCGTACCCAGCTCAGATGGATGTTAATGAGATATAGTTAAGTCTGTTTTACTGCAAACACAATGCTATGCATTGAGATAAGTTAAAGTAAGCAATTAGTTGGGGCGATGGGGAATATTTCTCAAAATGCTCTGTTATAAAAAGTGGTGAAAAAATGTCAAAGGGGAGGAGTCACCAACGGAATCTGCCTGTTGGTTTTGCGACTTTTGGTCGCCTAACCACCCTTAAGTCCAGCCACTAGAGTTGGAATTAACCCTTTTTCAAAAACTGCAATAATAACCATTGTAGAGTTAATGGACATGGGACATTGCACTCAGGAGGAGGAGAGTAGGCAGAGCCTGGCCCAGCACCGAGGGACATCAGTGCTGGATTAAGGTAAGTGACTGAAGGGGTTTTAACCCTTCTGTGCCGCTGGAGGGGGGCGCGAGGGAGGGTGGCACTGTAGGAACCTATAGTGCCAGGAAAACAGCTTTGCTTTCCTGGCATATAGTATCTTTTTAATGTAATTTGCTAATGCTCAAAACCCACAAGTTAGTGCTTAATTAGTTATTCCACCTGTGAGTCCTTTCAGTGGTTGCCAGTTTTTCTGTAAGGTATGCCAGTAATTATTTTGTGGTTCAAGAGTAATGCAAACCCCTGTATTATGTTGGATGTGTTGGATGTGTTTATCATACTGAAAGGAATGAGTCTATATACAATAAATATATATGTAATACAATAAAAAGAGAAAGACCTAAAAGATTTATTTTTACTTATTTTTAACCACCATTCACTTTACTAAAGCCTGTGCCAGTTTGTTAAGCAACAGACATCTTAAAGGACCCCTATAGACACCCAGACCAATCAGCTCAGTGAAGAGGTCCGGGTGCCAGGTCCCCCTAGTTTTAACCCTGCAGCAAAAAACATAGCAGTGTCAGAGAAACTTCTATGTTTACACTGCAGGGTTAATCCAGCCTCTAGTGGCTGTCTCCCTGACAGCCACTAGAGGCCTTTTCCGCGATTTACAAAGAGTAAATTGCACTTATTTGACGCTTGACGCCCTCATAGACCTCCAGCGTCAAAAAAGATCCCCATAGAAAAGCATTGAGTAATGTTTTCCTATGGGCAGGTTTGAACGTGCGCGCCTCTGACCGCGCATGCGCATTCGGCTCCACTCGGGAGCTGACGTCGATGGAGGAGGAGAGGTCACCAGCACTAAGGGAGCCCGGTGCTGGATTAAGGTAAGCAAATAAATAGTTAACTACTTATTCACCGCGGAACGGGGCCCTAGTCACCATTTAGGTGACTAGGGCTCTATAGCGTTATGGCAAATTTAAACCTATTTAGTTTAGAAAAACGTCGCCTGAGAGGGAATATGATAACATTATACAAATATATTCGGGGCCAATACAAACCATTGTGTGGAAATCTATTCACAAACCGGAATGCGTTTAGACTGGAAGAAAGAAGTTTTCGTCTAAGGCAAAGGAAAGGTTTTTTTACATTCTCTGCCTGAAGCAGTGGTTTTATCAGCGTCCATACAGATGTTCAAACAGCTACTAGATGCATACTTTCAAAAACAGAATATTCAAGGATATAATCTTTCAATGTAGGGTGATAACTGCTTGATCCAAGGATAAATCTGACTGCCTTTCTGGGGTCAAGAAGGAATTTTTTCCTAGCTTGTTGCAAAATTGGAAGTGCTTCAAACTGGGGTTTTTTGCCTTCTTTTGGATCAACAGCAAAAAACAAATGTGAGGAAGGCTGAACTTGATGGACGCAAGTCTCTTTTCAGCTATGTAACTATGAATACATATTTGTATTCCTAACGCTATAGTGTTCCTTTAAGTTCACTGTATGAAATCCACATTTATTCTCTACTTACTTATTTCACAGCTTTAAGATTATTTTATGTTTGGCTTCTCTTGGATTAAATAAGACTGAGAATTGCTTTTGTTTTGTAAGTATTTTGTATATTTCACCCTGATAAAATAACCTATAAACTTACTCTATGTACTGCATATGTTACTATATTGATAAAGCAGACTTACTAGGCATAGTATATTTGACCACCTTTCCATACCAAGTCCATGCTTACACAAACTTGTTGTTGCAAAAGTGTTACACCAACATTTTGTTCTGAAAGGAAAAAAAAAACAAAACAAAAAAACACATTTGGCAAAGCCATTTCACAGTGGGAAAAATCTTACTCCATTCAGATTCTTTAAAGGGTTACACTAACCACAATGACCGCTTTAGTTTTTTGAAGTAGTCATGGTGGTAGGAGTCTGGATGTGAAGTGTTTCTGCTTGAAACACTACACACCCAGAGTAATTTTTATTTGTGTGCTGGGAGCTAGTTGCAATTCTGTTCCGTGTTGCCTAAAGTCAATTCTGTGCATATATCACGTGATGTTGTCAGCGTACACTGCAGGCTGCCGACAGCAAGGGGAAGATAGCTTTCCCCTCCCTTCATCCCTGTGTGCGCACCATCCCATCTCCAGCTGTAACTTGTATAAGTTGTTTTTTTAAAGAAAACATAACTTTTCTTTTAAGTTTACAAATATTATTATTATTATTACTATTATTAATGTAGAGTCACTTAAAAAAGCTTACCTTTACTGTAAAAAAATTACAAACATAGAGTTTGGCAGCAATGTACTATAAAAGACAAACTACAGACGGGAAAATTATTACCTTACACTTGACGCATTTCACATCATATGCAGTGCTCATTTACATTGACATTGTCTTATTTCTATTAAAAATATTTGTTTTCACATTTAAAAAAAAGGCACATATAAAAACAAGTACAGTAAAATTAATGACAGAAATAATTTAACATCTGTCTGTTTTATAAATTGCTGTGACAAACAAAAGCAAACTTTGATTGGTAATAATGGTTGCCATTAATTAGATTTTAATAAATATTTTGCCTACGCACACTGTGCGGGTGTTCAAAATCCTTTTGGCATTGTTTATATAATAGTTATTCAGTTTTGTGCACACACACACTCAGAAATCAAACAAAGGGCTATACAGAGCGATACAAACACAAGCTTTGCGGCTAACAAAGACTGTATTTTTTTGTAATGTCATTTTGAATAACCATGACAATGGTCCGTTAATACTGTGGCCCTTAGGTTAATCAGATAATAATCATGCCGTACCAAGATATTTTGATGCATACTGTATTGCAGAATAGGTATTTTTACTCAGAAATCAGTGCTATGTTCTTGACAAAAATTGTGAAATGTAACAGAGTGAGAATGGAACTTAACCATTTTGGTTTCACAATAACGTATTTAGTTCACCAGCATTCCAATGATCAATTGCACATTTTTGCAAAACATTCCTGAAAGACACAACACATTATAATGTTACATTGTGTATCTATTAAAACTTATATTTGTTATCTATTGAGATTTGAGCTGGAAATCTCATTAGGTGAGAAAATATCTAAACCATATAAAAAAAAAAAAGGCTTTCTCTGACTGTCGAAGAAAATAATCTTGAAATTGTCAATGCTTAAAATGTCACTTCAATTTACTCTTTCACACCGAAGAGCTTATTTAGCAAGATCTAAATATAGCATAAGGTTCATTAGCAATTCAAAAGAGTCATTTTGAAATGTGTTGAATATCAGACCATGTGGTTTGGGAGGATAAAGAAAAAGTATTATAGTACATATGTACATGTATTATAGTGTGCTACTTACGCAGGTGAAAATGTCTAACTTGATCCATATGTATTAATAATGATGTAACTAATTTTTGCCACAACTCTATAGAGCTTTCTGTAGAAGGAATCAGAGTATCCGAGTACCTGGTGTGTTATTAGAAGTTATGGGAAAAAAGCTCAATTGGTTAATGTACTGACTTAAGCCTCATTGGGAGTATAAAGAGCTGTATAACACCGGATATTATCAGTATTATGATTACTGTCTGTGAAATCAGTCTCCACCTTTGGCTGAACCTAGTTTGCACCTCAGCCATGTTTTCCAAGTCAGTTATGAGATCCATATGTGCTTAGGAGGTACATGTGTGAAAATGTCCATCAATATTTAGCATTCACATGCTGCCAGTAAACATAGAAACATAGAAACATAGAATGTGAGGGCAGATAAGAACCATTCGGCCCATCTAGTCTGCCCAATTTTCTAAATACTTTCATTAGTCCCTCGCCTTATCTTATAGTTAGGATAGCCTTATGCCTATCCCACGCATGCTTAAACACCTTTACTGTGTTAACCTCTACCACTTCAGCTGGAAGGCTATTCCATGCATCCACTACCCTCTCAGTAAAGTAATACTTCCTGATATTATTTTTAAACCTTTGTCCCTCTAATTTAAGACTATGTCCTCTTGTTGTGGTAGTTTTTCTTCTTTTAAATATAGTCTCCTCCTTTACTGTGTTGATTCCCTTTATATATTTAAATGTCATCAATTAATTAATTAAAAATTGTTAGGATAACATAGGAAGCACAATGGAGGATAATTGGCTACAGCAGAACAAATCAAATTTATATAAAAAGGTGCATGAATAAAAATTACAATAATGAACACTGTATCTAATTTTATTTGCACTTCAACTGTCAAAAACCAAGAAAGTGAAAATAATTGTGCTACTATTATAAATAGTGAACAAAATGTGCATGATAAATATAATTTGAACACAACAGCACATTTAATATATATCTGTAATTGATCAATTTCTGTTGGTACCTTCCCCCAATTAGCATGTTACTGTCACTCATAACCAAAAAAGCCAACTCTTGACCCAACTGCACCACCTAGCTACTGTTTTATCTTATCTTCCATTTACCTCAAAGTTTATTAACATCTTGTCTGAAACTACCTGACGCATTTTCTAAACTCATTAATTCTTCAATCTGCCTTCTGCATTCTGCATTCTTCCAAAACTTTTCAAACTAAAGTGATGAATAATCTAATCATCACTAAATCCCAAGGTCATTAGTCCATAATACTCTTTTCTGGATATCTCTGTTGCTTCTGCTACTCTTGACCACATTTTCCTTCTCCAAATCCCGCAATCTGGGTCTGATACTGTCCTTTCCTTATTCTTGACCTGTATCTGCGTAGATGCCATCAGTATATTCTTTTCAGGTAATGCCTCCTCTCAAACTGTCTCAGTTGTAGAACCTCAGAGCTCTGTCATTGGCCCTCTTCTATTTTCTCTTTATACTGCCTCTATTGGCAAACCTATATGCCGATGTAACACAGCTCCTGTACTCCACCTCTGCCAAATTTGCTTCCTAGCTGCAATCAGGGAGCACTTCAGACCCAGTCGTCACCCTGGACCATGCTGCATTGGTTCTAGCACTCTGCAGCGGCCATAGCTCTCAGTGATTATAGCTCTGGAGACCCTGTTTCCTGTGAAGCAGTGATTATAGAAATTTGGGTATTTTTGTGGTTTATCCTTACTACTCATGTTACATCTACAATTTAGGATACTATCATTTTGGACAATTTTGTGGAGTATTATTTGTTTTTCCTCAGACTTTTTTTTTTTTACATATATATGACTCTCTTCTATCTCCAATGACTGTCTACCCATTATTTAATTTTTTTAAAACTCATAATATGGTAGAATTTCTAGGTACGATTATTGTAACGCTCTTCTAATTGGTGTCCTCAAAGCCCATGCTGCCTTTCTACAGTCCAATGAATGATGATTCCCATCTTGTTTTTCTTTCTCCTTGTTTAACTCACACCTCTCTCCTTTGCCAATCATTTAACTGACTTCCTGCATTCTATTTTCCATTGAAGATTCTAAGCTCAAAAATGACCTCCATTACATTTCTCCACCAATTCATAGTCTTGGTCACTCCACTCTGCCAGTGACTTTCTCATGTCCTCTGTTTGCACATATACTGCTAATTCTCACCTACAGGAGTTCTCAAGGTCAAATCCATTCTTATGGAACATCCTGCCCCTTCCCCTGCTCTATGCGTTTTCCCCTAGTCTTCAATCCCTCAAAGTTTAGACCATTGAATAAATAATTGAAATCACCTATCCACATGATCACATCTATCAAGAGATGCTCTGTTTTCTTTTAAATGTATGTTCAAGATTTGGCAAATTACATCATAATCCAGTTTAAACAAGCCAAAAGCCAGAGCAAACATTGCAACTGAAGAGAAGAAATAGAAGCATTGTTTCATTTCTTCTCATTATGATTTGACTATGCTGATTGCCAGGTGCAAAGGATAGAGCGTATAAGAATGACTGACAGGGTGCCAAGATGGAGTTGCCTTGTTGCAAGATAAAGAGCTGTTGATTTCTAAATTTAATTTAATTTTTCACGCTTTACAAATAAGTATTTGTTCAGAATAGGGATAAGCAAACATAATATTCAACATCTTGATAAGTGGCAGATCCCCTTGAAAACTTAACTCTTCAGGCAAGTATAGCCTCCGCAGGTAATGCATAATCTATCTGCCCGCTCTCTTTTAAGACAATTAGTTGCTCTATAGTCCACATCACTTGCCTACCTTGGTACTCTGCTTTCCCACACACTCACTTGCTCATACCCCCCCCCCCCACATTCCCCTTCCTCTTGTGTCTAGAATGCAAGCTCCTTCGAGCAGGGTCAATAACATGTCAATAACATGTTAATAGACACATGCTCTTTACTTATATAATAATGTTAGGTTTTATATCATGTGCTGTAAGGTTTCCATGTAAAAACTATATAGCTTACACTTTGTATGCTGTATTTTTCTTACAGGGTGTATAGTGATTTAACTGCTAACCAGTTTGTAGCAGGCAGGACGTTAGTGTTAAATTTTGAGAGTTAGCAGCAGCCATTTAACATTAGCAACAGGTTTGGAAGCCAGTCTCTAGGATGCAGTTAGTGACTCACTTTAAGTAGAGGCAGCTAGTAACTCCCTGTTGCTACTGGTGAAATGTTGCTTGTACTTTAGTGAGTACAATAAAAAGTAACAATGACATTGGGAACAAGCTCTATGAGTTGGTTAATACAGTTGATCAGAAATCTGTCGATGGTGTTTTTTAACAAAAGAGCGCATAGTAATAAAAATATACTAATGGCCATGCGGTTAATAAATAAATAGACACAAAGGGGTGCGTTTAAAATAAATGACAAAAGCAATAACTAGTGTTTCCACTAATATTATAATGTTTGCAAGTAGTTTGCTGATTACTGCAAAATCCAAACATAGTGTGTGCTATTTTTACAATCTGTTACGATAAATGTACCAAGTGCTCTGCTCTAGTCCTTGTTTTCTATAAGTGATCAAACACTGTTCTAAATGTTTTTGAGCTGTCTTACAGATAATTTAGTTTAATTTAGTGCCTGTATAGCAGAAGACAACTCTAGGTAGAAAGGCTCAGGTTGCCCAAAGGCCTTTCCAGTACACAGGCCCTTTTTGAATGACAGTATTGTGCTGTGTTTTAAAAGTGGGTGTTGTATGTGTTGTTTCCCTAGTGATATAGCTGCTACACATTGCACATCCAACTCTTACTCCAATTACAATCACACTGAAATGGACTGGGTACTGAGCAGTGATGTATAAATCTGTGAATTGTGGGTCTCAAGGCAGCAGTTACAGAAAGATAAAACTGTGAAAAATGAAAAGGAAAGAAATGACGTAGGAATTTCGATAGAATGGTGGAGGTCCACTAATGTTAATAATGGTCCGGTAGATGTTTTACCTCCCTAACAAGGTCTACCACCCCAGATGTATGCTTGTGGACAGGCTCACAACACCTTATGTTAGTTTGTTGCAATTTGTACAACAATATGTTGTTGCCATATAAATATCAGACAATAATACACCCTGGTGTTTAGTGTAACGTGAGGCTGTATATGGTACTGAGCTATTACTTAAAATCCCATCTCCCTGGCTGCTTACATTGATGTGCCGTTCCACCACTGGTCTTCAACATTACAGTGTGAAGGAGCTCTGCTCACGTGTATTAGTAGATTAACAGCCCCATGCAAATACACTTCTTATTAAAGGACCACTCTAGGCACCCAGACCACTTCAGCTTAATGAAGTGGTCTGGGTGCCTTGTCCAGCTAGGGTTAACCCATTTTTTAATAAACATAGCAGTTTCAGAGAAACTGCTATGTTTATGAATGGGTTAAGCCTTCCCCCTAATCCTCTAGTGGCTGTCTCATTGACAGCCACTAGAGGCGCTTGCGTGCTTCTCACTGTGATTTTCACAGTGAGAGCACGCAAGCGTCCATAGGAAAGCATTGTAAATGCTTTCCTATGCGACGGGCTGAATGCGCGCGCAGCTCTTGCCGCGCGTGCGCATTCAGCCGGCAGGGAGGATCGGAGGAGGAGAGCTCCCCGCCCAGCGCTGGAAAAAGGGTATGATTTTACCCTTTTCCCCTTTCCAGAGCCCGGCGGGAGAGGGACCCTGAGGGTGGGGGCACCCTCAGGGCACTATAGTGCCAGGAAAACGAGTATGTTTTCCTGGCACTATAGTGGTCCTTTAAAGATAAGAGATCCATTCCTGGAGCTTTCAGGTACCAGAAATTGCCCTATTATTAGCAGGCCACCAACACAAATAGGTGCATAGGGTAAGGGGTCCTTTATAAAATAGAAATACTGTTTCTGAGGGATGTGGTTAAAATGATACTGCTGCTGTTGAGAAGCACCCAATATTTCCATCATTTTTACCCGAGGCTAGCCTGATTTGTCTCAATAAGTCAACAAAACATCATCATATTTCCCATGAACTCTCAGATAGCATTTTTTGTTTGACACAAGTAAGGTGTTTGTGAGTACAATGAAACAATCAATTATTTCCAATTATTTTCTTAAAAAGGCTCTAAACTGGAATTGACCTGTTATGTCTATATGGATTGTTTAGGTAATGCATTAAAATGTGCAAAAACAATAAAAGATATGAAATATACCCACCTTCAAGTTTCTTACTTTGTTAGAGTGTAGAATGGAAGTGCTGATTATCAGATTTGAAAGGTCTGTGTGCAAAGCTTGAGTTATGCTAGTTGTGCTGATAGCTGTATTACTGGTGGGTTCGGGAGGGAGGGACAGAAAGGGAGCTGTACATACTGTAAGCAAATAGAAATGACTTTAGAATGCAGAGGTCGGACATTGGGGGCAGAAGTTTCAAACATGATGCTAAATAAGCATTTACAGAATATCATTATTTAGGTCAAAACCTATGCCATCTATAAAAGTTGTATTGGTGCCTTTAGTGTGACTTATTTTATTTATATAGCAAAAAATAAATATTCATGGGTACTGTTTTTGCCCAGTTATAATATATTTTATTAAGTTAGTGGTTCCTGTGCAATTAACGTTAAATGTAATATCTTTTCCTTTGTATTTGTGTGCTGTACGGCCCAGCTGCATGATTCTGAGTCTTACGAACAGCTGTGTTTAAATGTGTGTACAGAGCTAAAGGATGAGTCATCTCAATTATCTTCTAAGCACTGCCCTTTGAGATCTTGGGTATTGATTGATTCTTTCCTTGTCTGTCTGGCAGTGCACTGCGACTAGCTACTGTAAGCTCTGCAATGATGTCTTTTGAGACATGTACAATGAGCCTAAACTGCGCAAGGCAATAAAATATGCCCTCTATCGTACCCCTTTAGGCAGAACAATGAAATATTCTTACATCGAGTGCCACTATTATACACAGAACCACCTTTACATTTTGTAATGACTTCATGATTCGTCAGATCTTATTGTGCATCTTGCTCCTCTGTGTGTCTCTTTCTCCCCCATCTCTTCTATGTGTCTCTTTCTCTCCTCCAAACCTCTTTGTGTGTCTCATTCTCCCACCAGTCCCTCTATGTGTCTCTCCACCTGGGCTCTGTGTGTCTCTTTCACCCCAACATGTTTTGTGTGCATCTCTTTCACCCCTCCTGTGCCTGCTGACCTCCCTCCTTGTAGCATGGCCTGGTGAGCTATGTTAGATTATCTGTTTCTTCTACTTGGTCTGACAGGAATATTTTTGTTGCTTTCAGTGAGCATTTACTGTCCGACCAGGTAGAGGATAAAGATCCTCTACTGAGGTCCACTCAGTCACTCTACATAATGTGACTGGCAATGATGTGTGCTCTCCTTCTACCGATAACCCGGCTACCTGTGCTGGTGTGCCCTAGGTGGCTGCCTATGCCACATTATGGTTGGCCGGCTCTGCTCCTACTACTCAACATGCCCATAGCGTGTACATTTACAATGGATGCTTTTTTTTTTTTTTTTTACTAAGGGCCAAACAAATGCTCCTGAGTCATTCTCCATATAGCCAACTAAACTGCAATGTCAGGTTTATGGTTTGCAAGCATTTTTATTTCCTAAAATTATCGATGATCACTGGGTATTTTCTTTGATGTTGGTCTGTACTATTTACAATCTATCAGGGTAAAAAACTAATTGCAGTACTGCAAGTAATGACATACTAAATATACTATTTTTGCCAGACAACTTAACAAATAAGCAGCTATTTTCGTTACGTACCCCCTTTCACTAACCATAAGTTTGACAAAAATATCAGCCTTATAGCTCTACAATACCACACGATTTGAAAATAAAGCTTAAAGGTAGTATGTGAGTCCAGTAGCAAAAAAAGATCAAGTAACTGAGGGTTAACATTAAGCCTAACCATTGCGATTATTGAAACAGAATATAGGACACAGATGGCTCATTAAAGAGAAAAGTGACTAATATCAGCATAGTTACAGATGAAACATATCAAAATGATCTCATATGATATCATGGGCCAAAAAGTCACGTTATGTGTTGGTTAAGATAAAGCTTTGTATTCATATCATAGTAGGAAAAGAGGATACTGATGGTTGTGATATGACCAAGCACTAAATCAAATGTTTAAAGATCCAAAATATGGATTCCAAATAGTCTACTGACTATAACAGAGTGTGGCATTCAGACTCATATTGACTTCACAAATTTCAGTTTTGTGTAGATCACCAATAATGCAATAATATAATAATTGTTTGAAATCAGCCATATACAGGGTGAATAAACATTCTGAAAAAAGTTTTTTAAAATTAATTAACCAATTTCAATGATATTACATACAATGAACGCCTAACGTATGGAGATTTGTTTGACTAGGTACTGAAGATGAAATCTTTTAAATGAGTTCCATTTGCCACCTCACAAACCCCGGAACCTTATATTGCATTATTCATAACATTAATATTTGAAGCTCTAGCGCTCAATTTTCTGCATCGATATACTCAAGTGTACACGGTTTGTTCTCGTACACACGCTCCTTCAGATATTCCCACAGGAAGTAATCGGGAGCTGAAAGGTCCATACCTTAGATTGAAGTAGTTACGATGAGCTCTTTGCATAAAAAAATGGACCTGCCATTTTTAAAATAAAATTCAACTATTTCAATGCGTTGCTCCTTTGTAAAATCACCCATGATGAATCTCCCAAGACTCAGTTATAATATGTACCTGAAAACAAAAAATTTAACTACTAGCAAATAAGTTATTTACCTGTCAAATTATACTCTGAATTTTGTCCCACCCTGTATAAGCATTCCAACTATAGGAGAAGTCTTCTAGCTATATTTTGCATATATTTGTTCATTTAGCATTGAGAAAAATAATCCACTGTAGCAGATTACAGTAGTTATGGTGCTTAGAGTGTTCCTTTAAATTGCTTTTCAGGAATGCTTGCAAACCTTTATATTTTGCGACACCATTCCATATTGCAAAGCACAAAGAAACATTCCTTGGAATTAATGAATGCCCAATTACAGATCTGAACAACATTTGATTAGTGGGCACGTTGTTCTAATTACTTCACCTGACCTGCAAAGTAAGTTGGTTATTTCATTTTTTAACATCTCAGCTATTTGTACTCAGATGTTCTTATATAGGATATGAATGAAAGGCAAACAAAGACAAGCGCATATTCAGGCATAAAAGTAATAATGGTCCAGGCACTCATATTCAATCCATTGGGCAGATTTAGTGGAGCAAAATCAAAACATTTGTCAAGGCCCTGTTGTGGGCCGAAACGTTGTTTTGATTTTGCTCCAATAAATCCGGCCACTGGATTGAATTTGAGTGCCTGGACCATCATTACTTTTTTGCAAATCAATTTGTGAGGCCCTCAGGCCCGGGCCCTAAGGCCTCAGGCCTCAGGCCCGAGGTCCAGGAGAGTGCAGTATCCATATTGGTAGTGATATTCAGGCATAAGTCTAAAGCATACAATAATGGTCAAATATAGCACTATATCTATATTAAATTACAATAACGTTTTGTTTAGTATAACTAGAAAAAGGTTTAGTGATTAATATATATACATATATATATATATACACTGCTCAAAAAAATAAAGGGAACACAAAAATTACACATCCTAGATCTGAATGAATTAAAGCGGCACTGTCATGCCAAACTTACCTTTCCTCAATCTCTTCCTCTTCTCCCCCTCTCTCAGGATCTGTTCTTCTTTTCTTCCTATCTTCTTTAGTTTTCTTTAAAATCATAAGACAAAGTAGGGACTCTTTGCCTTATGGAGGATTCCTCCGCTTGACCAGCTCTGACCAGCGGAGGAGCAAAGTGTGCTTAATTTCCGCTGGTCAGAGCAATTTTCCCATGATTCTCACCTTCCCTCTGTGTTCCCACGATGCTTCCTGTCACTTTACACAAAACTGCCGAATTGCGTTCTAACTCAATGAGAACAGTATGTTCGTTTCTTTTAGAACGCAATTCGGCACTTTATTTGGATCGGAATTTCATTTGAATTAATGAAACTCTGATCCTATTCGTGCTGTGGCTGCATCTTGCAGCTGCTTAGTAGATAACTCCCTAATTCCCACGGTATCAGGGAGTTATCTACTAAAAGGCTGAAAGACCTAAATTGGTCTTTCAGCCACATTTACTAATACTAAGTAAAAATTACTTAGTATTAGTAAATAATATGCCCCTACTCGTTATACCGCGATTAGGGGCATGTCTGTGGCTGCTCACTGTAAAAAAAAACCAAAAAACTATTGGCCCCCACCCCTAAACGACGGGTGGGGGCCCTAAACTAAAATAAGGGGGGAGACCTATTGTCCCCCCTGGCCCCACCCCTGCGTGGTGGGTGGGGTTCATAATGATAATGGGGGGCACTTTATTTGGATCGGAATTTCATTAGAATGAATGAAACTCCGATCCTATTCTTGCTGTGGCTGCATCTTGCAGCCGCTTAGTAGATAACTCCCTAATTCCCACGGTATCAGGGAGTTATCTACTAAAAGGCTGAAAGACCTAAATTGGTCTTTCAGCCACATTTACTATTACTTAGTATTAGTAAATAATATGCCCCTACTCGCTATACCGCGATTAGGGGCATGTCTGGTAAACAGTGAGACCTGGGCGGCGGGTGGGGGCCATAATGATAATGAGGGGGGGTGGGACCTACTGTCCACCACCCCTCCGGCCCACACCCCTGGGCGGCGGGTGGGGGCCATAAAGACAATGATGGGGGGGACCTACTGTCCTCCCCCCCTGGCCCCCACCCCTGGACAGCGGGTGGGGGCCATAATGATAATGAGGGGAGGGGGACCTACTGTCCACCCCCTCTCTGGCCCCCACCCCTGGGCAGCGGGTGGGGGCCATAAAGACAATGAGGGGGGGGACCTACTGTCCTCCCCCCCGCCCCCACCCCTGGGCGGCGGGTGGAGGCCATAATGATAATGAGGGGGGGTGGGACCTACTGTCCACACCCCCTCCGGCCCACACCCCTGGTCGGCGGGTGGGGGCCATAAAGACAATGATGGGGGGGACCTACTGTCCTCCCCCCCTGGCCCCCACCCCTGGACAGCGGGTGGGGGCCATAATGATAATGAGGGGAGGGGGACCTACTGTCCACCCCCTCTCTGGCCCCCACCCCTGGGCAGCGGGTGGGGGCCATAAAGACAATGAGGGGGGGGACCTACTGTCCTCCCCCCCGCCCCCACCCCTGGGCGGCGGGTGGAGGCCATAATGATAATGAGGAGGGGGGACCTACTGTCCACCCCCCCCTCCGGCCCCCACCCCTGGGCCGCGGGTGGGGGCCATAAAGATAATGAGGGGGGGGACCTACTGTCCTCCCCCCCTGGCCCCCACCCCTGGGCCGCGGGTGGGGGCCCCTAAGTCAATTCCCCCCCTGCAATTAGGCTAAGAACACTCTGATTGGTGGGTTTAAGCCAATCAGAGTGCTCTTTGTCTTTTTACACACCATGGGAAAATTCCAAAAAACTTTCCCACGCTGTGTAAAATGACACAGAGCACTGTGATTGGATGGCTTGAAATCCATCCAATCACAGTGCTCTGTGTCATTTTACACAGCGTGGGAAAATTCAAAAGAACTTTCCCACACTGTGTAAAATGACACAGAGCACTGTGATTGGATGGCTTGAAATCCATCCAATCACAGTGCTCTGTGTCATTTTACACAGCGTGGGAAAATTCCAAAGAACCTTCCCACGCTGTGTAAAATGTCATAGAGCACTGTGATTGGATGGATTTCAAGCCATCCAATCACAGTGCTCTGTGTCATTTTACACATGGGGAAAATTCTTTAGAATTAAACCCACCAATCAGAGTGTTTTTGGCCTAATTGCAGGTTGGGGCAAGGCTTTATAAGCCTTCCCCCGCCCTGCGGAGCTCAGTCTGCGCGGAGCCCTCCATGGGTGAAGATGGATTATTTTTTTGCGCTCGGGTTTTTTCTTTTTCGTCTTTTTTTTTTTTTTGCGCTCGGGGTTTTTTTTTTTTTTTAGTTCGACGGTTATTATGGTTTTTTATTTGGCCTTTTTTGGGACTGAAAAATGAAGATTTGAGAAAAAAGAAGACGTTGAATGGTAAGTTTAATTTTTATTTTACAGGTTAGTTATTTTATTCCCCCCTCACTATTTTTTAGGGTGAGGGGGGTAGGTAGGGACTTTTTATTTGGGGGGGGTGGGTGACTAGGGGACCCCTAGTCACCTTGGGGGGGGGGAGAATTTACTTAGGGCCCCACCCGCGTAGGGTAGGGGGCAGGGGAGGGAGGAGGACAGTGGGTCCCCATTATCTTTATAGCCCCCACCCGTTGCCAGGGGTGGGGGGCGAGAGAAGACAGTAGGTCCCTCCCCCTCATTATAAATAATATTGCCCCAACACTTGGCGCAGAGGTGGGGGCGAGAGGACAATAGGTCTCCCCCCTTATTTTACTTTTGGGCCCCCACCCGTTGCCCAGGGGTGGGGGCCGGGGGGGTGGACAGTAGGTCCCTCCCCCCTCATTATAAATATCGCCCCCAACCGCCGCGCAGGGGTGGGGGCCGGGGGGGAGACAATAGGTCTCCCCCCTTATTTTACTTTTGGGCCCCCACCCGTTGCCCAGGGGTGGGGGCCGTGGGGGTGGACAGTAGGTCCCTCCTCCGTCATTATAAATATTGCCCCCAACCGCCGCGCAGGGGTGTGGGCCAGGGGGGGGGGCAGTAGGTCCCCCCCTCATTATCAATATGGCCCCCACCCACCGCGCAGGGGTGGGGGCCGGGGGGGGACAATATTTTTTTACAGTGAGCAGCCACAGACTGCTCACTGTTTAGTATAGCGGTATAGCGAGTAGGGGCATTGGGGAGATTTTAATCTCCCTTGTGCTATTATGGGGTCATATTGACCCCCCATAGAGTGAGGGGGTACTGGGGGGCTTATGAAGTGGTGGGGAGCACAGCTCCCTGCCGCTTCTATCTTTACATATTACAAGGAGGGAGCTGCGTGCCGATAGCTCCCTCCTTGTAATAAACTGCACGAACAAACGAACACTGATACTCAGATACTCAGTGTTTGTTTGTTCGGCTGATATTTCTATTCATTCATTCGTCTGTCTGATGAATGAATGAATAGATGAAATTCTCGTTCGCATGTCTAGGTGTTTCACTGGGCATGTGAGGGAATCTCACAGTCTGTGAAGTGTGGGCTGATGACGTGTCCCACAGGGACTTCATCTACCCACACAAAGGTAGATGAATATAGATTGGGGCAGAAAATAAAGAATAATAAATAGGTAATATGGGGGGCTTAGGGGCATTTGGGGGTGACTAGGGTGTCAGTTAGATGTAGTGGAGGCCAGAGGGGGCTTAAAAAAACAAAACAGGATTCGGCATGACAGTGCCGCTTTAAATATTCTTCTGAAATACTTTGTTCTTTACATGTGCTGACAACAAAATCACACAAAAATAAAAAAATGGAAATCAAATTTTTCAACCCATGGTGGTCTGGATTTGGAGTCACACTCAAAATTAAAGTGGAAAAACACTCTACAGGCTGATCCAACTTTAATGTAATGTACTTAAAATAAGTAAAAATGAGACTCAGTAGTGCGTGTGGACTCCACGTGCCTGTATGACCTCCCAACAACGCCTGTGCATGCTCCTGATGAGGTGGCGGAAGGTCTCCTGAGGGATCTCCTTCCAGACCTGGACTAAAGCATCTGCCAACTCCTGGACAGTCTGTGGTGCAACGTAACAGTGGATGGAGCGAGACATGATGTCCCATATGTGCTCAATTGGATTCAAGTCTGGGGAACGGGCGGGCCAGTCTATAGCATCAATGCCTTCGTCTTGCAGGAACTGCTGACACACTCCAGCCACATGAGGTCTAGCATTGTCTTGCATTAGAAGGAACCCAGGGCCAACCGCACCAGCATATGGTATCACAAGGGGTCTGAGGATCTCATCTCGGTACCTAATGGCAGTCAGGCTACCTCTGGTGAGCACATGGAGGGCTGTGCGGCCCCCCAATAAATGCTACCCCACACCATTACTGACCCACTGCCAAACCGGTCATGCTGGAGGATGTTGCAGGCAGCAGAACGTTCCCCACAGCATCTCCAGACTCTGTCACGTCTGTCACATGTGCTCAGTGTGAACCTGCTTTCATCTGTGAATTGGTGAATTTGCCAGTCTTGGTGTTCTCTGGCAAATGCCAAACGTCCTGCACGGTGTTGGGCTGTAAGCACAACCCCGACCTGTGGACGTCTGGCCCTCATACCACCCTCATGGAGTCTGTTTCTGACCGTTTGGGCAGACACATGCACATTTGTGGCCTGCTGGAGGTCATTTTTGCAGGGCTCTGGCGGAGGTAGTGGTCCTGCTGCTGGAGGTAGTGGTCCTGCTGCTGGATTGTTGCCCTCCTACGGCCTCCTCCATGTCTCCTGATGTTCTGGCCTGTCTCCTGGTAGCACCTCCATGCTCTGGACACTACGCTGACAGACACAGCAAACCTTCTTGCCACAGCTCGCATTGATGTGCCATCCTGGATGAGCTGCACTACCTGAGCCACTTGTGTGGGTTGTAGACTCTGTCTCATGCTACCACTAGAGTGAATGCACCGCCAGCATTCAAAAGTGACCAAAACATTAGCCAGGAAGCATAGGAACTGAGAAGTGGTCTGTGGTCACCACCTGCAGAACCACTCCTTTATTGGTGGTGTCTTGCTAATTGCCTATAATTTCCACCTGCTGTCTATCCCATTTGCACAACAGCATGTGAAATTGATTGTCACTCAGTGTTGCTTCCTAATTGGACAGTTTGCTTTTACAGAAGTGTGATTGACTTGGAGTTACATTGTGTTGTTTAAGTGTTCCCTTTATTTTTTTGAGCAGTGTGTGTATATATATATATATATAAATAGCAGATAACTCTTGTACTCCTACTTATATAAAAAAAATGTTTTACCTGGTGCTCTGGTAAACATAGAGAGTGAAAAATACCGGCACTCCAAGGCTTTGAATCTTAATAAATCTTCTTTATTCTCTAATCCAGTCAACGTTTCAGCTCCTCTGTGGAACTTTCATCAGGACACATAAAACACAATACTCACAGTGAATGGCTTTATAGGGAAAATATTATTGGTACTCACTTTTTCGGCTGCAGTTCATTCAGGTAATTGCCCGGAGTGCTCCGGTTGCGTCTGCGCATGCGCGAGAACTTCTGGGATGTACACATCACTCAATCTACAGTGGGAGGTACCTGCATCTCTCTCTGGCCGCGTCACTGGGGCAACCAATGGATACACTTACCATATTGGCTGCTTCTCTGTTCACAGGCGCCGGCTAGGTTCAACTTTAGTTGAGTCTACGGTCTGCTTACCAGTTGTGTGTTTCCATAGTAACTGGAACCATGCCAGACAAACTGAAGGAAACCTGTATAATACATAGAAGAGGCAGCTTTAGAGAAAGTGATCATTAATCACATTAAACACATTACTGTGTAACTCCTCTGTATTAGCCAAGTTGTAACAAAACTCCAAACATAAACACTCACTTGTCAAATATATTGAGTCTTATCATAATATCTGATATTCTATACACATAACAGAAGTAACTCAACATGGATTAAAATCTAAGGAAAAGAAGTGATACAAAAACGACATGATAAAAAATACCAAAAATATCAAAAGTCAGGATAAAATACTTATAGTGTGTCAATGTACAGCATGTAATCTGCAGTTTTCTATCACTGATCCTTTTTCTAGTTAAACTAAACAAAACATTATTGTAATTTAATAGAAATACTCAATATACTGTATTTATTAATGATAAGTATGAACTAAGCCTAGAAATATATTTCCTCAAGTAACTGTTTATATAATTCAAGGTACAGTCAATGACTTGCACCCCAGTGGACACTCAATACCACATTCAAGGTCTCATAGAAAATGAGTAACATTAAAGAGTGCCATATTTTAAATTGGCTTGGTCACTGACAAATCCATACAGATCAAATCTATCAAATCTCTCCCCTTCAAACACTTGCAGTACTAGTCGGTTTTATTATATAATACGGTTTATAATCACTTGCAATGAACAAAATCAATTGTATTAAGATAATAAAAATACGAGAAATTGAGGGAGTAGCAAGAGTTATATGACATAAGTAATAATATTCCGGATTTGGGGCTAGTTTCCACTGTTGTCTCTTGATATCTGCCGTATGCTGTTGTCTTTAACAACCACCAGGAGATATTAGCCACAAATTGCAGCACTGAAAGGCACAGAAAATATGATATACATTTTTTTATTTTTTTTAAACTGGGTCCTTTGGATATACTATTGACTCCTACCCCATATTCCTCCCAGTTGGCGATTGGGTGAAGGGTTATCAAACTAGGTACAGAAGAGGAATACATTTGAAAAAATAAAAATAAAAAACTATAAAAGCATATTCAAACGTATCATTTGAATCCTCTGTCTTCAGTAACCAAAATGGCCAAATAATAATTTAAAAAAAAAACTGTTTAATAAATAAATAAATAAAATTGAAGGTCACCTATAACTTGTGTTAACTTTTTTATGTGATGCTTTGTTTTCTTATGAATGTATTCTAAAGTATTCTAGAAAACCACATCACAATCCAGTTAAGTACAGGCACATGCAGTGCTGCATTAATTTATCTGCATTCATTTGACACAGATATAACAGTACAGCATATTTTAAGGGCCATCGTAAAGAAATGTTTTAAGATGTGAAAACACATGTTGTTATGATCATTTAATTCAGCGGTTCCTAAACTGTGTGCACTCAGGGGAGCCGCTAAATGCTGGGGGGAAGTGACAACTTTGCACAGGGAGAGAGCGCGGGAGGGAGAGGAGGCAGCCGCAGAGGCAGCATGAGGGGAGGGGAAAAGAGAAGGAGCACAGATAGCTGCTCTAGACCCTTCACTCCCAATAGCCAGCATGAGGACCAGGACTCCAATCAAGCCACTCTCCTCGATGCACAATGTAAGCTAACATGAGGAAGGCTTGAGTTGTAAAAAAATATCACTTTTATGTTTTTATGTCAGATTGTGTGTGTGTGTGTGTATATATGTCAGTGTGCTTCTGTGTGTATGTGTGTCAGTTTGTGTCTGTGTGTGCGGATGTGCATCTATATCTATATGTCATGGTGTGTGTTTTTATGTCAGTGTGTGTATCTGTTTGTGTGTGTCAGGGTGCACATATCTGTGCGTCAGAGTATGTGTTTGTGTGTATATGTCGGTGTATGCATGTGTTCAGGTGTGTGTGTCAGTGTGAGTGTGTATGTGTCGGTGTCTATATGAATTTGTGTTTTAACATGCATGTATATCTGTGTAAGTATGTATGTATGTGGTAGTGTATGTGCATACATCAAAGCAGTCAAACATCAGCACAACATACAAACACACTCCTGCAAACCAACACAAATATTACATACAAACACACCCCTGCCATCAAACTCCAAAATGATAGACAAACACACCCTTTCACTCAAACACAAATACTTTACACAAATGTATAGCCGCATTTAAAAGTGAACATTACATTCAAACACACCCCTGCAATCAAATGCAAATATTAAATACAAACTCACCCCTGTTTTAAAACACAAAACTTATATACCAGCACCCCTTCAAACACCAACACTGTACATTACACTATAGCACCAGTATATGCCGCAGCTCTTTACAGATATACAACCTTTACAGTTTTTTAACTTGGGCGCATTCGAAAAAATATTGAAATATTAAAGGACCACTATAGTGCCAGGAAAACATACTCGTTTTCCTGGCACTATAGTGCCCTGAGGGTGCCCCCACCCTCAGGGACCCCCTCCCGCCGGGCTCTGGGGGGAGGAAGGCGTTAAACACTTACCTTTCTCCAGCGCCGGGCGGGGAGCTGTACTCCTCCTCTCCTCCTTGCTCACGACGTCATCGGCTGAATGCGCATGCGCGGCAGGAGCCGCTCGCGCATTCAGCCGGTCGCATAGGAAAGCATTTACAATGCTTTCCTATGGACGCTTGCGTGCTCTCACTGTGATTTTCACAGTGAGAAGCACGCAAGCGCCTCTAGCGGCTGTCAATGAGACAGCCACTAGAGGCTCTGGAGGCTGGATTAACCCTCAGTATAAACATTAAAAAAAGGGTTAATCCTAGAGGTACCTGGCACCCAGACCACTTCATAAAGCTGAAGTGGTCTGGGTGCCTAGAGTGGTCCTTTAAGGGTGCCTTGAACCTAAAAAGTTTGGGAACCACTGATCGAATTCATTAAATTATTTTTCATTACATTTAACATATTTAGTTTTTCTCTTCTGGGTACAACTCCTCTGCTTAAAAAGTAAGGAGTGTTTTGACCTGGAGAAACAAGTGGGCACTCCTTAAATACTGCACACAGGTCGTTCTGCTAATCCTCATGTGAAAGCACACTGTGTTGAAATATCAAATTCCTGCAAAGTTCAATTAACATATATGTAAGGTGACATGTGTATAGCTTTGAAAAAGGTGTGTGAAGTGATTAATACATCATTGGTGATTCAGACTGAATATATTTATATTCTATTTTACTCTTCTGTCACTAGCAACAGCTGGGGAAAGTGGAAAAACATGACAAAGGTAGTACCATGTTTTCTCAAGTGAAGGAAAAGTATGTAAGGCAAAGTAGTCCATACTTTTCCTTATGCATTTATGAGGAAAAAGGAGAAAAATAACACATTAGGAGTGAGGAAGTGACGAGAAACAGATTGAAGCTAGGTAACTGCATGCCCCTGCATGCCCCTGCATGCCACATTCTCCTATTTCTGTTTACTTTTTCCTCGTACCTGATCACAATTTCTAGGCCCCTCCATTTTACTCTCCTCTGCTAATGAGGTTTCCTGTTTGATTGTGTGGGATTCTTTTGATTGTTGGATTATGGGTAAATTAGTATGGTAACTAAAACGGTACCTTGAATAATAGTTAAATCCCCCCTCTTATAATATTGTAAAGCTCTATGGAATCTGTTGGCGCTATATAAATGGCAATAATAATAATAATAATTGCCAAAGATTGCCAATCATCACACTCTATTACAAAAAGGTGACTTAAAAATGTGTAAAATGAGGAGAAACAAAGGGTCAAAAGGATTAATGTATATAAGAAAATATTGCGAAGAGATAGTATCACTTTAAGAAAAGGAAATTATGACTATAGAGGAGATCTGATTTTTAAAGCTTGGTTAAATTACAAAACAAGGGTCATACTTTAATAAAAATATGGCAGTATGAAGTAATTTCTTAAAGAAATATTTGAAGTGTAAAATGACAATAAAGTAAGATATTAACATTAAAAGTGAAATTAACAGGTAGCATTGAAAAAACTGTTATTTAGGATTGAATGCAATCTGGTCAGTTTCTAATTAAAAGAGCAACTGTCTAATTTTTTTTATGAAAGATGCACATTATTTCATTAGGAAATTTGAAATATGGGAAAGGCAAGAATAGCATGTTTCAGGAATACAATTAAAGGAATTATAAAACATTGGCAGGATTTTGGCCTACATTAACAATTCAATTATTGTGAAGGTGCATCTTTGGCTTGACCATTCTGGCTTGGTTATGTTTCCTTTTAGTATTCAGGATAAACTGCTCTGTGTTTCTTGTTTCCAATTTATTTTAACCCTGCAAGAATTTATAGTAAGAAACAAAATGCAGATGTAGCACTGAGGACACGTTTCCATTTAGGAAAATCTAGTTGGCTGATATAAAATGAAGAAATAGATATTTTTTATATGAAGCACATAGAATTAATTTCCTATGTTGTCACCAACAGGGTAATTCATTAAACAAGTTTTACCAAAAAGCTAATTGAAGTGCACTAATACAAAATACCTACACATATAATTTTTTCTGGTTTTATCTTAATTCACTAAACACCAGTTTTTGTCTAGAAGGACACAAACCAGTGAAAATTGACAAATTTCACCCTGAATGACAATTCTCATATTTACTAAAACCAAGTCCAGTCAGAATTTGGTCAGTCTGACCATGGTAGATGTAATCCACAACATCTGAAGGGCCGAAGGTTGCCTATCCCTGTCATAGAGCATCGATTTACAATGCCTAGAGTTTGAACTCATCTAGCAGGATGCATGTTTTACAAATTATCATTCACTTGCTTTTTGCATGCAAATAATAATTTGAAGTATTATTTGTGCTGGCACTGACAGTGGGAAATATTTCAGATTTTTAACAATCCAGAACCGAATTTCTGTTGCCTGGTAGCGTTCGGTCCGATTCAGACCATTCTGAGTCTGGTTTCCAAAACCCGACATTGTTAGATAGTAAGCACAATGTCCGTATTTTACATTCCAAATTTCTCTGTACAGCACTGGATAGTTTTGCCCCATTCGGACAGTTCATACTCTAGATCAGTGGCTCCCAAACTTTTTAGGTTCATGGCGCCTTAATATTTCAATATTTTTCTAAGGCGCCCCAAGTCAAAACAATTATCTAGATTGTATATATGTACAGTGCTGCAATATATTCTGGGCCCCTGATTGGCAGAAATGCTTGCCGTCCAGGGGAGGGGCACTGGTAGATTATTTAAAGAAACAATCCAGGCACAATAACCACTACATCACTTTGTAGTGGTTATGGCGCCAGTTTTGCCGTAGTGCCCTCACGTGGTAAGTAGTCAAACTGTTTAAGAATAGTTTGACAACTTACCTGGGATCTGCCGGGATAGGGGCTGTAGTGTGTGTGTGGTGCAATATCTGTGTGATTGAGTGGTGGAGTGTGTATGTTAGGGTTGCAGTGTGTGTGTGTGAGGGTTGCAGTGTGCATCTGTGTGAGGGTTGCAGTGTGTGCATGTGAGGTGTGCAGTGTGTTTTTGAAGGATCTAGTGTGTGTATGTGTGAGGGGTGCAGTGTGTACATGTTGGCCAGTTTGTGCGTGAGGGGTACAGGGTGTGTGTGAGGGGTACAGTATGTGTGTGGGGGGCAGTGTGTGTGAGAAGTACAGTTTGTGTGTATGGGGGGTAAATGTGTGTGTTTGTGTGTGTTTGTGGGAAGGCAGTGTGTGTGTATGGGGGGTAGTGTGTGTGTATGGGGAGATGTCTGTGTATGGTATAGCAGTGTGTGTGGGAGTAGGAGGGCAAATTCATATATATATATTTTCAAAAATTAATTTAAAATAATCATTTTCATATCCCTTCTCCCTGTTTACCTTTGCCTGGGACGGGGGCAGTACAAGGCAACCCTGGTGGTCCAGTGGAGAAGCCCTGGTGGTCCATGTGGTGAATATAGAAAGAATCTGAAGTAGAAGAAAAATAAAACTCATAGTGTGGTATAATTAATACACCATATTGTGGTATTTAAGATTGAACTCACAAACATGTATTGATTGTAGGAATATCACATGTTTAAAGATGGCAAAGAGACTCCAACGCGATAATGGGCATGTAAGAGAGATTGAAAACAAACAATAAGTGCAGACTTTTGTAAACTTTATTCTACGCTTTAATTCATAACACTTACAGGATCGAAGTAGTATATAGGCATATCGAATCCCAAATGTTGTAATCACTAGTGGCAGTCCGCAAATTGTCTCTGTGAAGAAAAGGAAAACCGCTTATTCAATTAACAGAAATGTATTAGGTATATTAAAAACCAAAAATAAAACAAAATAAACAATCAGACAAAACCCTCTACAGTGGCCCAACCCTACGTGTTTCGTCCAATTAGCGTTCAGACTTCCTCAGGGGTAAAAATGATTGTTCAGTTTTTCGTGTAGTAAATCCTCCATTTGCTGCCTGGCTCTGTTTTAAATCCAAGGATGCCACTCCCGCGGCTGCCATCAGCCTATCCGCGAAGAGTGGCCGCAGGTGTAGCTCGTTTTTTTCCAATTGCTCCCAAGCCTCACTTTCATTTGCAATTCGGTTCTGCATGCGTGCCCACGCAATGCTTATGTGTTCCATTAGCCAGGAGACCGAGATAGTGCTTGCGTTCCACCTCTTGGTTGCATAGTCTTTAATTTATGCATCCAAAAGCCTTCTCTTTTCCTTCGTTTTAACATCAAATCCCCTGCTCTTTCGTCTAATTGCACTTGTTCAATGGCGATAAAATTAAGGTTATTCTTAAAGGATGGACATGAGTTACAGTGGATAGGGACCGAATGTCTAATGAGTTTTTATAGTTTTAGTATTCTAAACATCTTATTTTGGCTTTTTGTCCGGAACTCCCCACATATTGTGCACCACAACTACAAGTGATCAGGTACACAACTTGTGTGGAGGAGCAAGTAATTTGACTTTTTATTTTGAAAACTTTGAGAGTCTGTGTAATCTTAAACTCTTTATATGACTTGTAAGAATGTTCACATGCTTTACAATTCCCACAAGTATGAAAACCATTATTTTGTTTTTCCCTACTGTCCCTATTCCGAAAAGTGCTTGGAGCTAGGATATTTTTAAAATTATTCCCCTTTTTTAAAAGAGTTTTAGGATTTATTGATATTTTCATTCTTAAAAACTTGTCTTCTAAAAGGAGTGACCAATTTTTTAACAATACATTGGATATGTTGTATTGCGAATTGAAGACATATTCAAAATTAGATTTTTCTCTAATGTGTTTATTGCTCTGAAATAACTCTCCCCTCTCTTTTTGTCCTATTTTGTCAATTTCTCCATCTAAGAATTCCTAAGAATAACCTTTTTCTAAAAATCTCTCTCTCAAGATTTTAGTTTGTCTGAAGTACATATCCCTATCTGTGCAATTCCTCCGAATTCGGGTAAATTGACACTTTGGAACTCCAGTTTACCATTTAGGTTGGTGTCTACTATTAATATCTATATAGCTATTGGTGTCAGTTCCCTTGAAAAAAGTTTTGGTCTTAAAGGGACACTATAGTTACCAGTGCAACTACATGTATTCCTGACCCTATAGTGTTAATACCACCATCTAGCCCCCCTGGGCCCCTCATGCCTCCATAAATATAGTAACAATCTTACTGTATTCAAGCCAGAAGCTGTAACTCTGCATGCTGGTTGCCTAAAAAAACAGTCTGCTGACATCATCAGAAGTTGTAGCCTGATCCAATCACAATGCTTCCCCTTAGGATTGGCTGAGACTGACAAGGAGGCAGGTCAGGGGCAGAGCCAGCATGATTCAAACACAGCCCTGGCCAATCAGCATCTCCTTATAGAGATGAATTGAATCAATGAATCTCTTTTAGGAAAGTTCAGTGTCTGCATGCAGTGGGAGGAGATACTGAATCACAGGATGCTCGTGCACAGCAGATCTGATTATGCCTCCATCAACTCCGAAGTCCCTCTGGTTCACTGTGAGTGACTGCAACTGGAGGTGTTCCTAGCTTTCAACGTAAACACTATATTTTCTCAGAAAATACAGTGTTTACATGAGAAAGGCTGCAGGGAGCTATAGTTCTTACCTGAACAACCTCATTAAGCTGAAGTTGTTCAGGTGACTATAGTGTCCCTTTAATCTGTAGATTTTCTATATAGAGTTTATCCCGAAATTGGGGGTGAAATTTGAGTGATAAGTTGTTATTATTGATGGAGGTAATAAAATCATGTAAAACTTCTTCGGATCCCAGCCAAATAAGGAAAATATCATCAATGTACCTTTTGCAGAGCACAAAGCTCACGCCAAAAGGATTGTTACACCATATGGTAGACCTCTCCCAACAATCCATAAATATGTTGGCATAACTTGGTGCAAACTTGGTGCCCATGGCGTTACCATCTGTAGATAAATGTCATCATTAAAACCAAAGAAATTATGAGTTAAAATAAATTTAATCGATTTTAATAAAAACTCTCAGAAATTTTGATTAATCTTATTATTATTATCACTTTCCAAATTAGACCTAACTGCTGCTATCCCTTTTTTGTGTTCTATAATTGTATAAAGGTAAGTAACATCTAGAGTTACCCACATAAAATTATCTCGCCATTCTATTTCTTTTAATTCTTATATAAGGTGCTCGGCATCTTTTGAATACGAATTTGGTATCTTTCAAATATGAAATTCCGAAAGCTTAGAAGTCAATGAATCTATGCCGCTTATTATCGGTCTACATGGTGGTCTCTTTTTACACTTATGAACTTTCGGTAAAAAATAAAAAGTGTGGGTATTCTCGGTGACTCCAAAAATCAAAATAAAAAATGTTATCATTAGTTAGGTCATCTTCTTTAGCTTTTTCTAATAACTTTCTTAATTCATTATTACATTTTACATTTGGGTCTGTTTTAAGTTTGAGGTAGGTTAGTTGATCATTTAATAATCTATAGGATACATTCAAATAGTAATTTGTAGACATTACAACTACGCCCTCTCCCTTATCTGCGTTCTTTCTTACTATGTCTCAAATTTTTAAAAGTCATAGATTCAATTGTTGTTGAATTATTCCATTTACTTTTTTAAGTTTGCTTTTTACATAGAGCTTCAAATTCTTTTTCCAAGTGGTGAAAGTGAACTCTAGTAGCCTTGGGAGCTGCTCGAGTTCACTCTTGCGAGACTTGGAGCGTTGCCCTGGTAACCGCGGCAATGCTCAGAACTTCCATGAGGAGAACCCGGCGGAGCTGCAGGTTAGAGCTCCCCTGGGTCCTCTCTCCCTCCCTCCCTCCCTTGCTGGCCACCAGCATTACACTGTTAGCGGGCCATAGAGGGAGATCTCTGATCTCCTCTCTGGTCCTACAGAGCCAGCATGGGAGAGGGAGGCACAGTTCCCGGTGCTATGATCATATGATCATAGCGCTGGGAAAATAATTTGCAACACCCCTGTGTATATAACTAAAAACCAGGACAAAGTTAACTTTTTCATACATACATGTATATTAATGAGTGCTGTGATTGGTTTGCTTCCGAACCAATCAATCACAGTTATCTGAATAAGAATTCTAAGCATGTACTATAAATACTTCTGTAAGAATAAATGCTTACAGTGATCCATTAATAAGGGTTCTAGGAACACTAGACATTCTTGTGTGTTCTCTACCCACTGAGAATTGGAGTGTGAGAGTGTGCTACAATCATATATAGGTGATGGGTTGAGAAGGGTGCAAGTACAGGCTTACTTATTAAAGTGACTGTTAGCGAGTCCCAGTCATTTTTTTTTAATAAGTATTACTTTTCGTCTTGTAATAGCTGTGCTATGTATGGAACCTGTGACAATTTAAATTAAATTTGACTTTGACCCTTTAATCACAGAATATGATTTATTTTATTCCAATGTAGGTTCTTTACCCAAATTTTGACATTTAGAAGAATTTCTGAGCTTAGATTGATTTCTTTTTATTGCATATATGAGCATTGAGGGAAGACGTTGAAGTCATTAAAAGGGTTTAAAACTACTTATCAGGGAAAGTAGTGGTTTTATAAAGGTTGTAACATCCACACTGTATGAAGAATGTATAACTATTTATTTAGGCATTTAAAGCTAGATGTTTTTACCATTTTATTATAAATTGCAATTGTCAGGATTATATTGATCCAGCACACGAAACAGTATCACACTCTAAAACTAAGGGTAACATTATACCAGGTATTAGAATGGCCGGACTTAACGTACCTGAGAATAGTCAGAAAACTAGCCGAGGTCAGGGACACAGAAAGAGACACAGCGATAAGGAAAAGCCAAAAGTCAAGGGTATCAGAAATCAGGGAAGTCAAAACAAAGCCAAAGTCAAAAACCAGAAAAACACGATCAGGAACACACTTTCGGATAACCATCTAAGGAAAACCACGACAGGGCAATGAGCTAAGGAATAAGTGAGTTTAAATAACGCTTTTGCAGATCCGATTTGCTGTACCTAGCCCTTGACCGCAAAAACGTGCGTGTGCGTCTTTTGCGTGACGTCACCCACAAGTCGACGTCGTCTTTACCGTGGACGGACGTGGGGCTATATAATTGCGTGGGTCCGCAGCAGCCACGGACATGCCGCACAAGCCAGGCATCATGGCAGAAGATCGCCGCGCGGTACTCCCCTCGATCTTCGGAAGGTAATTATCTGTTTTTGCCACATGGATACAAGGGATACTTGACAGCAATATTCTCCCTTCTGATATCTGGATCCTGAGAATGTACGCACACTAATTAACTTAATGGTCTGACTCATGTTTCAGACACATATGTCACAACAGATTTAGCCTGAAGTAAAAAGCATTTGTCTTTCTCAAAGGACAAACACCACCTGTTGTCTTTGTGTGACCTCACTCAACTACCCGCTGGTAGGTAAACAATATATTCATTTTATTTTTCCCTAAAAATGTGAAAACAATGACAGGAGAGGGACAAAATAACAGAGCCAAAAAATAAAGAAACATTTTCCAGTTCTTTTAAAACATACAATAACATTCTCAGTACTTCACAATTTTGGCTTAGTGCATAAGTCCTTAGTTTATTGACTTAGTTTTAAACTGTAATCATACAACACTTTTCTGGCAATGTTTCCACTAGTGAACACGTGTGCAGCATTCTGATATGTGTTTGAAAAATCACAAATATGTAGATAAAGGTAAAGCACTATCATTTTTTATTTGTTTTTGTTTTGTTCCCTTTTGTCTGGAAGTCCCTCCTACGCATTTGCCAACTTTTAATCATGTATCGTTAGAATAAAACTTAGGACTTTATGTCACTGGGGCCAGTAAACTTTCTGAAGGAGAGTTTTGAGTGTGGTATAATTGCTTGTCATATAGGGCAGTGATTGGATTTCTTTGTGAGGGAAACACCTTGCAAGCTTACATAGTAGTGACAGTATAGGATCTTTCAAAACTGGAACTGTGTGGTTGCCGTTAATGAAATGATGCAATAAAAGGCTGCATAGTCCGTGACTCAGTCTCTACCAGCTACACCAAAATAAAGAATTAAAGGAACACTATAGTCACCAAAACAGCTATAGCTTAATAAAGCAATTTTGTGTATAGGTCATACCTTTGAACTCTCACTGCTCAATTCTCTGAAATTTAGTAGTTAAATCACTTTTGTTTCTGTTTAGGCAGCCCTAGCCATACTTCCCCTGACTGTGACTGACACAGCGTGCATGGGAAAAATGGCTTTGGTTTCAATCAGATATTAACTTACTTTAAAAGTTTTTTATCTCCTGTTCTGTAAATTGAACTTTAATTTCATACAGGAGGCTCCTGCAGAGTCTAACAAGTTATTAACAGAGTTGGAGATAAGACATTATAAATGTGACAGAACACCCTGTTGCTGAAATAGTGTTCACCTACTATTCCCTGGTTTGTTCGGTAAATACCGTGTTCACCTACTTTTTCCCTGTTTTGTTCGGTAACCGAACAAAACCTCAAAATCCCCTTGTTATAACTCCCATACTCAGCCCACCCTTATGCTTATTAACCTCGTTCACCCCTATTGACACCTTAATAACGATTCACACCTCAGTTTTCTAAGTGTTCGACACGGCCATCTTGTTCGCACAAACACAGGCAGCGGTGTTTGGTCATCGAGTGCAGGGAACTAAAATCAGACACTCAACCTTGCGAACATTACTGAACTTTCATCCTCACCTGAGTTTGTTTGTTTACATCTTGGAAGAGCACTGTTCGGTGAAATCATTCCCATGGATTAGGTGAACACTCTCTACACAATAGCTAAAGAATACGTTTGGTATTTTATTCGTTTATGTATTCCTGAAAGAGACCAACCGTCACCACCTTTCTCCTGGAACTAGTTTGGGCAGACACCTCATGTGCGGTCGGTAAAAATTTACCCCGGTGGTGATTCGGCTGTGTTCGTGTGATCTGAGCACTTCATGGATATGTTGTGTGCTCAGATCCAGGCTATTGGGGGATATACGACTTGAGGGGGAACCTGGTTGTTATATGACTGTTTTGGGGTGTTATAAAATATTTTTCTGTACCTGAGATAATTGATAATCTCTCAGGCACAGAGGATCTTGGGAAAAAGACCCTGTATTTTTGTGTGAGAAACCCCACGTAGGGGTCTATACAGAAAAGCCTGTGTGTGGCCCCTAATAAAGTCAGTTCACTCCCAGCATTCAGTCTCAACTAATGTCTGTGGGGGAAAGCTATACCTGCTCTGGATTTATACTTATTGGGAAGCTATACTTTTTAACAGTGCCACTATTGGATTTGTTGCAGCAGAGTTCCTGAGAGGGGAAAAAAGACATCCTTGGCGGCGAATTCCGTGTCTCTACCTGGGTGGCCGCCACAATAAATTAACCAGAATTTGTAATAAATGAAGTATAAACATTAGTTGACTATTTACAGGAAGTGTTTATGAAGGCTGTACAAGTCCCATGCAGGGAGGTGTGCCTAGGACTGCACAAAACAAAGTGATTTAACTTCTAAATGGCAGGGAATTGAGCTGTAAGACTACAAGGGCACGATCAATACACAAAAACTTCTTCATTGAGGTACAGTTGTTTTGGGGAATATAGTGTCCCTTAAAAAAAAAAAAAAGCAAATTAATAAGAGCTTATGTCCTAAAATAAATCTGACCCAAGTCATATATACTTTTAGTCAGCACATGGTAAATACAAGAGGAAGGCCCTGGCCTGGCTGGGCTTGTGGCAAAACTTCCATTGGGTTACTTTGTTGTTTCTATAAAATATTTATTTGCAATGTATGTATTAACACTGTAATGCAGGCAGAATATTATTTATCTAATTTTGGGGCAGTGTATAATTCTAAATCACCAAGAAAACAATTTCCTTTTGCTATAACTTACTAGACATGACAGAGCTATGTTTCTTTGGAATGTATTCATTATAAACCAAACAAACTAAACAAAATTTAGGCAAAACTAGTTCTGATTATAACTTTGGAGATTTTATTCAAATTGCCTATTATTGCCTACATATTGAAGTGTAGTGTTTAGTGAATAAACCTTTTTGTTTAAAATATATAACGCAGGGGTGCCCTTAAGGTAGATCCCAATAACTACAACTCCCATGATGCTTTGCATGCCTTTAGAATGACAAAGCATCACGGATGCTGTAGTTTTAAAACGTGGGGATCTTCCTTTTGGGCACTCCTGATAATATAAGGTTATCCCGGCAAATACTGCATCAATACAATAAACCAGAATTTATTTAAGAAAAAAAAATTAGGGTTTATTCAAAAGAGATAATTGTAATTAAAAAAAAAATAAAATTTGAAATTAAGGCAACAATAGCTGATGTGAAAAAAAATCTCGTTCTAAGCTGTAGCTATAGTTGGATATTTTATCCTTTATTTGCAATTCCTGGAAGTGATTTTCAATTCACCACAATTCAGTGTTTTCTGAATAACGCCCATAGTGTTTCATACTGGGTGGGATGATTCTCTATCCTTTTCAGTTTAGTGTAATAATTTGGCTGTCTCCCAAGATGACTCATGTCTTATGCATTCCTAGGAAGAGTCTCAGTGACGACAATAGATCTCTAGACATGTAGAATGCAAATCTTTCCCAGCGTGGTAGCGTCATCTTTCCCTAACATTGTGATACATCAAGGACCATCTTTAAAACAACTATATCTTTTTGAAAACCCTGTAATTATTTTATATATATTTCATAAAATATTGGTTACTTAAATGGGCAGTTGAATTATTTTCCAATCCTGTGTTGCATGTTATTTCATGGCTACCATGCAGTACAGGGACGTCTAATCGTGCGCAGCACTCAGAGTGTATCTTCTTTTTGCAGCTGCTGCTACATAAAGTTAGCCACCACCAGAGCTGAATTAAAGGGATACTGTAGTGCCAGGAATAAAAAGCTGTATTCCTAGCACTACCAATCCCTCTGCCTCCCCCCTCAGTCAGACACCCTCCTACCCGGTAAATAAAGGGTTAAACCCCTTCATTTACTTACCTGATCCCAGGGTCAAAACTCCGCCCCCTCCTCCGTCCTGCGACGAGCGGGGTCTAATGCACATGCATGGCAAATGTAGGGAGTGCTTTGCTATGGGGAAAACCTGATGCTGGAGGTCCTCATGCAGAGCGTAAGGACGTCCAGCATCAGATGACGGACCAAAAGTCTGTTTCGATTCCAGAAGCCCTCTAGTGGCTGTCTGATAGACAGCCAGTGAGGGCAGACTTAGAGCTGCAATGTATGTTTAACATTGCGGCACTAGGTGCAAAAGAGACACAGCACCCAGACCACTTCAATGAGCTGAAGTGGTCTAGGTGCCTACTGTGTCCCTTTAATGGAGTCTGCTGCAAATATCATGTAATGTCTGGTAGTATACACCCACTAATCTCATGCAAAACCGGTCATGTCCCAGTGCTGTTCTCAGTTTAAAAGACACCTAACAGTAGTACAAAAATAATCAATATATACAGTGGGACCTCGGTTTACGAATTTAATGCATTCTCCGGGACGTTTCTTATTACGAAACATTGTAAACTGAAATGCGGTTTCCCATAGGAATGCATTGAAAACAAATTAATCTGTTCTGGATGTCAGAAAAAAAGTCAAAATGAGCGGGCATGAAAACCAACCCACAATGCAGAACATACAATAAAAGGCATGCAAACGACGAAGCTCAGCTCCCTACCTTTCCACAGCTTGAGAAATGCACCAAAAAGTCCCAAAACAACTGAAAACAATTTACAGAATGGCTCCAAAACTCGATGCAAAAGCTGCTCCAACACCTCCACATTCTACGCCATGTGCTACCCACAGGCTCCATCATGCAGGGGACTGTGCTATAAACTTCCCAGGTGCAATGCATCCTGGAGAAACTTGCTTTGTATTGCGAAAAAAAATTGTAAACCAAGGCATTATTTTCAATGGATTTTCATTTGTAAACCGAAAATTATGCTAACCGAGGCGTTTGTAAACCAAGGTCCCACTGTAAATATATATATATTTTCCCTTTTTTTTCATGTCATTTATATATCTATGCGTTATAACTTCCAGATCATGTTCCAAATCCAGAACTGGACCATGGGTGACGTAATCGTATTTTCCTCTGCTTCATTGTTCACTGGAGAATCTCTAATTTAAAAACACTGCTGTGACATATTTAACCTCCATCAGCCCAAGTATCTCTGTTGGACAGCTGCCGTTTTAATGCCAGATCCTGTCATTTAAATTCAGGCTTCAATTTTAAGCCAACAATTTAACTCTAGTCTTAATTCTAACTCTATTTTTAACACTTCTCATAACCCTAAAAATAATGATGTACTATAAAAGATATATAACTGCAAGGCTAATATAAGGGAAAATAATGGGATTTGGGGGTTCTGTATATATACATAAACTATCCTCTCTTCAGTCTCCTGACTTCTTATAATATGTGCAGAACATCTTCATTGTTTTTCCCATAATACATATTATGTATCCTCTCCATGTATTTACTTCACTGCTATATTTTCTCCGGGTCCATCTTTCTATTTCAGTTATTTAATTTTTATCATTCTTTTCTTAAATGAAAAATATTTTTTTAGGATTTATCTACTAAATACTAAACTATGATGAACTTAAAGACAAATTGGAAAATTTGTCCACTATAATCACAGCCAGGCCGGTGCAAGGATTTTTGCCACCTTAGGCAAAAAAAAAATTTGCTGCCCCACCTGTAGTGACATCACAATGTCCAACCCATATGATCCACCCATGTCATGATATCACATGTGCCCAATCTACAGCAGTCTGACCGTCTGGCCAGTATTAACACTCTTTGCTGGGTCTGCCTGGGCAGCTCATTTGCCCAGACCCCAGTAAAGCCGCCACATGTGCGCATAGGCATTTGCGGGTCATTTTATGGATGGCCACACCATGAATTTCTCTCCTTTTAGCCCCATAGCAGCCATTGATGCAGAGGTATTCTTTGCAGCATGAGATAGTGCATTGTCATGCATGAAGATGATTTTATTACGGAAAGCATAGTTCTTCCTTCTGTACCAGGTAAGAAAGGGTTCAGTCAGAAACTCCACATACTTTGCAGAGGTCATCTTTACACCTTCGGGAACCCTAAAGGGGCCGATCAGCTCTCTTCCCATGATTCCAGCCCAAAACATGACTCCACCACTGCCTTGCTGACGTCGCAGCCTTGTTGGAACAGGGTGGCCGTCCACCAACCATCCACTACTCCATCCATCTGGACCATCCAGGGTTGCACGCACTCATCAGTGAACAGGACTGTTTGAAAATTAGTCTTCATGTATTTTTCTGCCCAATGCAGCCGTTTCTGCTTGTGAGCATTGGTTAGTGGTGGCCAAATAGATAATAGGTTTATGCACAGTTGCAAGACTCTGGAGGACTCTACACCTCGATGTCTGTGGGTCTCCAGAGGCACCAGCAGCTTCAAATATCTGTTTGCTGCTATGTAATGGTATTTTAGCAGCTGCTCTCTTGATCCAATGCATGGATCTGGCAGAAATATTCCTCAATGTGCCTTTATCTGCACGAACCCGTCTGTGCTCTGAATCAGCCACAAATCTCTTAATAGTGCAATGATCACGCTTAAGTTTTCGTGAAATGTCTAATGTTTTCATACCTCATCCAAGGCATTGAACTATTTCACTCTTTTCGGCAGCAGAGAGATCCTTTTTCTTCCCCATATTGCATGAAAATGGTGCTCTGTTTAATAATGTGGAACACCCTCCTTTAGTAGTTTTTCCTTAAATTGGGCTCACCTGGCAATCTAATTATCACAGGTGTCCGAGATTCAGCCCTGAGACACAATGCCATCCATGAGTTAAACTGAAAAACAAAATATTTAATCGTTGTGACACTTAAATAGAATTTGCATAATAATTTGGGACAGGGTGTATAGTTGTCAGTGTCTCCGTGTGGGTAGCTGTGAGCAGTATGTGTGGCAGTGTGAGAAGCTGTGTGTCATATGCGTGACAATGTGTGACGTGTGGGAAATATATGGAAGAAGTAGTGGAATTTCCATTTAGTACAAGATGGGAAGGGAGATTCAAGTTAGCTCCCCCTCAGCCCAATATAGCTGAGGGGTTGGGGGAGTTTAGGTGCTGAAGTGAGGGTTTAAAAGCAGCAGTCAGGGTAAGGGACTGTCGTGATGGATAGGGCAGCAGTGGATGTTACGGGCAGTAGTGGATGTTAGAGGCAGTGGGGGATAGGGGATGCAGTGGGGTTGTAGTGAGGAGTTAGGGGGTAGTGAGCAGTTAGATGATTAAATAAAGGGTTAGAAGCTGTAGTGGAGGGTCAAGGGCTAAAGTTAAGGGTTAGGTGCAATAGTAGGGGGTTAGGCGCATTAGTAGTGGCTAGGGGCAATAGTAGGGATTAGGGGTAGTAGTGGGGGGTTATGGGCATTAATAGGGGGTTAAGTGCAGTAGGGGGTGGTTAGGGGTATTAGTAGGGGGTCAGGGGCAGTAGTGGGTGGTTATGGTCAATAGTATGGTGTTAGAGGTAGTAGTGGGTGGCAGGGGGCAATGGTAGGGAGTTAGGGACAGTAGTGAGGGTTAGTACTTTAGGGGGTTAAAAAGGGGCTAAGGGCAATGTTAAAAAATACACACATATATATATATATATGAAACAAGGGGGGTTGGCTGCACTCACCTGAACATGCATAAATGGGGGTGCTGCTGGGGGCCAAATAATA
>OW240916.1:234823932-234881764 GCA_933207985.1 Pelobates cultripes
GCATATGTTTTAGGCCCAGACTTCAGAAATCAGTGCCTTAAGAGTACTGTGTCATATAGAATAATTCTTTCATAGTTTCATATGGGTCAATGGATCTATTCAATATACAACAGGCTGGAATGTGTTAAAATCAACCTGCAATATTTTGAGCAATAATCTTGACAAGGATTTTTTGTGGCCTAGATTTTAAAAGCCGAATGTCTGATGTTTGTGATTGTGCTTATGGACAAAATCAGCAAATTCACATTTAAAATGTATTTCCTCTTTGTGCACTTCATAACTTTTTTCACTTCTAAAAACAAAAAAAAGGACTATTGGTTACCTTGTGATATCTCATGGAATTGAGGTGAACCGAAAACTAATTCTAGAAATGTTGAGATACAACACCCATCTTACCATGAGCACAGACCTGGATACATTTCTGTGTCATTTACTTTACTACATTTCAGTGTTTGCCACTTTAGAGTTATATAAATGACGTGAACTTGAAATGTACAATGTGCAGAGGTGTAACTAGATTATTTTGCACTTGGGACAGAATTGTGACAATATTTGTCTGTTACTTTACCCCTTTAATTTCTCTTCACAATCCGCTTCAACCACTTTTATTACAGAATTATTCATGACCCGATATCAGTGTTAACCTGTCTTCATTGTTAGGAACTATGCTAAAAGAACTTTAGCCTGTGAAGAGAAGGGCATGCTTTACTGGGACATACTCCAACCAGTGCTTCCCCATTAGGATTGGCCTGCAAGGCAATGAGGCCCAGATCTCCTCTAGAGATGCTAATGTAAGTTAGGCCCCATGTTTGAAAAATGGAGTATCTCCTTCCCGCTTTTCTCCCAGCAAAAAGCCTGAATTGAAACCAAACAAATTCAATAAGCTGACTGTTCTGGTGACTATAGTGTCCCTTTAACTATTTCAACAGCACTCATACAGGGTTGATTTCTTGGATACCAGCCTTGCTAATTTGCTGACACACAGACAAGGGTGACATGGGCTGTAGGGAGCATTCCCCCAGACTGCAGCTTGTGTGATAGTTCAGGTTCCCATCACCATCCAGTGTCATCTATGATCACATGTATCCCCGTGTCTCCCTGTGTCCGTGTAGAGTGCAACTCTAGGGACACCTAGTGGCATTAGGGGATTGGGAGCAGGGGCACACTAACTCTGGCTAATTTGCAGGCCTGGGAGAAGGAGCACTTAACAGTGAGACACTTTAAGGGGGCACTCACCCATGGGGAACCACATAATGTCTCCCAAGCTTAGGTCTCATGAATGTCTCCTTGCAGCCTTTCCCCCCCATCCCTTACTTCCCTGAGCTGTAGACTGTCTCTGCAGGGTGGGAGTTGCTGTCTGGACTCTCTGTAGCTGCACCCCTGCAGATCAGTGAGTATAGATAGGCAGGGAGGGATATGCTGGAACTTCCTATCCCTGCCTGTCTCCACATACAGCGACCCCTACTGGCCAGTGCTGGTATTGCAGAGTAATCTCTTGTTTATACTGAGAAAAATACCAGCATTTGTATTGCCAGTATCACTGCAATATTGGCACCAGCCAGGCAGCCCCAAATACTGGCTGTGCCAATAAAATAAAAGCCAGGTGGAATCCCTAAGAGTTGTGTGTGAAAAAAAAAATGTAAAAAAAAAAAAAAGTTTTTTTTTTTTTTATAAATCAATGGGCCTATTCCATGGGCCTGTGCCTGGAGCTGCAGCTCCATCAGCCCCTATGTTAATCCGGCCCTGCCTATACACTACATAGGGGGGTGGCAAATCTTTCTTTTGCCTAGGGCGGCAAAAATCTTTGCACCGGCCCTCACTGCCACAGACACACACACTGACACACACACTCACTACCACACACACTCACTCACTGCCAAACATGCACTAACACGCACTGTGCTGTGTGTCAGTTTATGGTATTTGGTGATGGAGTTGGCTTCTCACAATTCCAGGTGCCTATTTCTGCTTGGCTTGTGTCCCATGTTTTGAGATTTGGGCACCATACCTTGCTCCCATACAGAAGGATGGGTGTGATGGTTGTCTGTGTCTCCAAGTGTCTGACTGTCTGGTTTGTCTTTCCATCTGTCTGTGCCAGTTTTTGTCTCTCAGCATTACTCAGTTTTTCATTACCTGTGTAAGTAGGCTCCAGGTGAAGCAGAAGCTACATGTGCCTCGCTGGTGGCAAAAGGCCTGGCGTGGGGCACAGTGACTGAAGATCTGGATGCATTGCCTTTTGGGAGCACGCGCATGATCCGAAACCTTAAAGCAAATCAAACCGAGTGAGTCATGATACTTTATGTTCGCATACGTCAAAGAGTTAATTAGCCAGCTGGTATGTTATCACAGGGTTAATGGGCATATTATAGGGTGAATCACCAGCGGGTATGTTAGTACAGGTTTAATGGGCGTATTATAGGGTGAATCTCTAGCGAGTATGTTATGACAGGGTTAACGGGCGTATTATAGGGTGAATCACCAGCAGGGTATGTTATTACAGGGTTAATGGGCGTATTATGGGGTGAATCACCAGCGGGTATGTTATCATTGGGTTAATGGGCGTATTATAGGGTGAATCACCAGCGGGTATGTTATCGCAGGATTAACAGGCGTATTATAGGGTGAATCACCAGCAGGGTATGTTATCATAGGGTTAACAGGCGTATTTTAGGGTGAATATATGGTGGCCTGGGCTGTACTTTGTATAATTACAGATATCGTACAGAGAGGTGATGGTGGCCTGGGCTGTACTTTGTATAATTACAGATGTTTATTGCAGGGAAGTCCTGGAATATGATCTCCCGAAAATATTGGCAGAGTTAAAGATGGACAGAAAACAGGTAAACCTTGAGACACCGCCCAGCATTATCTGAAACTTCCCATAATGGGGCACAAGGTGATTCCTAGACGTGATCAGAACTGTCCTTGTACTCGCTTGTCATTGGCCAATACACAGTTTCAATCCGGCTGTTAGCCAGTGCATGATGGGACGGAGTTTATATGAGCAGTTAGCCAGTCCATTATTGGGGGTTGTTTATATGAGCTGGTAGCCAGTCCATGGTGGGGAGGGTGTTTCTATGAGCAGTTAGCCAATCCTGCAATTAGCCAGTCCATGATGGGGGGAGGGGGGTTGTTTATATGAGCAGTTAGCCAGTTCATAATGGGGGAGTGTATATATATTTAGTTATCCAGTCCATGATGGGGGAGTGTTTTATATGAGCAGTTAGCCATTCTGGCAGTTATCCAGTCTATTATGGGAGAGGTGGGGGTGTTATATGAGCAGTTAGCCAGTCCAGCTGTTAGCCAGTCCATGATAGGGGTTGTTTATATGAGCAGTTAGCCAGTCCATGATGGGGGGAGTGTTCTATATGAGCAGTTAGCCAGTCCAGCTGTTAGCCAGTCCATCATAGGGGTTGTTTATATGAGCAGTTGGTCAGTCCATGATGGGGGTATGTTTATATAGGCAGTCCGTCAGTTAGCCAGTCCATGATGGTGGTGTGTTGATATGAGCAGTTAGCCAGTCCGGCTGTTAGCCAGTCCTCTTATCAGCTTGCAGTTTGAAATGAGCCGTAGCTGTTTCCAAAGCTGTGTGGACCTTAGTCCAAGTCTCACGAAGACATGTGAGATGGTCATCCAGAGTGGGAATAGCAGTGTCAGAGAACACCACAGCGAGGACATGTAGAATATTGCATATTCTATGTTTCTATTGATTATGTATGGATGTCTGGATTGATATATGGCTAGAGTTATAGTCTGACGTCAGTATGGGCACATCTATATAGTAACTGAACAAAGGGACATAAGGTCTCTCTCTCTTGGCTCTTCTTCCTGTACAGCTATGGAACGATGTAACTCTCCCTTCAGAAGTCCAGCAATTGCCATCTCATCATGTAACATCCTTTGTTGTTTTATTATGTATAAGTAAGAAACCGTAAGAAACCGTAAGTCCGATTGCGTATTAGTACTTTCAATTAATATAGACGTATATTAATGTATCGAGCCTGTGACCCAAGACTGTATATACAAAAGATGTATATATCAATCAACTGGAAAAAGACACAGAAGAAGGAACAGAAATTATTACAGGACAGTAGGATGACAACCGTTGTTAACAAAAAATAGACTATGTCCCGATGAGTAATGGTAGCATTATTTCTGGCAAATTCGGCCCACAGTAACAAATCAGACCAGTTTTCCTTAGTGCCATTAATAAAACATCTCAAATATTGTTCCAATGATTAATTGGCTCGCTCAGCCGGACCATTGGTTTGAGGATGGTGTAGCGGAACGCAAATATTAAATCCACGAATTCCGCTGGTTCAGGAAATAATCCACAGTCAAGCGCTGGAAAAAGCAAGGCAATATCCCAAATCTCCCAGTAACCGGACGAAACACAGTTCTGAGAGTCAACTGAGGTCTTTTATTTCAGCTCCACAATTTATACAAGTCCCCATGCAAGGGTTTCCTGAGTCCCTTCCCAGGGGTAGTCCCAGAGGGGACTACATGGGGGACTTATTGTACAAGCTATTTCTCCCATCAGGCCCTGCTGCACGAGAGGGATCCTCCCACTGGAATATACCGTTAAGTGGATTATGCCTCCGTGCAGCAGAACCTACAATTCATATTAAAATGCATAACTGTGGTAATATACAGTCTATTTGCACGAATGGACATTCGGTAGATAGCTGGGGTCTGCGCGCATCATTCGTGAGATTACCGCTCAGATCCCGGCTAAAACAACCGAACGCCGCACGAAAAACACATTTATTAAAAGACATGTTTAAATGACCGATTGCCTTCCATGGAACAAAGTACCGAACGGCCCGGAGCTCCCGAACGGCCTGGAGGCTCAGCGGTGTTCGCGCCGTCGAGTAGCCGTTTTTAGTACCATGCGCTCGACGACCTAACACCGCTGAGGGAACAAAGGATCCAAGATGGCCGCCCGCCACATGGTCGGTAGTCGAACGGCGGCCACCTAGGAGAGCCTCTAAGTGTGTGGGCTATTACATGGGGGTGTTTTCGGTTCACGAACGGCCCGCAAAAGTGCCGTTCATGAAACGAAAGAAAAATCCAATACAAACAGCTATCTGCAAACTCCAGCGCAGCAGCCTGGCATTGTCTCCAGCCACACGGTTCAGCCACACCAACGGGTTGTGATCTGTGAGTAAAGAGAAGGGTTGCCCATAGAGATACGGCTGTAACTTTTTGAGGGCCCACACCACGGCCAGGCATTCTTTTTCGATGGCGGCGTAGCTCACTTCTCGGGGTAACAGTTTCCGGCTCAAATAAGCTACGGGATGTTCTCCGCCATCTGCTCCCACCTGGCTCAGTACTGCTCCCAATCCAAACATGGAGGCGTCTGTGTTGACAAGAAAACGTTTAGTTGGATCAGGAGCAGCAAGTACAGGAGCATTTATCAGAGCCGTCTTCACACTCTGGGGCCCAGAGGACCTGTCTGGGTAGGTTTTTCCGCGTCAAGTCAGTCAGGGGCTTGGCCAGGGCACTGTAATTGGGCACAAACTTCCTATAATACCCGGCGGTACCTAAGAAAGCGAGGACTTGCATTTTAGTCCTAGGGGTGGGCCACTTGGCTACGGCTTCAATCTTTGCGGGCTCAGGCTTCTGTTGCCCGCTCCCCACTCGGTGTCCTAAGTATTGCACCTCCGCCATCCCTATGTGGCACTTGCTTGGTTTTAAGGTAAGCCCTGCCTCTCCAATCCGATCTATCACGGCCCCTATGTATCGTAGATGATCAGCCCAGGTCTGGCTGTAGATGGCAATATCATCCAGGTATGCACACGCATAATCCTGGAACCCGTCGAGTAGCCGATCCACCATCCGCTGGAATGTTGCTGGGGCGTTCTTCATCCCGAATGGCATGACTCGAAATTGGTACAAGCCAAACAGGGTGACAAACGCCGACTTGGGGATGGCGTCCTCGGCTAGTGGAATTTGCCAGTATCCCTTACACAGATCTATTGTAGTGAGATACTGACCCCTGGCCATCCTATCTAGCAGTTCGTCTATCCGAGGCATCGGGTAGGCGTCCGACACGGTTTTGTCGTTCAACCTCCGGTAGTCCACGCAGAACCGAGTGGTACCATCTTTCTTGGGAACCAGGACTACCGGCGATGCCCAGGGGCTATCGGAGTGTTCGATAACCCCTAACTGCAACATCTCCTCAATCTCTTTCCTCATATGTTCCCGCATGGATTCAGGAATCCGATATGGGGTCTGTCGCATGGGAAGCTGTCCCGGGGTTTCTACTCGGTGAGTGGCTAGTGGCGTGTACCCAGGTAGGTTAGAAAAGGTGGCACCCTTGGTTGCTATCAATTCTTGTACCTGGGTACGCTCTTGAGGACTTAGCCGCTCCCCCAGCTGAACCCCCTGGGAGGGCTCCTTCTGCTCTTCCTGCTCTAATAGATCTGGAAGAGGTAAGTTCTCCTGATCTTCTGAGGCGGGCGTGCAGATAGCTGCCACGTCCTCAGTTCGCTCGTGGTAGGGTTTGAGCATGTTCACATGGAGCATGCGTCTCTTCCCTACTCCGGAGCATGGGCCGATCACATAGGTGGTGTCGCATCTCTGCTCTACCACCTGGTATGGGCCCTGCCAGACGGCCTGCAGTTTATCGGTGCGAACAGGTTTGAGGATTAACACCTTCTGTCCCACTTGAAAACTACGGTCTCTGGCCCCTCTGTCATACCAACGACGCTGTCGTTGCTGGGCGGCCTGGAGGTTTGTGCGTACTGCCTGGGTCAATTCCTCCAGGTGATCCCGGAACGCCAGCACGTATGGTACAATAGGGGTCCCATCTGCGCTACTCTCCCCCTCCCAATGCTCCCTAATGAGATCCAACGGTCTCCTTTCAATACTGTTAGTTTTTTTTTTTTTATTGTATGTTCACCCCATTAATAAATTACCCCCCATACGCTGTACTAGCAGTAGGGATGTGCATGGAAAAACAATTTGGTGCGGTTCGGCACTTCGAAAATTCGGGACTTCGGCAATTCGGCACTTCGGCTTTTCAGCACTTCGGTTCAGTTAGGTACTTCCGAAATTCGGGACTTTGGCAATTCAGCACTTCGGCAATTTGGACCTTCAATTCGGGACTTCAGTAATTTGGGAATTAGGGACTTCGGCTATTCCCTAACCCTACCCCTAACTCCAATCCTACCCCTAACCCCTACCCTCTCACCCTACCCACTCCCCCCAACCCATAACCCTACCCTAGGGGGTAGGGTTAGGGGTAGGTTGAGGGGTAGGGGTAGATTCCTGTCATCATTCCCTTAAATTTCCCTCCCTCTCCTGTTTTGCCATTTTTCAGAAATCCAAAGCACTTTGGCACTTCCAAAATTCTTCGGTACGGCACTTCGCCAATTTGGGACTTCGGCAATTCAGTTCGGTACTTCCGAAATTCAGCAATTTGGACATTCGGAAACATCTGAATGTCCGAATTGCCGAAATTCGTCCGAGTTTAAATTCGGACCAAAACGCATGTCTAAATTGAAGCACGATATGTCAACTTGGTTTTCCAAGATAAAATAAATAAGATCTGTAATACTGTTATTGCATTCGTTAAATTCCTTACATTTAACCTGAATACAGAAATTCAAATGCACAGGCTGATCCCAATTTGCAAAGTGCTACGTCAAACCTTCGATCAATAGTAAGAAAGGTTTCATTGCATTCTCTTTTTTTTCATTTCCTTTTGTAGCAAGACCAAAGTATATTTTTAATCAATCCATTAAGCTATTGGTCACTGCGCCAGAAGGGAGCAGCTAATAAAATGCCAACCTCATTCCTGAAAGCTTTTTCATTCCAGCTATTCTTTGCCAGATTGATAAAGATTTTCCAAACTTATTTTGTGTGCAGAAATTGATACAATTCTAAGTAATTATTTTTACAAAATATGCAGTGTATATAGATAAATGTCATGCTTAAAAGCAAGAAAATAAAAGCATTATTAAATATTCCTAAAAGTAAAAAAATATTAAGAGCGCTTTATACTACTGATATGTTACACTTTGTTTAAATAAGCTTAACACTAGATCTGTGATACCATATCAGAAGAGCTCCGTCATCAGTTTGTGCTCAGAAAAAGAAAAGAAAAACATTTGTATATTTTCAGGAGCCTTGTGAGGTCAGACCTCTTTAGATATTATTTAATGTAGGTCACTATATTTAAACTCATTTCAAAGGTCTGCTGAGTTGGGCTGCAGGATTTCATTACTGGCATCATCCGAGATAAGCAGTTTAAGAGCCTCAGTGCCAAATGTTAACAAGGGGAACATTTGGTAGAAAATCTAAAGGCTGGAAAAAATACGATTAAAATTCTTATTTTTTTTTTCTCCCACCTCAATCAATTTTTCGAGACATTGATTGACACAGGAGATCAGAAAAAACTCAAAGGCGGTCCTTCTGCTCTCCACTCATTGCAACTACAGCTCATGCGCGCTGGTTGCTTTGGTAACTCCCTAGCGGACGCTGCGAGTGCTCCATTCGACGACGGCATGCTTGAAACAAAAGAAGCAAGGATGAGGTTTACCCAAGCAGGGTACAAAAGTGTAAAACACACCTCTATAAGTAGATTGCAGTGGGTGAGCGGAGGGTTCGGTAAGTGGTGGTAGGTTCTTATTAATATGGATATTATTACTGATACAAACCTGAAAACCAAACAGTTGCTAGATCAGTGAGTGGAGACATCTCTTTTTATTAAAGAGGAAATTTCACTTTTTCCATTCACATATAGAATAAAACATTGAAAATTTGTCTTAACATATTTTAACGAGATGCTCCATTTTGTTTTAAATTTACATTAAAGATATAGCAAATGATATAATAATTCAACTCAGGCAAGGCAAGGCCACAGCAAACATTACACAGGAGAAAGCAGAATAAGGAGCTCACAAGGTCAAATTATATGTGCCTCATTGAAAAAAACGGGTGTTATGGTCTATAAGTAAGCATTTCCCTTCTTAATTAATTGAATGTGCTGTGTGTTGGAATGTTAGGTTTCCAGTGATGCAGGTGCTCATTTCATGAACTTTGTATATATTAATTTTGGGAGGATGATTCCTATTCAAAAATACGGTTTTGAACAAGTTAAAGAACATAGCTATATATACTATTGAATTGAATTGTATTGACTTTCCATCTTTGCTGGCAAGGAACTATGTTAATGGTTGCCATAATCGTACCTATAAAATAAAGGACAAAAACCAATAGCTGTAAAAATCCCATCTCATAAAATCAAGAGACCAGACATAAAGGCTTATTTGTTTACATGACGTATGACTTTTCCTGACAAGGGATATAGTGATTAAATGTATTCCACGCTAAAATATACAATATGTATAGATAAATTACATTCATTTTTTTATATACTTGGAATATGTTTATTGCCACAGTATCATGTTGCTAACACATGCTCACAAAAACACATTGTAGAAAAGTATTGAACTAAACCGAATATACCTACATAAAAATGAGTAAAGTATGGCTGCCGCCTCGCTTGGCACTTCCATCGTTCACCAAATCAGTCCACAGGGACATTCACACTAGTGACCTCTTTACACGCTCTTTTAAACTACTTAGATGACTACCAGGCACTTTTAATGTTTACCACATTATAAAGCATTGCTCATTTGACACTTAAACGTGGAAAACTGAATTTTTGGGGCACTTACAATGTTATCACTTTTAGTCTTCAATTATAACTACAAAATTACATGTATAAATCAAAACAATGCTACATAGAAACACATACATACATATTAAAATAAATATAATAATAATGCAAGTGGTGAGAAGACACACAAGAACAATACAAGTATATTACACTTGGTCAAATAGATTCCTGCTGAAACAAAACAGGAAAAACAATCATAGGGTAAAAACGTACAAAAAAATTTAAATAGTGAATAAATGGATAAACTCACATATTCCTGAGCCACAATAAAAGCTGGCTCAGACTAAGAACGTAGAATGGATAAGGAGTGGTGTAAGCTGGATACAAATTCTGACTGTTTTCTTGCTCCTTCTTTAAAGTGCCCAGGATACGGGTTCTTTGTTTAAAAAGGTTTTATTCCACAAATAAAAATCAGCTACAGCACTCTCCATACACTGACGCGTTTCACCTTAAAGCTTTTTTCAAAGTGTAAATCCATTCTGTTTCTTCTTAGTTTAAATAGGTCTTACTTCCCGCCGTTCAATTTCGGGCTCCTCCCCCTTCCGTGGAGATGCTGACTTCGTGCCGGGCATCCTGGCATCCTTAATTACTTCCGCATTAGTCACTGTGACGCGGGTGAGTTCCATTACTTCCGCATTCGTCACAGTGACGTCAGGGAATCTTCTTTCTTGTGCCAATTTTTATTTGTTGCTGCTGTTTTTATCTTGTGGAATAAAACCTTTTTAAACAAAGAACCTGCATCCTGGGCACTTTAAAGAAGGAGCAAGAAAACAGTCAGAATTTGTATGCAGCTTACACCACTCCTTATTCATTCTACGTTTAGTCTGAGCCAGCTTTTATTAAGTGGCTCAGGAATATGTGAGTTTATCCATTTATTCACCATTTTAATTTTTTTGTACCTTTTAACCCTATGAATGTTTTTCCTGTTTTGTTTCTGCAGGAATCTATTTGACCAAGGGTAATATACTTATAATGTTCTTGTGTGTGCTCTCACCACTTACATTATTATTATATTTGCACTTATTTATGTGCGGTGGAGTGACCCACATAAGTGATAGTAGTACCACCTTTTTGTATTGTATTTTAACCTTTATACACGCACTATTTTAATATTAAAAGAAATTATGTAATATGAGGGAGCTGCAGTGGTTATGGTGTTTTAACAGCCTGTGATCTGGCAGCATGAAGTATCTATGTCACAAATGACTATACTTTAAATTATTACAATCCCAATAAAAAAGAATTATCAAAAACCAAAACATTTCTTGGATTGGAGAATATAACTTAAATTGTCAAATATTTTTCCAGTTACAGCCTTAGCCATGTTTACAGTGATCCCTAGATTATAAGAATGCTAGTGAAAGGCCCAGAGGACTGGTAAGGATTCTGGGTATGCGGTGATCGAGATTAGCACATTTTAGAAACATAATTAGTATCAAGAGGTTCTGTTGGTAGGCTAGCTTTTTGTCACTAGGCTAAAGGTAGTAGCTGCTTCCCTGGAGTGACTGCAAACAGTATGCAGGCTGAGTCAATAATACAGGTTTGTCGGAAACTGAAGATAAATCTGCAGTTCATTATAATATGCAAAAACATGCTTAATTAATCAGATGGGTGTAAGGGGTTAATATAAGCAGACATTGCTGCCTTCCCATTAATGGTTCATCCCAGATATTTTAGGAATACAACTTTGCTATGAAATTCTAAAGGCTGGCTACACATAATGCGAGTTGTAGGCCTACATCATCTGAGGATCTACCTCCTTCCCCGCTGATCTATACCATGCATTTAAAAGTGGGGGTCACTTTCAAACTGGAGTACCTCAACACTGACTCAAAGCCATGTTGAGTTGATAAGGCAGGGAAGCTAAAACTCCTGTGCTTAAACCCTCAGGTTATTTTGAAGTGAGCTGATAGAAGTATCGGATTTAAATCGGTAACAAGGCAACAACACTTGTCTGTTCTTTTTAAACAAATTTTTATGATCGATGTAGGAAGCTTGTATAAACAATCACCCAGAACTGTTATATGCAGTTAAATACATTATGAGCTACAGAGTATAAGCTAATAGCCTGTGGCTATCGTATAGGTTCTCTCATTTAAAGTTTTGAGAGCACCTGTACAAGGAGTTTTACAGCATGCACAAACTTTGTATATACACTTCATTAGAAATTTATAGACAATAGGATAATGGGAGACAGGATCAGTGAACTTGTTCCACCATAACCACAACCTATGAATTTACAAAAGTAACACAGATTATTACAATAGATTTTCTCTTTAAGAGTGAATTTTCCAATAGTAAAAACAAATACAGTATATTGTCGTTGTTCAAGTGTTTTGAAATATTCTGTCATCTCAGCAGTGCTGATACTATGAAGGTCAGATTAAATAGGGGTGTGGGTAGCCTTGGAGCTAAATTTCAGCAAAATAAAATTATCCCATTGTTATATTAAATAACCTGCCAAGTCAAACATCTGAATACAATGTCACAAAAATAAACAGCCGGTATACTGTCTGTAAGTTCAAAAATAATTCTCATTTTCACTAAGTGAATTAATTAATTCTCTCTGTGATGTGTGGTTAATTGAGAATAAAGTTGAAGATTTTTTACAGGTGACTATTTTGACCTGAATTGGCTGCCAACTCAGAACACCTAACCTTTTAGTGAATACGCCCAAAGAACAGCTTGAACATTCCAGTATGCCAAGGAAGTACACATTTAAGAAGAAAATAGGTGGGGGAAAAAGCAGCAAACTTAGATTTTTATTTTTATTTTCAATTTAGCTGTTTGGTCATCAATTTGCAATTCCCTTGTAGAGTTCTCACAGTTCATGGTTTAGTACATATACCTGTTTGATTTTCTTTCACTTCTTACATTCAAATACTTGTAAACAGTTGACAAAAAACATGGGGGAAAACCAAGAAAGGAAAACGTTTTGTTCAGTTTATTCAGAAAACACCAAAAATACAGCGATCTGAATAACTTTTTTTTTAATTTTAATTCTTTAATTTTTCTGTGCACAAGATAACACAAGAGCTTACTATGCCACGACGGCATAAGCAAGCAATAATGTCAACGCAGTATATTTACATGGCATGAGAAAGAGGCACAGTTTTTTAGCTATAATAATAAACAGGCTAGTCGTACTTGGCTATATAGAAGTCAAATGAGTGGGATAGATGCAGGTATAAAAAGGTAAAACGATGACTTTGCTTAAGAGGTATTATAATGGCAAACAGCGCTGTATCATACAAGAGGAGTGTAAGCATAGTTATATAAAATTGCAGATCTGTATAACTGTAGGGATTTTCAATAGGCATATACCACTGAGTATGTGTGGCCAGTATTGTGGCTTTTGAGGACTTGCATAGTTATTATACTAGACATGATGCTCATAGCCAAACAGACTGACAACACATGAGTAAGCATGCGATAGTGCAGGAGTGCAATACAGGGCAAACACGACTATGTAACAAACATAACATTGCAATCTGGGTTATAGAGATAATAGACATGTGGATAAACTATGCACTCATTAAGAGGAGATGCGAATTAGGCTGCCATAGTATGATAAGGAGTAGGTGTCAACGGTGGTAATGTCCCGCAGGTGGGCTTTACATGGAGACAAAACTTTGCTTGTAGATGAATTTAACTCAGCCTAAGCACTCCGGGCTTCCAGCACAGTACAAATGGTTGTTGTTTCACCAGTGGGGGTTGAACCTCCTCTGTATGGGACCCCTTGTGTTATAAATATGGAGTAGGTGAGACAGAGGCAGTTATAGTGCTGGTCCCAGAGAGAGATGTGCCTTATCTTGACCTGCGCTGTGTCTTGATACTCTTTGGCAAGGGTAGTTCACACGCCGGTGCCTGGTCTGCCACCGAGGTCGGAGTCTCCCACTTTCCTGCATTTTAGGTGGGCTCTGGCAGGGTTTTTCCTGTGTGTGGGAGGTGGGTATTTGAGTGGTTGGACGTATGGCAAGTAGAGATGTCGCTAACCGTGCACGCTTGGCCTCCTCAGCGGTGTCCAGACAAGAGGGAAGTGTAGCTAGCCAGTCAGCAAACAAGTTCCCCAGCTTTTCTATGAGAGAGGGTTTGGTGCTGCACGTGGCGTCCGCCATTGTGGGTGCAATACGTTGACTGCTGCTGGAACTCACCACCGCTTCACTACTTAATGGTGCTGGGATATCCCTCACTGGCAGGAGGGGGGGGGAGAGAAAGGGAGGGAGAGACTTCAGGCTTCGTGTGCAGCAGCACGCTGTCACATCATGCCTTGTTCTGCGGATCAGTCTGGTGAATGCTTCTGGTATCCAGTACTCTTTTTACAATTCTTGTTTAGTTTTTCTTGTTTTTTTGGTTCATTCCATTATTCCGTCCCTGGAATTCCCAGTCTCCTGGATTCATTTATATGTTTGTTTTATGTTGCTACACCCACTTGTTTTCCATTTTCCTTTTGTTTCAGTCTGGACCTGCAGCAGTATTTCAAGCCTTCTGCTCTTTCTTGCAGGTAAGTGCTATATATGTGTTTCTTATGGTTCTTTTAGTATACATTAGGCAGAGTAAGACCTGCCAGATATGGGGTACATTGGCGTTGTTGGCAGGCTTATGCAATGTATGATCATATAATGTAACTAAATCCCCATACTTTTCAAATATAGTGCTTAGTTATGTCTTCTCTTGTTTTGCCTATCATATCTTGTCTTGCTTTATTTTGTCTTGTATTCCCAGTTCATGTACAGCCCAGCCCTGCCCTGTTCTTGTTTTCCTCTTGTCTTGTGTACATGTTCTGGGTTCTACATTCTGTCCTGCTCTGGTTCTGGGTTCTACTAGTTCTGTCTTGTTTTCATGTGTGGTGCCTATCTCTAGTCTTGCCTTGCTTCAATACTGGATACACTCCTGCTGCAGAGCCTTCCTATTCAGCTCCTGGGAGGTCTGCTTAATTCCAAGCTCCTAGTTCCTGGGATCCGCATAAACTGAATCAGGGTTCTGGTATGTGGCCACACAAACGCTGGTGCTCAACACCAGGGGGCGTGTGGTTACCCTGCACCAGGCCCTGATAATCCACTCTCATGCTGAAGACCTCCACTTATCAGGCATACTGGGTCCCGGTCCTCACACCTCCGCCTGGACAGTGTCTGGGTCCCGGGCACCAGACCGCCACCCTGACACACGCTGAGGGATCGGCCGCCTTCCCAACGTGAACTGTGAGTAGGCCTCTTGTAGGCCGCAAATGTTCCCTGTCTGTTACCGCCGATTTCGGGTGGGAACATGAGTAATGTGAACACTGCTTCAACCTTCAGGACCCGATGGCAGTGTGGTTTCAGCGTCGATTTTTTGTAATTTTAGCTGTTTTAGAGCTCTTTTTCACAGAGCTCTCAAGATGTTTGCCCAGTCAGCGCACCACCTCCCCCTCCAGATGCGAAATATCTTACTGCAAAATCTAAGAAAAAAATTTTGATTTACAAAAATTATCCAAGTCAGCTCTGTTTTGGCTATTTTAGTCTAAATTTTTGTTTTGGTTTTAATACCTATAATTAATTTAGTGAATAAATAGTTTAGAATGAAAAAAACAAACAAACTCATAATCACAGCCTGTAGTACTACAGTTGTTATTCTAGTTATTAATTTACATAGCAGAGAAACATAATTTACAAAAAATGATCCAAAAATACTATTTTTACTGATAACAGATAGAAACACATTTAAGATGCTGAGATTAATGGTCTTGATTATTTTCATTGCTGTTGCACAGAGAAGTATCTCAGTTTGTGTTTTGCCATGCCTTACAGCTAAATCCCAGCTATACATAAAGCCTCTTTTCAATTATAACAATGTGTGCCTTCCACAATTACTTTAAACATCTGAACTATTGTTGCTCTGTCGGCATTCTCTACTTACAGTCTCTGTTTATCGGTGTATTAAAGGGGCTTTTCTTTTGTCCACACATCACTTGTCTCAACTGCCATTTAAATGACACTTCATATGGAATCTGTGCCTGAGGCCTGCTTCCATGACCTTCTATAAGTTAAATTGACTTTACTGCTTATAACCTTTGTATTTTGACTTAACCAACCATCACTATGGCAACACTCAAACTCATTGTATCTCAACACTGATTGGTTTCCTGCATTCTCGGAATCTATAGTATCTGGTTATAACCTGATTTAAAGGGACACTATAGTCACCAGAACGCACATGCTCAATAGTCTCCCGATGCTTTTCAATGGGATTGGCTGAGATCATGAAGACATAAAGGCCGAATCAGGCGCTATAGTAGCTTTTTAAGTTTGTAACCTTGCAAATTACACAGAGCTCCTCCCCAAGTCCTGTAATTGGACATTTCAGTAGTGAGGGAAGGGAGACTTCCAGCACCACTAACTTAAAACAGCAGCACTAGCCATGAGGGGATATTTTTTTGAAATGATACCAGTCACATGGCTTGATTAGATACAAAAACTCCATCACCAAGGTAGGAAGCAGATTGTTTAGCTCGCGAGTGGCACATGGGGAAAGAGGCATGATAGAGGAAACATGGGACTTAGGGTTTTGGACTGGGAAGAAGGCGGGAGATAGGTAATACAGAGCCAGGAGATGATGGAGAGTTGGACAGGGTGGGAGAAATATGAAAATTGGCATATTGAGGAAGGTGATGGAGAAATATATGGTAATGTAGAAAGATGGAGGGAGATTATACAGAAAAGAATGGGAATGAAGGGGAAATATATGAGAAAGAAATGAGGTTGTAATGGCAGCTAAATGTTAAATTTGGAGCAGGGTGAAGTGGTCCAGAACTGTCCCTTTGAGATCCCCAGCAAACCTTCTTTATCATAACCTTAAACCAAAGCAACATTTCAATCAGTTCTGGCATTTGTTAAACAGAAAAAATATATTGAGATTAGTTAGATCATTGATGTGACTTAAGGCAGCAGGAAATATTGATGTGTCCCTTAGGGTACATAACAGGCTGGCAAGCATCTTGGGCATTGCTGTCTTTAGTTGCATGACAAACCGTATTAACTGGTTTTAAAGTTTACTTTAACACTGAAGCATTCCTGAGGTTCTCAAAAAATTATCACAACAAGCTTCTTTATAAAGCAAACATATTGATTTTCTACTTCCCAAGTTTATATTCCTTTCAACAATGTAATTTTAAAGTATTCAGGACCAGTTAATTTTATGTCATTGTGAGAGACCTGACATTTAGTTTTTTCTTAAGAAAATAAAAATAGATTTTTCAATGCCAGGCTAGCATAAACACTGATCACTAAAGGACTATTGATATCGAATAGATATAGTTTGTTTCATAAATCAACATGCTTGTGTTAATACAGTGTTACTCCAAGCACCAGGACCACTTCACTAACTTGAAGTGGTCATGGTGCTTGACATCTGTGCCTCATTTTAGTATGAAAAAATGCGCTTTGCATCATTAGACAGTACTTGGCTGGCCAGTGTGAATTCTGTGCATATTGGGCATCTGTCTTCAACATGCATAGCATCCTGAAACAGACAACTAATGGCACCTTCCCACCACCTCCCCACCACCTCCCCACCACCTCCCCACCCCCATTTGTAGCTCAAGTTTCCCCTCAGTGCTTCCACCATGATGTCCCTATCCCTTTATTATGGGATAGTCACAAGAGGAGCATTAGGCTGCAGAGAGAACTTGGAACTCAGCATGAGATCCCAGGTAAGTTTTTGCTTTATATCTATATTTTAAACAGGGGTGATCATGCTACCAAGAATTACTTCACCCAAAAACAAAACACTGTTTTTAGCTAGGTTAATCTTCTAGGTCTGACTAATAGGTGATATTTATTTAAAACAAAAAACTATTCTGTAGAACATCAAAACCCATAATATATAATATACCGACTATTATCTAATATAGTAAGCTCATCTAGAGTACCAGGGGTCCCTGTCTATAGGTCCTGTTGGTTAAGAGGCACAGAGGGACTGTGTGCAATGCACGTGAAGCAGAGATAGGCATGTCAGATGTCAGATACAGATTTGCATCTATAGAATGTCAAAGCTAACTTTGGCATTTCATGTGTTACCTACAGTCGCAATGCTCTTCTATGAGGAGCATTCCATTGGACCTAAGGATGACATGACACTAGGGGATGTCAACTGGAGCATAGAGGGAGACTTTGTGCTGGATTGATGGTGAGTAAATAAACTTATTTTCATTTTAATGCTTTTTTTAAAAAAAATTCAATTTTTGCAGGCCCTGGGGCGAGAAGGAGGGGGAGGGGGGGGGGCGAGGAGGGGGCAGGTGGCACTAAAACTAAAAAGTAGGGACACAATTCTACATTAGGAATACAGATGTGTATTCCTGACAGCACAGATTTCCTTTAATGGTTTTGGGTAGCCAGTAAAAATGGATGTGCTTTACCAAACCCCTACCCCCACTCAAATTCAAAATGGACGTGGTGGAACCCATATACAGGTGAGATGTAGATGAGCAGATAAAATAAGAATATTGGTACAATTGGAAATCAAATATTTTCTTTAGTTTTACACTGTAGTAGTCCAACTATATTAAATAAATTATGACTGCCCGTTTAAGAAAAGCTTATCCTTCCTTTATAAGAAGGTTAGGGCAATAAGAGCAATGTGTCTAACTCAATGGAGTGTTCATTATGCCATCTTGTGGCTGGGATGGTTTATTTTTTAAATCAATCACTTTATGCATTAACTTTATTGGGTTTGCATTTTTCAAGAACACTTTATTTTCTGAATAATATAGAAAGTATGGAAGATTAAAAAGTGTAACTTGATTCCATACTCTTAAAATAAGACTATTATCTAAAATGTATAATATGCAATACAGCATCCTATAATTGGAAATTACTTTATAAAATGAACATGGTGCCTTTTAGATAGTGAATGCATTATGAAGGCCTGATGAGTTATACAGGCTTGCACACATGAAACTGCAATGTTTCATCCTTTCACAGATATGCATGTTTTTATCTAGGGGATAACATCAACTAAGGGGGATGTCAGGAATTTAATAAGATCAATGATATGCAGCCTTAAAGTGGCACGGTCAGCTGAAAATGTATTTTCATAAATCAGTCTAAAACAATAATGCAAATTGAATAATAGTTTCTTCTAAACTAGCTATAGGAATTTTAACTGAAATTTCCACTTGAAGTTTTGTCAGTGTTTTTAGGTGGAGGTGGCCATCTTGGAATTGCATTACAATTTCTAAACCCTCAATGGCAGTCACTGATGTCAACGTGTGATGTCAGCAGACAGTCAACTCCTGTGACTTACAGACTAAAATGTTCGACTTCCTACTGTGCAAAAAAAAAAAAAAGTATATAACTGCCTCATAATGCTCTGTTCCTTTGTGCCCCAGGTTAATTGGAAATATTTTATTTCTTATTTAAAAAAGACACAAACCGATGGACGGTTACAGATATAGATACACTTGCCTTCATAAATACTATATGCTGTTGCATAGACTATTGCAGATGATCACAACACATTAAAGATACAATTAGATAATATTAAATACTATCTTTTAAAATATATATATTTTTATTGAAACTTCTTTTTGATTTTTTTTAGACTTTACAACAATATATTTAGTATTATAAAAATAAATTAAAAAAATGAAAGTAAAATACATATCTGTATACATAAGTAAACATTTGAATTATACAATAATAATAATAACAACGATAATACAATTAGATCATTGCATCATTATATTATTTGTATCAGTAATATATTCAGCAGTATATAATGAATTCAAAAGACAGTTAAATATATATCTGTCTACATAAACAAACAGTTGCCGCATACAATAATAACTATCTTAAAAATGTGTGATAGTGAGATTCATCAATAATCAGAAATGGTTAATGGATACTGGACAACTTTAGGGTTAAACAATTCATAAACAGTTTAATCCCTTAAGGTAAGACAGCACCCAGGACCTCCAGGCACCATAACAACTGCATTGAGGTTTCAAGGTGTGTGGAGTGGTCAATTGAGTACCTACTCGATGTACTCAAGTGAGTTTCCCCGTATGGAGCTTTGCAGTTAAATCCGTTTGAAATCAAGTTTGGAGAAGCTCAGGGTGGTTGACAAGATAATAAATAATGCCGTTTGCTAATAATTAATAAAAAAAAAAAGCTACAAACAAACCATCATTATATGTAAATGCTTCATTACATAAACTCGCTGATACATTCATAAAGAATAATCAGTCTCTGGCACACCAGTTTCCATATGATTGCAATAAATATTAATAAACATGAACTTTACACCTAATCAAATGGTGTGACCAACAAACCTCCTTCAATATTTATGGTGCTGGAGAGACTAAATAGCCCTATGCCAAGAACAGCACCTTTATTAATCACACTGACATTGCGGGCAGCTGGGATTAGTTAGGAACTTAGGGGCACCCAGTGTCTCCTCTTTTTACAGTTGATAGTTGATAACATACAGTCATGGAAAACTAAATTTTTTTTTTTTTTTAGGTTTGCTGAAAGAATAAATTTACTTAATAACTACGTTTATTATATCTATATTATTGCACCATGCTGCAGGACATGTAAATCACCTCTAATGAAAGATACAGACCCTGTCCCTCAAAGTACATTTGTAAAGTTTTGAATAAATTTATCTCAAAATCCAGGAATTGCTTTAACAGTTCAGTATGGCTAAGAGTTATTGTTAGGCACCGCATGGTAAATTTGTCTCGGATTTGCTGATACTTTGTGTACATTTTGCACAGAATTACGCCGGCTTGTTTTTATCTTCACTGATCTATCCAATAGCAGTCAGGACGGTGTTTTCAGTTTCCAAATAAGCTGCGTATTGCCGTCTGGATTCCTCTTCAATCTGCTCCTTGGGTGTTACATGTGGGATTGTTACATTGAGCTTGCTGGCTGGAGACACTTCCACTGGTGTCTTTACGAGTTTCCTTCCCTCTTTTCGCTGCTCTGAGTATTCGAGGTGTTTGACTTCTCGATCACAGTAACTTTGGATGGTGGAAATCTCATTGGCAGAGGGATGGTGCAGAGTCCATGGGATTTCTAATATGTGTAGAGTCCCGAGGTCATCACCGACAGCCAGGAAATGCTGCTTGGCAGAGACAATCCATGGCTTAATGGATGTAATCATAGCTGTAGATATGTTCTGTGTCTGGCACGGTTCATGGGTTTTCTCCAAAAGATCCCAGATGTCAACATTGCCATCTTCTGTGCCAACAAAGAAAAGTCCAGCTCTCGACAGAGACCAGTGGGCCGCTGTGTATCTCCTCTGCAAGCAGGAGGACTGCAGAATAGGACCACTATTTACGCCTTCTTTCCAGATCGCCAAACTCCATCCTCCGACTGTGAGAACAATGTCCTGAATGAATGGAGACCGTTGCACTGTGTCCACTGCGCCATCATGTACGCTATATGCCTGCAAGGGCTTGGAGCTAATTAATTTCCCGGTGTCACCATCTTTCTCCATTTTCCAGTCTGTGTAGATCAGCTCTCCATCTTCTGTTCCAGCAAAGAACTTTGTGTTGATGTTGAAAACTAAATTTTTTTTCTAATGACTACACTCTCTTTGAATTCTCTGGTTTGCATTTCCGGACACAATAATAATCATCTGTTCCATAGTAATTACAGAACACCACATGACATATACCGTGTCATGATTTATTTAACAAAAATAACACCAAAATGGAGAAGCCATGTGTGAATAACTAATTATACTTCATGATTAAAAAGTTTGTAGAACCACTTTTGCCAGCAATGACTTGAAGTAATTGTTTTCTGCATAACTTTATCAGTCTCTCACATCATTGTGGAGGAAATTTGTCCCACTCTTCTTTACAACATTTACTTCAGTTCATTGAGGTTTGCTGGCATTCGTTTATGCACAACAGGTTTCACCACGGCATTTCAATCTGGTTGAGGTTTATACTTTGACTCGGTTTTTCAGCCATTCTGTTGGCAGATGTGCTTGTGTGCTGGGGATCATTGTCCGGATGCATGATCCAATTTCGGCCAAGCTTGAGCTATCAGACAGATCTGACTCCAGAATGCTTTGGTATACAGAATAGTTCATGGTCAACTCAATAACTGCAAGGTTCCCAGGTCCTGTGGCTGCAAAACAAGCCAAAATTATCACCCCTCCACCACCTTGCTTGACAGTATGAGGTGTTTGTGCTGAGATGCTGTATTTGGTTTTCACCAAATGTGGCACTGTGCATTATGGCCAAACATCTCAACTTTGTTCTCGTCTGCCCAAACGGCATTGTCCCAGAAGTCTTGTGGTTTGTTCAGATGCAACTTTGCAAACCTAAGCCGTGCTGCCATGTTCTATTTAGAAAAAAACATTTTTTCCCCTGGCAACCCTTCCAAACAAACCATACTTGTTTTCTAATTGTACTATCATGAACTCTCACATTTAACATGCTAATTGAGGCCTTTAGATTCTGAGATGTAACACTTGGGGTTTTTTTGCCATTTTTCTGAGCATTGCACTATCTGACCTTGGGGTGAATTTGCTGGGATTCCACTTTTGGGAAGATTGGCAACTGTCTTGAATGATTTCCACTTTTGAATAATCTTTCTCCCTGTAGAATGATGGACTTTAAATTGTTTGGAAATGGCCTTATAACCCTTCCCAGTGTGGTGGGCAGCAACAATTGCTTCCCTAAGATCATAGCTTCTTCGCCTTTTAATTCCCATGGAAGCAGTAAGGGTGTACTTAGTTTTTCCCAAATGGCTTCTCCATATTGGCTTTATTTTTGTTATATAAATCATGACACGGTGTATTATATCGTGTGTTGTTGTCCATCTGAGGTTGAATGTACCCAATTTTAAGACCTGCTAAGGAACAGATTGTTATTATGTCCTGGAATGTAAAATCATAGAGTTCAAATAGGGTGTACTTTCGTTTTCCCATGGCTGTACTTGCTTCATTCACGGAAATTACATCAAATATTACATCAGTATGAAAATGCAAGTACTAAATTTCATGTATATTAAACAACAGGCATCTGAATGGGAACCTTCTTAATTCCTAATTTAAACAATGTGGTGGATCACCATTAGGAAAGTTTACAGGGAGAAATATAGAATTTTGAATTACATTGCAGTATTACTATCTCAGAATCCTTTTGCTGGTGGTATGTACTACCTTCACTAAAATAGGATTATTATACAAAATGATAAGATTTATAATGAGATGGTAAGATCATTATACAAAAGATAAAAGGCAAAAGTCTGCTTTTCTCCGCTATTTTTTTTCAATAAAAATATCTGTTTCAAGATTGTTTATACATTGTGATTTTACTAATTTGCTGTAACACCATCCATTTGAACTTTCACCAACTAAAATTTCAATTTTTCCTTCACTCGTCACATCCCATTTGCATGTAATGTACGTAATTCCCCATTGCACACGGTGTGCACATTATGGGTCCTAAATAAACCATAAATCAACCTGACACTTCTACAGCAAACAAAATGTATGTTATATCATTTTACTTCTATGAGCCATGAATTGTTAATTTTTTGTAAGCCATTGTGTGGTAATTTCATTGTACAATTGAATCTAATTATTTTAAACAGCAGATTTACCATTGGCCTCCGGACATCAAAAGATCTCTCTAACTGACCTATTATCATTTGTGACCTTTGGAGAGCCATGTTAGATGCAGTCTCATCACTGTAGTTTTGGTCCTTGAAGGGAATACAATCTGTGGCAGGTACATTATGCATGGTTCTAGTCCTGATCTCTTTCTACACATAGCACATAAGATGCACCATTTTTTTTTTTAAATGTATATTAAATATTTAGCAAATTACATCATATTCTAGTTCAGACAAGTCAAAGCCAGAACACATTTTGCAAATGAAAAGACAAAATAGAAACATTGTTTCATTTCTATTCTTCTTTGTGTGTTTTCCCAAATTCAAAAAGAACAGTGTTTGAATTCCAAATTGACTGTCACTTTTTTTGGTGTTATATGTTACCAAATTTTATTCTGTGTATTTTCAAAAGGTTTTCCCGTCCTTGCATGCATACGTTCTTTAGGTAGGAACTGTATAAATTGGGTAAATAAGAAAAAAATCAAACTCCCGAATTTCAAGTGCAGAATTAAAGGTCTACAATGCTGGTGTAAATTTTGCAAACAAAGCATCAAAATATCAATCAAGGTCTGGTAAGCATAACTACGGTGTCAGAATGTTTCCCGTGATTGTACTTTCTGTGTACATAATAGAAGAAACAGAAGAAAAGTATCTGTATTCAAGTCCGGCCAATAATTACACTGTACAATGAGCGTGAACAAAGTTTGCGTTCACCATTAGATTTTTTTTATATATTTTTTTTTTTTATATAGTATGTCTTCTACTTGAAAATCCCTCCTGATATGCCACATCCTATTTGTAAGGGGAGATTAATAATACTATTAATTATGAGTGGTGTGGTTATATTGTGGGAATAAAACAATTGGCAGAACGTCTGTGTCTGTCTCCCACAATTATATTTTTTATAATATTATGATGACATATCCTAGACTACAATGGCTTAGAATGAAAACATTTCTATGCAGTGAATTGACTGGCTGACTTAAGCTCAGAAAAAGGCTTCAGTAAGGTTTGGGGATCATTAGTTTTGTGTTGTAGAAATATTTGGTTATTAAAACAGTAGCTTTTCTTAGGATAATCCTGCAAGATATATACACTTGAGATTACGACTTAGTCCTCCAGGACTAAAAATCTGCACAATAAGGATTACGACTTAGTCCTCCGGGACTAAAAATCCGAACAATATTTTAAATAATATATTAAAGTAAGGTTGCTATTATTTTAACTCTTTGAAATGAAATACATCAAGGAGCTAGTCATTACATGAAAACTGAAAAGGGGAATATAATTTAAGATTTATTTATTTTTTCCGATTACTGCAAAATGTTACTTATGTCAAATACTTTGAAATTCAACCTGTTCCTGTGGTCATGTGTACAGCAGAGTATAACAACAATTATTTAGCCAAAGTCCTTTGAAGTTCTGCAATGTCTCTAAAATCTATTTGTAAAGCAAATCAAGGCCACCAAATGACCCCAGCAGGACATGCTATTGTTAAGTCATGACCCATTGATGTCATCTACAAACCATTAGAACGTTGGCGTGTGTTCTGCAGAAACTATGCTCATACTGGCACTGTTAGTGACATAAATTGATTTATACCAATACGTGATTTAAAAATTGTCACCACATAATAAGCACAATAAAGAAACCATGTAAAGTAAAAATATAATAGTCATATTTAAAAATAGTGTGCCTTTGATGAATTGGAAATTGACTTATTCAAAAGAAACATGTGTACAAATTAATTTTCTATTTACAGTAAAGCCTTCATCAAATCACTGAAGTATAAAGCCTACAGATATTGTTTTTTTCCTAAGTAATGTTGATATTAATTTATTTTTTCTAGCATTTTACATTTAATTCCACTGGGGCCTGCAGCTTTTATCTGTAAAAATGCAGTAGAAATATTAGTTTTATATTACATACTTACAACTTGGGATCTGTATCTGAAAAATAAATTCAATTTGTACGTAATCTTGGTTGATGGAGTCTTCCAAGCTTGTGTATTATATAGGGTATGAGTTATTCATTTAAAAGAATAGCAAATTCCAAAATCTATAAACCAAAAAACGACTGGAAACGCTTGATAAACTGTCCATGTCATTCACATCTGACATGTTGGGAGTCAGCTCAAACCTATTCACCATGAAAAATGCAATCAGAGTATATTTTATGCACAAAGTAATGGAATGTACATTTCCCATATAATTAATTTTGTCTTCCTCCACTATGTATTACTAAAACATGAATCATTCAAGTCTGTAATGGGAAAAAAATGACTTTGTGAATGAAACACTCCAAGCACCGTAACCACTATAGTATGCTGTAGTAAGTATCGTGCCAGGAGTGCCCTGACCTCCTCCCAATGTAAATACTCAAGTTACTTGCCAATGGATTGACTTTTTACCTGGGTTCCACAGGGGATCCCTCTCTGCCTCTTTGCAGCCAAATGTGAGGGGCAGAAGCTCATGTTAGGAGATCACGAGCTTACTGGATGAGAGCAACAGTGGTCAATGGACTGCCGGGCCTAGTACAGGAAGAGAGCTTCTGGTTTTCATAGAAGCAAGGAGTGGTGCAGAGCAGAGTCCAGGTACCAAATGGTATAACTATTTTAATTGGCAGGGGCCACAGCACTCCTGGTCCCATAAACACTACAGTGTTCTGTTATGGCAATGGTGCTAGGATTGATCTTTTAATATTGAAAGCTCTACCTTACAAATGTTTTAAGTACAGAAAAACTAAATATTTGTGGAACTCTTTGGTTCTATTTAAGTAATATAGCTCATGATACTTGACGATTCACCAGCATATAATGATCCCTCAACAACAATAATCCCAACTATTTTACAAGACACGGAGACGCATATCATGCTTCTCTCCTTTACATTGCATACAACGTGAAGAATAAAACTGTAAACACTAATAAATTACATAAATCAGGACATAACTCTGCCAATTAGGTCCAAGCACAGACTATAAATATCATGAGTCACACATAAACTTCCTCTTTCATTGCTGTTTCCTTGAGATAAGTATCACTGTCTGCATTCCTGTGATTACTTATAAAATTTTGCTTTGATACAAGATAACAGTGTTGTAGTCTTCCTTTATTTTTATAAACGTATTTGTTTGTGTATAACAACCTGTAAACCTTTGATGGATTAAAGACCATTAATATTCTTAAAAAGACCGGAGAGTGCATCTTTCTTCAATATATATATATACAGGGAGTGCAGAATTATTAGGCAAATGAGTATTTTGACCACATCATCCTCTTTATGCATGTTGTCTTACTCCAAGCTGTATAGGCTCGAAAGCCTACCACCAATTAAGCATATTAGGGGATGTGCATCTCTGTAATGAGAAGGGGTGTGGTCTAATGACATCAACACCCTATATCAGGTGTGCATAATTATTAGGCAACTTCCTTTCCTTTGGCAAAATGGGTCAAAAGAAGGACTTGACAGGCTCAGAAAAGTCAAAAATAGTGAGATATCTTGCAGAGGGATGCAGCACTCTTAAAATTGCAAAGCTTCTGAAGCGTGATCATCGAACAATCAAGCGTTTCATTCAAAATAGTCAACAGGGTCGCAAGAAGCGTGTGGAAAAACCAAGGCGCAAAATAACTGCCCATGAACTGAGAAAAGTCAAGCGTGCAGCTGCCACGATGCCACTTGCCACCAGTTTGGCCATATTTCAGAGCTGCAACATCACTGGAGTGCCCAAAAGCACAAGGTGTGCAATACTCAGAGACATGGCCAAGGTAAGAAAGGCTGAAAGACGACCACCACTGAACAAGACACACAAGCTGAAACGTCAAGACTGGGCCAAGAAATATCTCAAGACTGATTTTTCTAAGGTTTTATGGACTGATGAAATGAGAGTGAGTCTTGATGGGCCAGATGGATGGGCCCGTGGCTGGATTGGTAAAGGGCAGAGAGCTCCAGTCCGACTCAGACGCCAGCAAGGTGGAGGTGGAGTACTGGTTTGGGCTGGTATCATCAAAGATGAGCTTGTGGGGCCTTTTCGGGTTGTGGATGGAGTCAAGCTCAACTCCCAGTCCTACTGCCAGTTCCTGGAAGACACCTTCTTCAAGCAGTGGTACAGGAAGAAGTCTGCATCCTTCAAGAAAAACATGATTTTCATGCAGGACAATGCTCCATCACACCGTCCAAGTACTCCACAGCATGGCTGGCAAGAAAGGGTATAAAAGAAGAAAATCTAATGACATGGCCTCCTTGTTCACCTGATCTGAACCCCATTGAGAACCTGTGGTCCATCATCAAATGTGAGATTTACAAGGAGGGAAAACAGTACACCTCTCTGAACAGTGTCTGGGAGGCTGTGGTTGCTGCTGCACGCAATGTTGATGGTGAACAGATCAAAACACTGACAGAATCCATGGATGGCAGGCTTTTGAGTGTCCTTGCAAAGAAAGGTGGCTATATTGGTCACTGATTTGTTTTTGTTTTGTTTTTGAATGTCAGAAATGTATATTTGTGAATGTTGAGATGTTATATTGGTTTCACTGGTAATAATAAATAATTGAAATGGGTATATATTTGTTTTTTGTTAAGTTGCCTAATAATTATGCACAGTAATAGTCACCTGCACACACAGATATCCCCCTAACATAGCTAAAACTAAAAACAAACTAAAAACTACTTCCAAAAATATTCAGCTTTGATATTAATGAGTTTTTTGGGTTCATTGAGAACATGGTTGTTGTTCAATAATAAAATTAATCCTCAAAAATACAACTTGCCTAATAATTCTGCACTCCCTGTATATATATATATGGATTAACTGCATTCTCAGAAATACATATATAATATTATTATTATTCCTTGTTTTCTTTTGCCGTTGGTACCTTTTTTCTTTAACCTACCCATTTTGATCAATACTCCCCTGTCCATTCCCTTAATAATTCATTCCCTACCTCATTTGTTGCTTCTTATTGTTTTTTGTTGTGTCCTTTACTCTACGGTTTCACACTTTTTTTTCTGCTTTGACAATACACTGGTTTAAAGAGACACTCCACTGCCCAATTACAAAATAAATAAAAACACTGTTTAGTAGATATACCCCAAATGAAAACTTACATGCATTTAATTATACAATTTTTCATTGGAGGTATATATAAAAACAACTTGCAAAAACTGCAGTTCTCTTGTCTGCTGCCTTTACACACCCTCCTCTTCTAACCGCGCCCAGACTTTCTGTGGCTGTCCAATCACACACTTCCCAATGCAGTTCAATGAGAAGTATTTTCAAGGCAGGCGCTCTGAGCAATAGCTGCCTCTTGAGTTCAGTGCAACTAAGCAAACAAAACTAGGAAGTAACAGGACCAGTGTTCTGCCTTAAAATCCAAGGGTTGTAACCAGTATAACTTATAAAAATTTAACTTTCTATTGAAATCTGCACTTTTTCCAAAATGAAAAAAAAAGAGGACACACTTTTTAGCAAGCTAAAGTGATTTAGGAGTGTGGAGTTTCCTTTTAATTATCATTATGTTTTCATGCTTTTTACTGCCCATATTCTTCCCTCCAGCTGCCTCAAGGGGCTATCTCCGTCAATACCAATAAAAGAAAAAAGCAGACACTCTTCCACCACAATGAGACAGGTGTGCATCTCCATGCATCTGCATTCCAGCTGCCAACCACTGTCACATGTAAAAACTGACAAGGGTTTTGACCAAAGATAATGAATAAAATGTAAATGTATTACCCCAACCACATATAAAAATGATTACAACTGGCAAAAGTGGTCATTCTTATATGGAAATCGTAGCATTAGTATATCTAGATCACTAGTAGTATACATCAGATTTCAGTATTGAAGGAATGTATTTAAAGTAGATAAAATCTTTTTGAGATACTCACACTGACTGATTGAAATCTCACTGAAATTCCAATGCAGCCAAAAGATATCATAATACAAAGTAGGGACTTTTGTGTCTTACGTATTTTTCCTACGTTTGACAATGCTTGACAAAAAGGCGGAGCTACTGCTTTCAAGTCCCTAAAAGGATTTGTCTACATCAAACATGTCTCAGCCAAAGTGAAGAACACACTCACAGGACTTCAAAATAAACAAGATAACGTAATTAGTTTTTTACAGCTGTGCAACAACATACATTCACCATTTCAGTCCCATTACCAAACATTTCTTAATAGTCAAGGTAGTTGGACCAAAACATTGGCTTTATGCAAATGCATGACTCCTTAAAATAAATTTGCTCTTTTGTTTACTTTGAAGCCCTACAAGCGTGAGGACGTCCAATGTCAGGCAACTTTTTTATACTGTGCATTTCAAAATAAATCTAAGTTTCTATGAAAACAGATGTTTGTTTTTTTGCGGGCCACATAAACGTAAACCTTGTTTATTTGGCCCGTCTTAGCCTTTGAGTTTGACATGCTTGGTCTACATAGACTCCCGTGATCTTACTAGATCCTCCATAAACCTTAGTGTATATTCTCACGCATGCTTTCAATCCGTTCCTAGCAGGTAAAGTGCCTGGTGCTGAAGAGGATCCCACGGAAGAAAATGCGAGGGACAGCTTAGTCTAAGTAAAACTCACATTTACCCTCACCTCGCTGCCACCACACTGCAAGCGACTAATAAGGTGATAGAACCACTTTAAAAACTTCTAGTGCATTATTACTCAATTAATAGCAAGATAACATGTTTTTCAGAGAGCTGCACTCACAGCACAATGATATGACATTTTTGACGCCCTCATAAACAATGGTTTGACTGTGCAAAGATTAGCCTTTCTAACATCAACTCTTTTTTTCCACAACAAACACTGGGATATCTATGGGTTGCATTAATTCACTTCCCACGTGTCCCAACATTACATAACTCTTCCGGAGAAGAAAAAGTTATTATTTGTATAGTTTAAAACAATGGAAGCACGTGATTGTTCACAACAGTTTTCACTTATTAAATCTATATTTATTTTATTTGACGGGTGAGATCCAGATTGAAAACATTCCACTTGCCCATTTCTAGGTTCCTCCGTCCATTCCAAACATTATGCCCAATACAGGGGGCAGCAGACTCTGCATTCTGCGGGGTCCTGAGTAAAGAATCTAGTAAGTAACATGATATTCTTAAATGTAAAACAAAAACAAATAGAGACACGTTTGTACTTGTTGCAAAATCTGACCTTCATGAAAATCACAGTTGGATGTTTTAGCTGATTATTTGTTGAACATATCCACCTGTGACTTTCTGAAGTCCTTTACTTTTGCAAAAAGCAAATCTGGATTTTATGAAAACTCAGAGAATCTTACATCTTTAGATGAAAGAGAGTAAAGTGCTGGCACCCCTGCTGAATTGTCTACAGTGTCATCTACAGGGTTCATGTTGATCAGCAAGTTAAAAGAGGCGACCACATCCCTGCTGCCGAAGATAAATTATTACTACAATTTCAGTGTATGGAGCTTTCTTGGCATGTTAATGATTGTGTTTGAAATTACCTGCCCAACAAAGTAAATTTTACATTCAGGTTTGGGATTTGGGAAAAATATGTTGGTGTTTATTTAAGCCAAAAGTGGCAGCATGTACTGACATTTTAATCCCTTTCCCATATCTTTATCAGGTTTGAAACATCTGTACCATAATAACAATAATTTCCAGGTTTTGCTTAAATAATTACAAATATATTTCACAAGCACCACTGTTTTGACCTTTCACTTTAGAGAAACCCAAGTTTAATACTTTTTTCAGTATGGATAGTAGAATTTTACTCATACATACACTGATCAGCCACAACAATACCACTGACAGGAAATGAAAAACATTGATTATATTGTTACAACTAGAAAAGTTACAATTTCAGGGGAAATTGTGTGAAGTGTTCTTGCCTCCACCAGTAGTCTACAACTGGAGTGGGCGGAGTAACTGTTATTATTTATTTATATAGCACATTTAATTGCACTGTTGTTGCCCAAAGTGCTTCACAGTTACATTAAAAAATACATTTATAAAAACATTAGCAGGTGTACAAAAGGCTCTGTCTATGACATCACTTGCTGCTTCAGCCTGGCACAGGTCAGAGTATTTTGGCGGTTGCCATCTTCAAACGGTCGTTTACATCCTACAGCGAAGAGCTTTATATTGTGAGAATCACAAGACCCAGACCTACATTTTTATGCATAGTATGTCTCTGAAGTATTAAAAATGAAGGCACAGTCGCAGTTTAGAAATTGCCCTTCAAATTTAAGCTGGCTGGAGTGGAGTTTCAATGAATGTCAGTGGACAGCGTGAGTTGCAAACAAATGGTCATAATGTGAAAACTATCAGGACTATGGCTTAGCTGTGGACATTTTTAGTGGCATCAGGTATAGCTAAACGTTTTGATATAAGATTTGTGTAGGTGGGCTTGAAAATGAGGGAGTGGTGGCAGTTTAGAAATCATGTCCTGATTTTTCAGCTTTTGCCAGCTCCCACTCTAGTTTTGAACATTTTGCCATTTATTCCTATGGGACCAATTTCGCCACAAGAACGACGATATTCCGTGAATCATTTGGCGAAACGTTCCACAAAGTAATAGCAATCCGATCGGGAACTATCCGCAGGTTTCGGTATATTACGGTCTATGTAGTGTAAAAACTGTGGGAGGAGTTAGGGTGGTAAATTTGGCTATAATAATAATAAGAATAATATATATGTGAGATAACATTAAGTGGTCTTGCTATGCAAGAACACAATGACACCTGTCAAGGGGTGAGATATATGCAAGTGAACAGTAAATTCTTGAATTTCATGTGTTGGAAGCAGAAAAATAGGCAACTGAAAATATCTGAGTGATACTGACAAGGGCTAAATAGTGATGGCAAGACAATTGGGTCAGAGCATCTCCAAAATGGCTGTATGCAGTGGTTTGTACCTACCAAAAGTAGTGAAAGGAGGGACAATCAGTGAACTAGCATCAGGGTCATGAGTGCCCAAGGCTCATTGATGCATGTTGGGAGTGAAGGCTAGTCCATCTGGTTCGATCACACAGAACAGCTACTGTAGCTCAAATTGCTGCAAAACATAATGCTAGCCATGATAGAAAAGTGTCAGTACACCCGGTACATCACAGCTTGCTGTGTATGGGACTGCATAGCCACAGACCAGTCAGAGTACCAATGAGGATTCCAGTCCACTGCGAAGGTGCCTTCGAAGTGAGCGTCAGAACTGGACAATGTTACATGACATTTACCGCCTACTTGCAGACCATGTACATGGCAATGGCGTTCCGTTCCCTGATGACAGTGGCCTCTTTCAGCAGGATAATGCAGCCTGCACACTGCAAAATTGTTCAGGAATGGTTTGAGGAACATGATAAAGAGTTCAAGGTGTTGCCTTGACCTTCAAAGTCCCCAGATATCAATCCGATTGAGCATTTGTGGGATGTGCTGGAATGACAAATCTGATTCATGGAGAACCTACCTCACAATTTGCAGGACTTAAAAGGATCTGCTGCTAATGTCTTGGTGCCAGATACCACAGGATGTGTTCGGTGGTCTTGTGGAGTCATGCCTCGACGCATGAGAGCTGTGTTGGCAGCACAAGGGTGACCTACATAATATTTGGCAGGAGATTCTAATGTTGTGACTGATCACGATATTTGGCAGGAGGTTCTAATGTTGTGACTGATCACAATATTTGGCAGGAGGTTCTAATGTTGTGACTGATCACGATATTTGGCAGGAGGTTCTAATGCTGTGACTGATCACAATATTTGGCAGGAGGTTCTAATGTTGTGACTGATCACGATATTTGGCAGGAGGTTCTAATGTTGTGACTGAACATCATATTTGTCAGGCAGTTTCTAATGTTGTAAATACGGTTTCATTTTTCAAATCTATTATATGAGATCCATATAAAAGCATCCCTCTATATAAATATATATGTGACTTGTTTCTTCTAAAAGTAAAAAGTTATAAAATGCCTTTTGCCTGCATGTATGTAATATAAATTTGATAATTCAGAAAAGTTTCCAGCTCTTTGTGAATTATTAAGCTGGTTTTGCCACTATCTACAACAGCTGGCATCGGATTCAGTCAGTTGGTGACATCCTTCAAAATGGTGCACATTATTCCTTACCTTGTTCATAAAGACATAAAAAAAAACCAGAGTAATTAATTATTAAAGAAACGCTTAAGCATTAGGAATACAAACCTTGCAACCAAGCTTCACCATGGGTAAGCATTGAATCAATGCTTTTCTTATGGGAGCTACAACATCACGTGATTGTCGCAGCGCAAGTGCTTTCATTGGCTGTCAGTGTAACAGCCTAGAGAGGTGTGTTTAAACCTTTAAGGTACATTGCTGTTTCTGCAAAATGGCAATATTTTACCTTGAATGGATAAAATGGCAGGATATGAAGTGAGATGGAGTGGCCTGGGTGCCTGGGAATTTGCAAGAGAAGGCAAGCCCACACAAATGATTATCAACAAGTTTTGAAACAGGACAGAGATTAATCCTTTCTTTTTGCTTCCCAGGGTAGCAGAACAGACTAATTAGAGAGTTATTGAAAGTGAGTTGATGAAAACAAATTACTGTACATTGGTTTGATTAGAGAGCTAATCTGTGTCAGTTTACTGCATAAGACATGGCTCTGGATTGTCACACTATTTGTAATGTATTGTCTGGCAGATAGGATCTGGGTTTTTAAGGGTTTATAAATCAATCCTTTCAGAAATACTAGGCACAAATCCATCTTGGCCACAAAAGGAAATGTTTAACTGATTGCCAGCAGGAATGTGACAAATCTAGAAATTAACAGAACATGCAGTTTAAATAAACTCCGAAAGCGTGGTTTGTATATTGTGTAGCCTTTCAAATATTTGGCAATTTTAATCTTCAGGTTATTCTTTTCCTGTTTTCTCTGCTTGTATAACTTTCCTTAATTTGCACTTCCATGAAATCCAACAGTATTGCAACATAAGCATAGTGAGAAAAACAACTACAAATACAATGGGGCAACTTCGGTTATGGATGTATAGAAATGTTCAATAACAATAAGTAAAGTGAAGCCACAGGGCAATCAATGTCTGCTAGTATTCTGCAAGAAACAAGGGGAATCTTAGAGCCCCATAAATTGAATAATTTGCTGATACCTAAATATTCATGATTCCTTGTTTTTGGCACTGCCACGGGCTATCATGTATTCGTTTTTCTTCCTGTTTTGACATTAAGAGTTATCTTCCACTTAATAAACAAATGTACTGTAAAAAGGGATTACACAACAACATAACTAGAAGATTAAAGCACAAATAGCGCACAAGCATATTCATTGTGAGCAAAAAAAAAAAAAAAAACATGGTCAAAGTCCCACGTGGACATCAACAAATAATTCCATCCCTCTCAGTTTTCTACCACTGCTGATTGTGCCAGTGCCTGCAATAACATCAAGGCATTTGTTGGGAAGTAGAGGACATTCTTCTCCCTTACCTATTTGTGAATAGCTGCCCTGCACCCCACTTCAACGAACAGTAAGGAATGGGTATAGTATAGCAGGGTGCCCAAAAGATAGATCCGCAGATGTTTTAATACTACAGGTGATCTAGCCACATGGTGGAGACGGTAGGTGTTGGTCTGGAGTATGGTGTTCCAGCCACCCGTAGGTCATTTCATCATGATACATGAGTCTAGATCACATCTTCCCCAGGTCTGTTCTAATGCCATGCACAGAGCAACGTACTTAGATCCCACCAGTCCCCAGTTAGGTTACCGGTTTGGACTCCTCTTCATTCTTCACATTGGAACAACCACTGGCCTCTAGGCAGCTATATGAAATCAGCTTATGCATAATCTTGTTCTGGCTGTGCACCACTCTGATGATATTTTTGATTGTGGGTATATAATTTCCCCTTGTGTCAGGCTGTGTGTCATGTTAAAGAGATGGGGCCAAGGGCTAATGCATACCTCCTAATATTTTAAATGGACAAAGAGGAACACTTTAATTTTAGGAATGTGAATGGTGTGTGGCCAGCGGTGGGAATGGCCTGAGAAATTTTAAGTGACTTAATAATAATTTATGCAACTAAACGGTTATTTAGAACAAGAACAATGTAGCTTAAGACCGATTTCCGAACACATTTATTATAGTTTACCATGAGTATTGTTGCTGTGGAGGTCAGACACTCAGACACCAATATGGATGCTCCTACAAAGCGTGACATTAGGATAGAAAAGAGGATCATTGAAATTTGGAAATTAATGAGGTATGCTGGTCCTATAGTTATTTATTGTATTTTCTTTCAATTTTCACAATCGCTACGTGGTGATTATAATCTGTTGGGATAACATTACTCGAGGCAGTATTCTAAAATTAGTGACAAGGTCATAAACCCATCGGTAGTTTATGGCCGTTAATATGTACCCCCTGTATTAATTACAGCAGTTTAGAGCAGATATTTAGAAACAAGGCCAGTCACAAGCTCTAGATCTTTAAACAATGCAACCTATTTCCACTGATGTATAAGGAGCGTTTAATTGAAAAATATTCGTCCGAAATTATATTTTTATACCAACAAATCACCATCACCCAATAAAAGATAAAAATAAAAATAGCCGTGGTACTTTCCATTCACTAATGCATGTTGCCATGCTGCAGGCTCCCTGCTTAGATATTGCTGTTAAGGTTGCACAAGTTTATTCCCCTGCTGAATTACACAAAGACCTTCCTATCTATTTTTATATATCTTTCCATTGTATGCTGCAGGATAGAGATCAGCTGTCTTTATGCCTGTGTTTCATGAGACAACTGTGCATTTTTTCCAAAGCAGATTTTCTTCATATCTATCTATTACATCATTCTTTTTAGATAAAGAAGTTTGGAATGCTAATAGTTCTCTCATTGTCTGTGTTAGATAGAGAACAACATTTAATAGAAGCATAACTGATTCACATGTACAGGTTTATGAACTAAAAATGAAAATTAAAAGGGAGTTTTAAAATGAAAGAAAAACTCCAACAACCTAAAGCACTTTAACATGCTGAAGTGCTTTACCTGTGTAGAGTGTTTCCTCTTTTTTTTTTATGTTACAAAAAGTGCAGATTGTGCAAAAAGTGCATATTACTATTACAAAATAGCCTGGTTACACCCCTTGGCTATCAGATAGACAACTGGTCCTTTTACTTCCTCAGTGGAGCTAAACTGAACAGGCAGCAATTGCCCAGACTTACAAAGACTTCTCATTGAGCTCTACTGGAAAGTCTATGATTGGAAAGCCACATAATGTCTGAGCTTGGTTAGAAGGGGAGGGCTTGCAAATGCAGCTGACAATAGATCTGCAGCTTTTGCAAGCTGTTTTTAGATGTAACCCTAATAAAATATTTTCTTCGGGGGTACGTCTAATTGGTATTGTTTTATTTAGTCAGTGGAGTGTTCCTTTAAGGTCAAAATAGCCAAAATGGAAATATCATCAAAGTCAGTGGTGCTTTCCCTTCAGCTACTGTTATTTTACGTTTGAAATTCACTTTGAATACACTGGGAAGTACAGAGCTCAAGGCTGTTAATCTGAAGTCTGGGAATATCTTGCAAACTCAGCAACTTCAAATACAGGTTATTTTTTTTAATTTTTTTTTATTTAGTTATGTTGGATGGATTGTTTTTGTATAATTTTCCAAGTGCATTATTCATTTAATAGGTCAACTAAGAATGGAATAGAAAAGAAAAGAAAGGGGGGGAAATGGTTCAAGTCCAGGTTCTTCTTTAGTTAATTGTAACAAGTTAGTATGTATATTCAAAATTATTTTTTTTTAAATAAAATTCCTGGACATACTGGAAAAAAATCAGGAGAAATATCGATGTATCTGTCTCAGTAAAGTATATTTCAATCCAAAAATGTTTGATGTGGTTATGTATGGTTCTCACATCCATCCTAGTATCCTTAATACATATGCAGGGTTATTCACAAAGTGAAAATTGAAAGTGAATTTCAGATTTAAGGTCAAAATAATATTAAAATTCTCTAAATCAGCTATACTTTTAATTCAGCTACTCTGGCCATAAATTTGAAATTCACTTTCAAATCATTTTGAATTCTCACATTAGTGAATAAGCCCTTATGATACCTGTGTTAGGAGCAGAACTTGAGAAGTGCTGTCCTGCAGTATATAGAACTACACAAAAATAAATCCTGTGCTCAAACTCCCACAACTCATGGGCAGCAGCAATGACCATAGTATACATCAGCCCAAATACATACAATAAAAACCAAAGGAAAAAAATTACTTGCGCTCCCTCCCAAATCCCTGTGCATAGTAATATAAATGGAGATTATTTAGTTACTCCAATGGCCATTAGATGTAAGCCCACCTGTCACATCAAGATAAACAACTCAGGTGGGTCCTACACTAACAATTCAATTCAACAATTGCTTGCTTCAGCTTAAGGCAAAAGAAAATCTCTAATGAGACAGAGAGGGGGTATATAGAACCCATCTACAGCAAGACACATGAAATTAGGATTTTAGATTTAATGGAATGCATTAAGCCATAACAGCATTGACTTATGGGTATCTCCTCCCTTCACAGCAGAAACGCAGACACTGTGAAATTGGTATACATAGTACTGCTTGCTCCCTATCAGTGTTGTAGTTTTTTTTTTTTCCCCACTCATTCACAGCACATCAGAATGAGGCTGATTTAGCAAGCCTAGATTGTATTGTATGTTTCCCAGGCAAATTAAACAAAGGAGATTGACTGGCTGTATACCACGTTTTACTGACCGGGGGTCTGATCTGCAAACCACTAGGAAGATGATGCACACTTTATTTTCTACAGCTCTAAGCAGCTAATTCTATATGCAGCACCTCATGGGCTAATGTAGAAAGTTGAACTACAACTAAAAGAAAATTAATTCATAACATCATGCACAGTGATCTCTTTAGGCCAATAGGGAAACAACGCAGAGATAAAGAGGCAGAAAGAGTGGGCTTATCAAAGCTGTTTTTTTAAACACTATGGGGCCACCATGATGATTGTTTCAGAAACACACTAAATGGGACAAACTGTGTCCCAGGATTTCTGCCCTGTATACAGGGTTTTTGATAGGTGGCAAAAATAATAGCGGTTTTAGCCCAAGAGTAGGTTCTATGGGCCCCTCCTTCGTACATTAACTTAAGCCCCTCAAAAAAACAGCCATATACTGTACCTTAAAGCAGATCTGTCACTGTCAGGGGCAACATTTGCAAAGACCCCCAAGAATGACATCGCCGCTGGAAGTCTGTTGGCCGGGAGGTCAGACAAAAGTGAGTTTTACTTATCTGAACCTGTCCCTCATGGGTGCTGCAATTCTCTTCCTGTTCCTGACAAGAGTCGTCATCACTGCTGTATTCTCGCGCATGCGGTTTATGGAAGATCCTGCAAGACCACAGGATCCTCCATAGATAGAGCTAATTTCCCTGCCGCCGTCACTGATGGGGCATCTGCCCAGTAGCTCTGCCCAGGGTCAAGCAGTGTTAGGCATAGGAGATATACAGAGACAAAGTAGTCTTTACTTTATCTCAGTATATATTTTGACTGGTTTGGAATTTTTTGTGAAATGCTATATGTTTGCAAAAAGCTATGTTCAACCTTCTAAATGTGTCAAAATACTTGTAATTCACAAAGATCTGCATTTGTTGAGTGGAATAAAGAAATAGGGCACTATATGGCTTATCAAAGGTAAGAAATATGGAATTCACAAAACATTTTACCGTTTGAATGACGATGATGCCAGCATTTGATGCTCTGACTCTCTCCATCTCTGTCACACCAGAGTGGCAAGAAGAAACAGGAGTGAAATAACATTAATTTCAACAAATGTATGTGACGTGTGACCAAAGCCTTGAAAGGTGCCTTACATAGACACTTTATTCATAAATGCTTATCCTTAATGGATATCAGACCAAAGAGAGTCCTAATTTCAAATCTATTTCAACAGCACATTGATGATCATTCTGTTACCATGGTTACTTACCTGCTGTGAGTTAGTTGCTTTCAAATAAGATTAGTATCTTCTTTTCTGGTGTAGAATCCGATTCCTTTTTCACTTCAAATATATATATTCATAATTATTATATTTTTTCCCGATACTTTGTATTACTTCATGATTTTCTGTTCATTAGCAATTGTTATATAAATAATTTTCCAACAAAAATATTTTAATCCCTTAATAGAGCACTATATAATTCTCCATAGCATTATTTTTGTTGTATTGCCTAAAATTGTTAGAGGGGTCTTTTTAAATACGGGGCCCTACTTTTGAGTTTAACCCCTTAATAAAAGGGAATCATGGAATAAAAGGGAATCATGGCATGTCACACATGTCATGTGTCCTTAATGGGTTAATGGGTTAAGTAAATTAACCTGTTACTTACCCAGAATCCTCTCCACTGACATCACAGCAGCTCAAACTACGTTGCCTGCTGCTGTGATTGTAATATGCTGTGTGATTGTGATATGTGAAACTGCAACAGCAGGCAACTTAGGCCGACCAGCAGTTAGTTGGCTCTGCCAGATAAACAGTGACAATTTCTCCCCAAAAATACATATATAAATCATTTAAAAATATATCATTACGTTTCATTGAATGAAATAAACATTTAAAAAAAACAAGAAGAAAATTTGATAACATTTGTCCTTTAATGACCAAATGTTAAATTTCATTTAAGTCCCAAAAAAACGTATGCCAACAACTAACGCCCTGATTATTTAGTGCTTGCAGTTCCATTCATTCTGACTCTTGTTGAGTGAGACTTTCTATTTTGGAATAAGACCTTAAAAGAACAAACCGTTATGACAATATAGAATGTTAATGAGTTAATAAATAAAAATTTTTGCACTTTTTAAATAAACATGAAATGAAGTTCGTTGTCAAGAACTGCAAGCACTGGGCTTCTTGCAACTGTAGAGGTCAGCTCAGCAAATCAGGTTATAATTATGTGGAAATAGCACAGGTAGTAGCAGTAAAAGTATTTTGAATAGGCCCAATGGATATAATCATTACACCAAGAACTGTGAAGAATTGGCAAGGAAATTACATTTCAGGCCAACAGAACTTTTTCTAATAAAACTAAATTTACAGCGAACATGATTTTATACTGTATAGAGACCACGTGAGAAAGTTCGATTTTTTTTAGTTTACTGCGAACCAGTAGTGGTAATGTGAGTTAGTCTGGACACCAAGACATCTTAAAGGGACACTGTGCGTATCTTAACCATTACATCATAATGTAGTTGTTTTGACACAATCTTAGTAGCAGCAATCAGTAATTGAAAGTCTTCACATGTAGGATCGCCAAACACTTTGAATGCTTCTAATACAGGAGTATTAGACTGAATGACTGAGCATGCATAACCAGTGCCTCCCTGTGAGAAGCATTGGATTGGACCTGTGATAATTCGGATGGATGTCTCAGATGAGGAGAAGTGGCTGCCTGACAGAGATTGCTCTGCACTGGGTTACTGGTGAGTAAAAATAGATTTTTTTTTCATTTTACTGGGAGAGCCATGATCTAATCCAAAGCAACAGTAAAATTACCAATAAATAATGTATATTAATTTTCAATTTTAGACTGTTCCTTTAAATTCCTTTAAACACAGTTGTATTCTTGCCGAAGCATCCTTTACATTCTAAAAACCTTAGCATGACTGAGTGCGTTCAGTCCAGTGTGTGATGTCCACAATGCCCCCATCAGAGGGGTACTGACCTAGAAAGGGCTCCGGTTTAGCTCAAGGGCTTGCATGAGGCCTTGTAGCTCTTACCTAATAAATTGTAAACCCACCATGGTCAATGTTATGTACTATTCTGAAGCAGAATTTGAAGGAAGGTAGAGAATGGATCCTGTTCCCCAATCCACCATCAACAATTGTAACAATTCAAGCTATGAGAGCCGCTGACACCTCCATAGTAGTATTCAGCCTCAATATAGTGGTATTAGTAGCATATTCTCAATGTCTAATTTAACACCCAGAAGGCAATTTTCCCCCCGTTTTTTTTTCATGCTGCAACAACTTGTGCTACCGATTCCACTGGCACTGCAGCTCTTTCTATCAGAGCTAGTTCAAGTGTTATATCTTCCCCCAAGTGGGAGTGCAGCAGAGTCTATTTTGTGGTGTCATCAGAGCCAATAGTGAGGACTTACAGTGGATTACCAAAGTAGTGTCTGGTGTTGGTGATGGTGGTTGCAGTGATGAATCCTGTGAAGATAGTTCTTTCACCCACCAGCTGAGTTGAACTTGTGACAATGTCTTATAGTTTTATTGAAATTAGACGTATGATTAGTCAGAGGAATTAGAAGAGGAGAGTCTGGAGAGGATAGGCAGCATCCCAGTTAGTCTGCACTCATCTTTTGTCCACCATCTCCAAGTCTATATGTATCGGCTGTAAAATATTTTACTAAACATACACCACGCACACACTACGTACCATGTATGACGCGCGCACTACGCACCTTTGGTAACTCCACCCCCCGGAAGTCTCAGCTCGCGGCAGGACTGGTTGAACGCGGAGGATTTAGTCGACACCCATGTTATCGGCATTCTTACATTGTTTTACCTGCTGCATACGGAGGGAGAAGGAGATGCTGTTTGGGTCTGTAAAATAAAAGCTGTGAAAGTGGATACGTTTTGTGCCGTCTCTGTCCCAGGAGGGAATTATTAAGGAGCTGTTACAGTTAGAGCAGGCTTATTCTGCTCTACCTTTGTGAGTGTACATCTCAATTTACTATATATGATTTTAGTTTTTTTTTTAACAGTGTTACACTATCTGTTCTTTTTATTTATCTCCATTACATGTTTTAAATTTGGAGAAGACACAGTCATGTATGTATAAGTTTGAATTTATGGTCTTATCACCATGTTCACTAAGTGCACTTTATTTCACTTTGCACTTTATAATTTATTACAATATATTTGCACTTGTGGCACTTTGCAAATTTTGTCTTATAGACACAGCGCACCTATATATATATATATATATATATATATATTTGTATACAGTATAATTTTAAGTGGTTTTTTAGAGCTTTACACTAATTCTGGTGTGTATATAATTGTGGTGATATATTTATTTTATTTGTTACTTTTAGACAGGTATTACGAGCGCCTTATTTTTCACTTGTTTTTGTACATTATTAAACACCAAGTTTGTTTTGCTGTCACTTGATATCCGTGCTATATCGGTGCAAAGGATCTGCTAAGATTGAATATCTGAGTTTTGAGTTATGATAATGGGCTTATGGAAGAATTAAAATAACTACAAATGTGTAAGCCTGGAAACATGGTAAAAAGAAACTACTCTTAGAATTCTTTAGTTTTTCATATCAGGACATACCTTTCCTTAGCAGGTCTTATATTTTGGTAAATACAATGTCAGATGAATAACACATGATATATTACACTATGTCATGATTTATTTAACAAAAATAAAGCCAAAATGTGTGAAAAACTAAGTACACCTTATGATTCAATAACTCGTAGAACCACCTTAAGCAGCAATAAAAACCTTTCAGTCTTTTTCTAATTGTACTGTCATGAACTTTAACATTTAACATGATAACTGAGCTCTATAGTCTGAGATGTAACTCTTCTTGGAATTCCTCTGAGCATTGCACAGTCTGACCGCGGGGTGAATTTGCTGGGACGTCCATGCATGGGAAGATTGGCAAACTGTCTTGAGTGTTTTCCACTTTTGAAAAATCTTTCTCACTGTAGAATTATGGACTTTGAATTATTTTGAAATGGGATTAAAACCCTTCCCCATTTGATGGGCAGCAACAATTGCTTCTCTAAGATCACTGTGGATGTCTTTCCTCCTTGGCATTGTGTTAACACACACCTCCAGAGCAGCCAAAACGTTGGCTTTTATGGAGGTGATCACACTTCCTGATGATCAATTAATCAATGGCTTTGATTAGGCGCACCTGTCTGCAACTTAGCCTCTTAATCCCTATGGAAGCAGTTTGGGTGTACTTAGTTTTTCATGCATGGCCTCTTCATTTTGGCCTTATTTTTGTTCAATAAATCATGACATCATGTAACATCATGTGCTGTTGCTCATATAAAGTTGTATTTACCCAGTTTTAAGGCCTGTGCTAAGGTACAGATGATTGTTATTATATCATTATATGTAAAACTATAGAATTTTCCTGTGACTGTAAAGAGAAGATAAGTGATTCTGATTGACTACATTCTTACTTTCTTTTATGTTTTATTTATACTGATTGCACAGCTTTGTTATTGATGAACTACCGTATATACTCGTGTATAAGTCGATCTCATGTATAAGTCGAGTGCAGTTTTGTGACCAACAATTGTGAAATATGCTATGCCTCGTGGATAAGTCGAGGGTAAAACTTGGGGCTATGAAATTCTGTGATTTTTATAATTATATACACACACACTCATACAAACACACACTCATACAAACACACACTCTGCATTATATATACACACACTCATACAAACACACACTCTGCATTATATACACACACTCTGTGTATATAATGCAGAGTGTGTGTATATAATGCAGAGTGTGTGTTTGTGTAATGTGTGTGAACTGGGTGGGGGGAAGGCATTTTTATTATTTTAAATTTTTTTTATTTTAATATTATTATTTTTTATTATTTTAATTTTTTTTGTCCCCCCTCCCTGCTTGTTAACTGGTCAGGGAGGGGGGCTATCTTAATCCCTGGTGGTCCAGTGGCATGGGCTGTGAAGTGGGGGGGCCGACAGGAAGCATTTACTTACCTTTCCTGCAGCTCCTGTCAGCTCCCTTCTCCTCCGTTCCGGTCAGCTCCACTGTAAGTCTTGCGGTCTGGTTGCCGCGCGGATCGTTGCCATGGCTCTGACGGGCGCGGCTCGTTAAGTTGCCATAATACAGACAGTGACTCAAGTATAAGTCGAGTGGGGGGTTTTAAGCACAAAAAATGTGCTGAAAAACTAGACTTATACTCGAGTATATACTGTACATGATTATCTATATATGAATCTGGACACAAATCGCCAAGTCAGCTATGATCCTCGTTCAACTATTTCAGTCTATAATTTGCTTTGAATTCTCACTTTAGAGAATAACCTTGCTAATATAAGGTCCAAGTGTACATAGGCTTCCAGGACCAACTAGCAGGGATATACTGCATCGTAATTAGAGATGAATTTATATATTACAATACAATAACCACTTTACAAACAAAATATTAATTGAATAATTTACCTCTCACCTCTATTACAAGATGTTCAGGTAAATTGAATCCTGTGTTGGCTTGTTATTGTAGACTAAACCTGTTCAGACACTCAACAATAAGACTAAATTGCTAAACATTATGATGTCATTTGAATGCATTGTTATAGAGTGATGTCACAAGCAGTTTTTTTTATATTGTTTAGATGAATGATAAGAAAAATGACTCTCCTTCAATACTAATTATATTGCAAAGAATGCATCCACACCTATTCTGTGAATTGGGTGAGCAAATAACACAACAATACAGTGTGTACTTAAGTACTGTAAGGTGATCGAGAAATACAGGTTATGTGAGACAGGAAGGTATTAGCAAATTTAAGAAACACCCACTGTACAATAGTAAAGTCTCCAGAGTTAAAAACACTATTGAAATATAATTTGAATTTCTTTTGTGCCAAGAAATAAAATGAGAAATAATGACTTGGTGAATGTATAATACTGTTTTAGATACCACAGAAAAAGTTCTAGCTTCAAATAAATTCAGTTTAGATACTTTGTGACTGAGGTAAATTTATAAATATAAATCCTTCAGAAGGGTGATTTTCTAAGATGCCATATATAATTTTTTGTTTTTACCGCCAAGATACTAGCTAAAAGATTTTTTTTTAGAAATTGGAAAGCTTTTTTGAAAGATTTTAAACATGGTTTTCATCTGTTTTGGCAAAATGGTCAAAACATTTCTTTACATAAAAATAAAAGTTTCATCATTCAAAGTAGGGACAGAGCAATAAGTTGCTGTGAAGTCGGACACTGTTACAAATTTACAAAACTTAGTCTGTGAACCAGGGGATGACAAAGATTCAGGTTGTGAAGGAAGGGACTGTAAAATATCTCACTCTCTCACTGGAGCTAAAGGAACACTATAGGGTCAGGAACACAAGCATGTATTCCTGACTCAGTGTTAAAAACACTATCTACCCCCATGAACCCTCTTGCTCACCTAAATGTAGTAAACTATGGGTGATTTTTTTTTTTTTTACCTTTATTCCAGTCTACTGTGCTGGCTCTGCCCCTGATAAAACAATGAGTAAGCGCTAACTAATATATGGGCAGCAACCCTATAAGGGAATCCCTCAAAGAACCCTTAGAAATAGAACTGAAAAGAGAAAAGAAAAGATAAGGGCTGCGCCAGAGGAAACTAAAATAACAAATAGTCCAGTGATGTATAAAAATATAAATATAAGAAAGTCTTATCTAAAATAGTCTTGTCGTAATTGTAGAGTCTATACGGGCTTGGTCCAGAATGATGGTGCTTGGAATAATCCTCAGTGGGAGTTCGTAGGTATATGTAAAATAAAATAAAAGTAGAGACCCAAATAGCGCAATATGCTTAAAACTGAAGGAATAATAAAACGTTGAAATAAAACTCACATTTGCCGGAGCGTAAAACTCGCTCCGGTATAGAAGGCGTATAGCGGTTTGATCCCCGCTTGCAGGATGTACGGTGAGCTTCCTCCGTTGACGGTGTGTCCAGTACTCAGATAAAATGAGACAGCCAATAGTGTACACTGAGTATTGATATAAAATAAAATAACATAAAAGTGGGTACTCACAAGACAGGAGCAGAACAACTGCTCCTAAACATGGTGCTGGTGGTATGATCCCCACCTAGGATTGCTTGGAGTCCGAGATGTAAAGGAGATGCCAGGTCACAAAATAAATAAATGTGTATAAAAAGATATATGGCACAGATAAAGAGTAACCAAATAAACTTTTAATATATAAAAATACACAGAATAATACCCATAAACGCGTTTTGCCAACACGGCGTTTTCAATATGGAGTAAGAACCTGATACCTTGCATCAAATAGTTTATATAGCAACTAAAAGCATTTGAAAATTGGCGCCAAAAAATGAGCAGCCAATCAAAATTGAGATAAAGATAAAATGATTATGATGGAAAAATAACTGGTAAAATATAACATACATGTATTTAGTGTAACATAAGGAGCTATATAGCATGAATATGTATAAAAAACGAGGGCTGTATAAATTAATAAAAAGCCTTTTTGCCGATCACGTGATCGGCAAAATGGACATAGTTCATACTGGGACATGTAGTTAGACGCCGGCGTGCACTGCGCAGCCGCCGGCATCTACATGAGGAAGGGGGGAGAGGGGACGTCAGCACGCAGCTCTTGCGGCTGATGAAATGGAAGGGGGCGGGGTTAGTAGTGACGGCGGCACGCACGAAGCTGCTGCCGCCGTCACTGAAAAGAAACCGGAAGTATAGACGACGGCTCGCACAAGGCTGCAGCCGTCGTCAGAGCAACCATAAACAAAGAGAAAACCCCTGTCGGCTGGCACTAAGGCCTGTAGGCTGGCACCAGGCCCGGACTGGCCATCGGGCATACCGGGCAAATGCCCGGTGGGCCGCGATGGCCGTGGGGCCGAGGCCGGCAGGGGATCTCCCCGGCCGGCCCCTGCAGGGCCAGCACTACCCGAGCGCCGGCCCTGCATAGTGCCACCATGGGCCGGTGGGGAGATCAAAGATCTCCCTCAACAGCCCACAGGCAGGGAGATGCGGCCGCCGGCTGGGGAGTGAGGGAGGGAGGGAGAGAGGACCCGGCGGAGCTCTAACAAGCAGTTCCGCCGGGTCCTCTCGCGAGATTCTGAGCGTTGCCGCGGCAACGCTCAGATCTCGCGAGAGTGAACTCTAACCTATAGGTTAGAGTTCACTCTCACCACTGGACCACCAGGGAAGGCAGCATGGCTCCCAACCCCCCAGGCAGAACGGCTTCCCTCCCAGGCTAAAGGTAAGAAGGGAGGGGGGGGGAGACATAACTTTTTTAAAAAAATTATTAATAAAAAAAAAATATATATATTTAAAATTAATTCCCAAACAGCACCCCCCAGAAACACACAGCCCCCTCACACACAGCACCCCCCAGACACACACTGCACCCCCAGACACACACACACACACAGCACCCCAGACACACACTGCACCCCAGACACACATACACACAGCACCCCAGACAAACACTGCACCCCAGACACACACAGCACCCCCAGACACACACACAGCACCTCAGATACACACAGCACCCAAACACACACAGCACCCCCAAACACACACAGCACCCCAGATACACACACAGCACCCCAGACACACACACAGCACCCCCAGACACACACACCCCAGACACACACAGCACCCCCAGACACACACACAGCACCTCAGACACACACAGCACACAGCACCCCAAACACACACAGCACCCCAGACACACACAGCACCCAGACACACACACAGCACCCCCAGATACACACACAGCACCCCAGACACACATACAGCACCCCCAGATACACACACAGCGTACCCAGACACACACAGCACCCCCAAACACACACAGCACCCCAGACACACACAGCACCCCCAGACACACACAGCACACCCAGAGACACATATACATATACATATATACATATATAGAAAATTAGAAACCTAGAATGTGACGGCAGATAAAAACACCCTAACACACAGCACCCCTCTTACACAAACACACTGCGCACCTCACACATACAATACGTCCAAATATATATATATATATACACACACACTACAGCACCCCTCACACTGCACCACTACACACATTACGCTCCAGATACACGCTGGATCCCTTACCCTATATGCACTCTTAATCCTCTACACACACACACACAATCTTCTATACACACTCTGGGTCCTTTACACACTAGATCTCTTACACACACACAGTGCACCACCTACACACACACTACATTCCTTGTAAGCACATACACATTCTCTAAACACACCCTCTCTACAACCCCTACACACACTACGTCACCTATACACACACACTACTGCCCATATGCACACACTCGCTACATCCCCTATAACACTATGCCCCTATACACGCACTCTCTACAGCCCCTAGCCACACATATTACACCACAAAATCGACCTATTTACACAATACCACACCACACTCTACACACAGGCAATCCCACAAGCATGCGCCAAACACATGCACCATACACTTTCCTGGCCCTTTTGTCCTCTGGTATCCCACTTGTGGAGACACCAGAGACAATTTAAAAGCAAACACAGCGCAAGCATGTTATTACATTTGCTTGCGCTGCGCAGAACAAATACAGGGCCTTTTTCTAATGCTAGAGCTCTTCAGCGGGGCTCTGGGCATTGAACCAACATGCTCACTTTCAGAGGGGGCGTGCTTGTCATTAGTGATGACAAAACACACCCTCTCTGGCCCCGCCCCCTTCTTGGGGGGCCGCTCTAATTGAAAAATGCCCGGGCCTAATTTTTTTCCCAGTCCGGCCCTGGCTGGCACGTTTGGTTCGGCCCCCAGCCCGCCTCCTTGACTGAGAGCATCAGAATTGACAATCTCAGCAAATTTTTTCAAATTATTAATTCATCAGAAATATGAATGAATGAATAGAAATTTCAAACGAATGAAATAATACCTTTTCTGCCCCTGATCTGTCTCTTTCGCTGACATCATCAGAAGTGGTGATCTCAGACAATCACGATGCTTTCCTAAGGGAAAGCATTGGATTAGCTGAGATTGTCAATTCTGATGATCTTAGTCAAGGAGGCGGGCTGGGGGCCGAGCCAAACGCCACCCTGGCCTATCAACATCTCCTCATAGAAATGCATCGAATCAATGCATCTCTATAAAGAAACGTCAGTGTCTCGATGCAGAGGGTGGAGACACTGAATGTCACTTTGTGCAGCACTGCCCTAGGAAGCACTGCCTCTTCTCTGAAAAGACAGGGTTTACTGAAAAAAGCCTGCAGGGACATGCAATACTCACCAGAACAACTACATAAAGCTGTATAATGAATAGTGTCCCTTTAAGGGTCTGGCTTAGAAGATTCATACAACAGATCTTCATCTGAGTGTCAGGCGTGTGCATTCTAAGGTGCCCTCTAGCATATAAGCAGAGGAGTTTACTTCTATGGACTCACACCGTTAAAGCGGCACTGTCATGGCCACATCCGTTTTGGGTTTTTTTTAACCCTCCTTCCGACTCCAATACATTTTATGGTCACCCCCAAATGCCCCTAGGCCCCCCAATTTCCATAACTTTATTTTATGCCAGGACCTTGGTCCTGGGCGCCCCCATCTTTGTGTGGGCAGCTGAAGGCCCTGTGGGATACATCATCTGGCCACACTAGATAGCGATATGAAATTCCCACCCATGCCCAGTAAACACTTGGGCATTCGGACAGGAATTTTTTCAAATTATTAATTCATCAGAAATTTGAATGAATGAATAGAAATTTCAAACGAATGAAATAATACCTCTTTGTTCATTTGTTTAGTTTATTACAAGGAAGGAGCTATCGACTCGCAGCTCCCTCTTTGAAATATGTGAAAATAGAAGCAGCGGGGAGCAGCTTCCTAACTCCCTCCATGTCTTCCCTCACTCTATGGGGTTCAATATGACCCCTATAATAGCATAAGGGAGATTTAAATCTCCTGAATGCCCCTGCTTGCTATGTAGCGAGTAGGGACATGTCTACTATAGCCTGTTGCTGCTTACTGTTCTAAAAAAAAAGTCTCGCCAGCCCTTGAATCAATTAATGGGGGAACTAGTACAGGTCCCCCATGGTGAGGCATCTAGAAAAATAATTAATAAAAATTAATTTTTAGCATCAGGTTTTTCTTTTTTCGGTGTGTTTTTTTAATTTGCGCTCTGGCTTTTTTTTTATTTTATAAGTTCAGTAGGAATAATGGATGTGGTGAACGTAACCTAGCCACTGGTTCTTGGAGGGGCCTGTTTGCCAACCTCCTGCCCTGTGACTATGACCCCTGTCCTAGTTAAAAAACACTGTTTGTGCCCTTTTGTACTGGTACAGTAGCACTTTGAACTCCCAAAATGGTTCGAAGCAGCACTTCGAACTCCTGAACGGTCAAAGTTGTTCGAAGCGGCCGGTCGAAGTAGTTCGAAGTGGTACTTCGAACACGTGGCGGCGGCCATCTTAAGTCGCGAGTACAATGAGCGGTGTTTGGTCGTGAAGTTCATCAAACTCAAATCGGACACTCGACAGCACGAACACCGCTAACTACCTTCCATGGATGTTCGGCTATTTGAACGGGAGTCGAACGATGTTCGGTATTTTGTGTTACTTCGAATCCCCGAAGTAGACCAACCCCAAAGCCTAATTCTCTGGAACTTTTTGGGGCATGGAACCATGTGTGCGGTAAGTCAAAATGTAACTTCCAGGAAACTCCTGAACCCCTGAACTGATCTGGGTAATTTTTGGATATGTTTGTCAACCCTGATCAGGGCTATCAGGGGATGTAACCATTGTGGGGATGTTATGTGTTTTGGGGTACTTTGTAGAAATGTGTGCAGAGGGGAGGGATTGTATGCTATGTGTGGGAATGTTGTGCATTGGGATACTGTTCTTATTGGTCTGTGAATGGGGTAACTTAGTTACCGGCGAGATCCCAACCAAGCTGAGGCGTTTTGTGGAGTCTACGGTGCTGATGGTGTCTGCTGGAGTGCTTGGAGTCCTCGGTGAGCACTAGGATCATTGATTGGCGGAGGCACCAGGTTGAGGTGCCAGACGGTCTGTCACAATGGATTTTTATTTGGCCTTATTTGGGGCTATAAAAAGAAGGTTTAAGAATAAAGAAGACATCTAATAGTAAGTATGATTTTTTTTTATTTACAAGCATTTAGTTTTTTGTGAGTTGAGGGGGTAGGTAAGGATTCATTTTATTGGAGTGGAGGGTGACTAGGGGCTTTGGGACCACTAGTCACCTGTGGGGGGGATTTTTTACATTTAGCCCCCACCCATTGGCGAGGAGGCAATAGACCCCCCCTCCTTTTGTTACTTTTGGCCACCAACCGCCGCTCATCGGTGGGGGCGACCATAGGTCACTGAAGGTCCCCACCTGCTGCTCATTGGTGGGGGCCAGGAGGGGGGGAGACAATAGGTCCCACCCTACTCTTTTTACTTAGGGCCCCCACCTGCCGATCATGGTGTGGGCAAGCGAGGTGGAGACAATAGGTCCCCTCCTCCTTTTGTTACTTAGGGCCCCCACCCAACGCTCATAGGTGGGGGCCGGGGGGAAGACAATAGGTACCCCCTTTGTTACTTTTGGCCCCCACCCACCGCTCATAGATGGGGGTCAGAGGGAGGCAGTATGCCCCCCTCACCTTTTGTTATTATGGCCCTCACCTGCCACTCATGGGTGGAGGCCACTGGGTGTGGACCCGTTCCGTTGAATAGCCAACACTCTTTACGTAGTATTTGCAAATATGGCTGAAAGACCATGGGACCGTGGGAAATTAGGCTGTGGGCATTAGGGAGCGATCCATTAAGCGGCTGCAAGATGCAGCCGCCTAACTAATAGGATCAGAGTTTCATTCATTTGAATGAAATTCCCATCCGAACAAAAGTCCCGAATTGCATCCTAACAAACTGTTCTCATTCTGTTAGGACAGAATTTGATAGTTTTGCCGGCTTCCTGTATATTGACAGGGCATTTGGGAAAAGTGAAAGGAGGCATCGCGAGATAATGGAGGAAAGGGTGAGTATTGTGGGAAAATTTCTCTGACCCACAGGAAGTAGGTCAGAGCTGGTCAAGCATAGGAAAAATACATAAGACAAATTAGTCTCTACTTTGTCTTATGTTTTAAAGAAAACCTAGATTAGATGGGAAGAAACAGAGAACAGATCCTGAGAGAGGGAGAAAAGAGGAAGCGATTGGGGAATGGTAAGTTCGGCATGACAGTGCCGCTTTAAAATAAAGCACAGCTGGCTACTTTCACAAATATATTTAATTCCTTCATTGCCATTTACATCTGTAATTATACCGCACACGTACAGTGTACAACTTTCCAAAAATCACCAATTTGGTATTCATGCAGGGTTCATTTCCAACCCAATGCGCCGAAACAAAACATTTTATCTCATCAAGTCTTTGCCATAAAAGCTGGTGCATTGTTTTGGGTAGACGAAAACACTAACCCATCATTTATTGACCTGTGACGTAAAATCATTGGGTAAATGATCTTGTCTAAATTCAGGACCATGTTCCCATTTTCCCTTAATCAATAAAGAAAACACTATATTCAGTCACAACCATCTATCAGAAGTGATATCACAGAAAGCTATAAAAAAATATTCAAATATTCTTGACATCAGAGTAACTTTTAAATAAAGGTCAAATAGCCCTCATATTCTTTCTTTAACTGAACAGTTCTTTCACTTTCATAGTTAAAAATAAATTTAAACAGCAAAAGGCAGAAGTAAAAAATGCTGCGGGAACCAAATTATGTCAGCTGTACTGAATATTAAGTGACAAATCACACAGTTAAGCAATATCAACAATTGTATTTCCCTCAAACAATGCAGTAACTGGCAACCACAGCAAAAAAAAATAAAAAAAAATAAGGAGGACAAATGGGGCTCAGAAACTCTGGCCCAGATTAAAAGTATTTTTTGTAATTATTCCAGCTCACATCTAAATTTATTTTAGATTTTGAATCTTATTAGCTTGACAACCCCAACACACAAGCAAGAGGCCACAGGTACTATATTAAAAGAGCACGTATTACTAGAACTTAGAGTGGCTGACCTTAATGCAAGGAGTATATAGAACGATATCTACAAAAAGAAAAGAAACCAAGGATAATGATAAACAGGACAAGGTCAAGGATAGGAGTAGGAGTAGTAAGTAAAGGTAGGGTAAACGAGTATACAAAGCTGAGAGCAATGATTCCAGAGATATGAGTAGCCAAAATAAGGGGCCAAGTCAAAATCAGAAAACACACTGAACACTATAATTCCCTCGCAGGCTATTGAGTCCACGACATGGTAAGGAAGTGAAGACAGAGAAGGGCTAATACTGTCTCAGGTAGGCAGTAATTGGTGGGGTAACAATATTAAGCTAGTTGTAGGTTTATTAGTGTTAGGTGTTTGCCCACTTATGTCAGACTTCAATGTGGGTATAAATAAAGCGGAATCAAGGAATCAAAGCATTCGGCATCAGCACTAATGTCAGAGGGACGCCCAACGTCAGTGCCCATGCCCTCTAATGTGCACAATATATTCTCAATTCTAACCATTTGTCTCACTCCCAATTATAGAGCCTAGAAAAGATGGCTGCTCGAGTACAGATGAGCAGAGAGACAACAAAATAATTTAGAAAACCGCTGTGCAGATTTAATAGAAGTAGGATCCAGATTTAATAAAATTTAGGAAATTTTGACTCCTTGAGTGAGAGATAAATGAGCAGCACATTGCAATGCAATTTGTGTGACACACCTCTGGCACTGAAAGAGTTATAAACTAATTTATTTTCACAAACAAACTGATTTGTGTAAATTATGATGTTAACTTCTTTGAAATTGTTTGGATAAATAGGTGAATGTCCAAGTAAATCTCTTTCACATGAATATGTAGATGAAGAGTAAAATATAGGAAGCAATATAATATAAAAAGAAACAAAAGAAAGAAAAAAAGGAATAGAAATAGAAATAGAAATGCACAAATAAGTCCTGAAAACATGTGGGCAAACATGTGTTCACCTGATATGGTGCGGTCATGGTACATGGGAGCTTTTGCCACCATGTCATCTTTCATGTTCTTCCAAGTCCATTGACTCTATGCCTGCTTCTCGTGTCTTTCTTTTCAAGCTGCTTGTTAAGATATGTGACCTTAATCACAGTTTCTTTTAATCTTATTATGTAGCACCTAGTTTATTTCATTCATTCTGGCATCATTAGTTTGTGGCAATATTTGCACGTACATGTTTGCATTTACAATTATGCATTCTACTCCTTAGCACTTAATACTAACCTTGTTCTATGCTGAATCCCTCTACATAAATAGAATTCCGATGGTTGTAGTGTTTCCTTCTTACAACCTTGACTGAATTTCATACTTATGTTACCACAGACCTTGCTTTTATATTAAATATATTGATCTCCAGAACACTGACCTTGACTAGTTATCTTGACAATGCTATGTCTGTTTAAAAGTCCCTTTTTTGTCTTCTTCATCTCTAGCCATTCTAAAGACTTGCAATATGTCTTTCTGTCCCTATCTTACTCTTCTGTCTTTCCTTTAAAGTTTTCGAGTCTATGATCTGTGTACCAGGGCCCCAATCTTCTCTGAAATAAAAAGTGAACAAAAAGTGCAAATTTCAATTAAAATTTTTACTTTTCTAAATTAACCTTGTTACTTCCCCCTGATCATCAGACAGATAACCTTTCCTGTTACCTACTGGTTAGTTGCTCAGAGCACCTGTCTTGGAAATTTTTCTAAATGATTAAAGAAATGTATATGCTTTACTTGGGCACTGAAGTGAAAGTTCTCTCAAGTCCTTGTTACAAATAAAACACACTTTTCATCCAAACGCATTCGGATGAAAGTTAGTTTAGTCTGAACCAAATTCGTATACATGCTTTTCCATGATGTGCCATTTGACTCCGAGCTCTCAAGCTTAAGCCAATCATTCAGAGTGCTCTGACAGATAAATCCTGAGAGGAAAGCACAAGGGACAGGAGTGAGGATTTAACCTTCCTTATACTAATCTGTGGGTCATATTAACCCCCACAGGGCCACCATCAGGGCATGACAACCGTGACAATTGTCACGGGCCCGGCCGCCCGGGCCCCACGTGGATCAGCGGAACTGCCGCCGGTGCATCTGCACCGGGGCCCACACGCTGATGGGGCCCATCAGGTGGCCCAATCATTTAGGGCCACCCAATGGGCCCTATTATCTTCAGGGGCCCGTTTAGCGCTGTAATAGCGCGACCGGGCCCCTTTAAAAAAAAAAAAAATGCAGCCGGAAGCAAGTGCTGCTGGGAGGAAGTGACGTCCGGTCACTTCCTCCCACTTTACTCCGCGCGGGAAGGATGACGCAGCCTGAGGAGAGGCAGCCGATGCCCATCATCCCCAGCCACCCTCCTGCGACGAAATGGTAAGGAAGAGAGGAGGGTGGCTGGGGGTGAAGTGTATTTGTGTATGCCAGTGTGTGTATGCCAGTGTGTATGTGTGTATGTATGCCAGTGTGTGTATGCCAGTGTGTGTATGCCAGTGTGTATGTATGCCAGTGTGTATGTATGTATGCCAGTGTGTGTATGCCAGTGTGTATGTGAATGCCAGTGTATGTATGCCAGTGTATGTATGCCAGTGTGTGTATGCCAGTGTATGAATGTATGTATGCCAGTGTGTATGCCAGTGTGTGTATGCCAGTGTATGTGTGTGTGTATGCCAGTGTATGTATGCCAGTGTATGAATGTATGTATGCCAGTGTATGTGTGTATGTGTGTATGTATGCCAGTGTATGAATGCCAGTGTGTGTATGCCAGTGTATGAATGTATGTATGCCAGTGTGTATGCCAGTGTATGTATGTATGTATGCCAGTGTATGTATGCCAGTGTATGTGTGTGTGTATGCCAGTGTATGTATGCTGGTGTATGAATGCCAGTGTATATGTGTATGCCAGTGTGTGTATGCCAGTGTATGTATGTGTGTATGCCAGTGTGTGTATGCCAGTGTGTGTATGTATGCCAGTGTGTGTATGTGTGTATGCCAGTGTGTGTATGTATGCCAGTGTGTATGCCAGTGTATGCATGTGTGTATGCCAGTGTGTGTATGTATGCCAGTGTGTGTATGTGTGTATGCCAGTGTGTGTATGCCAGTGTATGTATGTGTGTATGCCAGTGTGTGTATGCCAGTGTGTGTATGTATGCCAGTGTGTGTATGTGTGTATGCCAGTGTGTGTATGTCAGTGTGTGTATGTATGCCAGTGTGTGTATGTGTGTATGCCAGTGTGTGTATGTATGCCAGTGTGTGTATGCCAGTGTATGTATGTGTGTATTCCAGTGTGTGTATGTGTGTGTGTATGCCAGTGTGTGTATGTATGCCAGTGTATGTATGCCAGTGTATGTATGTATGCCAGTGTGTGTATGTATGCCAGTGTGTGTGTGTGTATGCCAGTGTGTGTGTATGCCAGTGTATGTATGTCTGTATGCCAGTGTATGTCTGTATGCCAGTGTGTGTATGTATGCCAGTGTGTGTATGTGTGTATGACAGTGTGTGTGTGTATGCCAGTGTGTGTATGTGTGTATGCCAGTGTGTGTATGTATGCCAGTGTATGTATGCCAGTGTGTGTATGCCAGTGTATGTGTGTATGTATGCCAGTGTATGTGTGTGTATGCGTGTATGCCAGTGTATGTATGCCCGTGTATGCGTGTATGCCAGTGTATGTGTGTATGCCAGTGTATGTGTGTATGTATGCCCATGTATGCCAGTGTATGTATGCCAGTGTATGTGTGTATGTATGCCAGTGTATGCGTGTATGTATGCCAGTGTATGCGTGTATGTATGCCAGTGCGTGTATGCCAGTGTGTGTCTGTATGCCTGTGTGTGTCTGTATGTATGCATGCCTGTGTGTGTCTGTATGTATGTTTGCCTGTCAGTATGTATGTATATATCAGTATGCAGTATGTGTATGTATATGCATGTTTGTCAGTATGTATGTCTGCATGTATATGTGTGTGTGTGTCAGTATCTCCCTATGCATGTGTGTATGTCTGTTTCAGTATTTGTATCTGTTAGTGTGTGTGTGTATTCCTGTGGGCGGGCCCTGTGGGCCGGCTTGAATGGGGGCCCAGACCTTGAGCTGTGTTAGGTGCCCCAAAATTTCTGATGGCGGCCCTGCTAAATCCCCATGTACATTTAAACAAAATGGAGGCTCTTTAGTTTACAATACAACCTGCTCACCTTTCAGATTAAATTAATTTAGCTAACTCTGTCTGCATCATAGGTCACAGTAATAAATTATGTAGTTCACAGAATGTGCAATTTCCAACACATCAAAGTGCAAGATACCGCCCCTCCCCCACCATATTTTTCAGTTTGTGCCGGTATCTTTCTTTTGAGATTGATAATACACTGCAATACCGGCACCGGCCAGTAGGCGCTGTGTATGGAGAGAGACAGGGATAGGAAGCTACATCTTATCCCTGCTTCTCTCTCCTGACTGAATCCGCAGGGGAGCAGCACAGAGTTCAGCCAGCCACTCCCAGACTGCAGAGGCAGAATACAGATCAGGTAAGTGAGGCATGGGGGAGCAGCCTAAGTTCAGGTAAGTAATGGATGGGGGGGAGCAGAGACAGCCTATAGATCAGGTTAGTAAGGGGGGGATTACCAGTGGAAGGATAGGCTCTGCTAAAAAAATAAATCTCAATCCAATAACACATGGACTTAACTAGCTGATAGTCATCACCTTCAAGATTATAGAAAATAATTCAGGACTTTATGTATGAAGTCAG
>OW240916.1:234885859-234904743 GCA_933207985.1 Pelobates cultripes
GGAGAAGAGATTGACATTCATCACACACAATGCACCACTTGCACACAGAAAAACACACAATGCATTACACACACAGACACACATACACAAGCAATGCAACCGTTACACACAATGCATCCCTTACACACACAGAAACACACAATGCATTTATTACACACACTCAATGCACCCCTTACACACATTCAATGCATCCCATACATACACAGAAACACACCTTGCAGTCCTTACACATACAAACACAATTTCACACAATGCATTCCTTACACACATATCAGGACATCCCCTACACACTCCACCCCCCTGTGAACAAACTCATTGGTGGAACATGAAGGTGGACCCTGGGACCCAGACCTTGAGTTGTGTAAAGGACCCCCAAAAAATGGAGCTGCTTCCCGTTCTCCCAGAACATTGATTTTTGTGACCACAGTTACAAACCGCCTCCAGAGAGCCTGTTCTGCACCAGACCAGTGGAGCCAGACTGCAGCTAGAGCCCATCATCATCCTCATCTGGTTGTAAGTAGGCAATCTAGTATATTATTCGTGGCACTAAGCCCTAATTTACCTCACATTAAAGAAACACTATAGTCCCCAGAACCACTTCAGCTTAATGTAGTGGTTCTGGTGTCTATAGCCTGTCCCTGCAGGCCTTTAATGTAAACACGGCGGCACTGCAGCACTGGCGCTAGTTAACAACATGGCAAAATCATATGGCTGGGGCATTGTGATGTCACATGGGGCGGTAAACTTTACTTTTGCCTAGGGCGGCAAAAAACTTTGTACCGCCCTGGCTGGAGGGGGCTGTGAGCTGGTGCACGCATTGTACGCCCCATGGTAGTTGTGGTGCTCGCGGCGCCAGTACAGCTCACACAAGCAAACAGCTGATAAACTGGCCGCACGGAGGAAATGTGTATGTGTGACTGTCTGCCTGTGACTGTATGTGACTGTCTGCCTGTAACTGAGTGTGTGACTGTCTGTCTGTAACTGAGTGTGACTGTCTGCCTGTAAATGTGTGTGTGGGGCTGCAGGGATTTTGTAGAAGGGGGCGGGGTTTTGTATTGGGACAGGAGTCTTTATAAGGGGGGATAAGCAGGGGATTTGTGGAAGGGGGTTGCGGGGTTTTGTAGATGGGGCAGTACAGGATTTGTAGAAGGGGCAGGACAGAGGTTTTGTAGGAGGGGCAGGGCAGGACAAGGGTTTTGTAGGAGGGGCTGACAGCTGTTTTGCAAAGTTTACAAATTGTAAAAATAAAAGAAATAAAACCTTTAACATTTTTTACAGGTTTTTTTTTTTTTTTTTAGGGGGGGGGGGCCAAGCACAGGATCCGCCCCGGGTGCCAAATGCTCTAGGTACGCCCCTGGTTCATGCTCATACAGAACCTCTAGGTATTAAATTGGTTCATGGTGTTAAAGGACCACTATAGTGCCAGGAAAACATACTTGTTTTCCTGGCACTATAGTGCCCTGAGGGTGCCCCCACCCTCAGGGACCCCCTCCCGCCCGGCTCTGTAAAGGGGAAAAGGGGTTAAACTTACCTTTTTCCAGCGCTGGGCGGGGAGCTCTCCTCCTCCCCGTCGGCTGAATGCGCACGCGCGGCAAGAGCTGCGCGCGCATTCAGCCGGTCACATAGGAAAGCATTCATAATGCTTTTCTATGGACGCTTGCGTGCTCTCACTGTGAAAATCACAGTGAGAAGCACGCAAGCGCCTCTAGTGGCTGTCAATGAGACAGCCACTAGAGGATTAGGGGGAAGGCTTAACCCATTCATAAACATAGCAGTTTCTCTGAAACTGCTATGTTGATGAAAAAATGGGTTAACCCTAGCTGGACCTGGCACCCAGACCACTTCATTAAGCTGAAGTGGTCTGGGTGCCTAGAGTGGTCGTTTAAATATATTTAAATATTCATACATTTGCTACCTATTTAACAAGCAAGCTCTATAGGTACCATTATTAGCAGAATAAAATGGGATTCTTCTAAATGGTGTGTGTCCCTTTAAAATTAGTGTAAGTGGCACAACATGGGTAAAAATCTCACGTATGTTTCTCAGAAATGTATGTAGCTTAATCTGTTTAATAAAAATAAAATCTGCATGACCTTGAGCAATTCATGTTATCTCCGTGTCTAAGGTAAAAAAAATAAATCTCATTTGACATTCATTACTTGGGCTTTGAGCTATAAAGGGCATCAAACACTGTTTGCCTTATGCACTCCTATTACAAGCTATGCTTTTTAGTGTAAGATTTCAGAGCTCATCACATACTACTGTAGTGATACCATCATTGATGGAAAATCTAATTACCTTTTGATGAAATGTTATTAAAAAAAAAAAAATTTGAAACAGAAAAGAATCGGTCACTGTTTTATGACCTTTCAAGAGGTTACAGAGAAGTCCTACAGATTTTGTTAAACAAGTTACTGTTACACAAGTTAGATGCTTTTTACATATATGAAGAAAATGAGAAAAGTTTTAAAGAAAAATGATTCCCTTTGTAGCAGTATACACAGGAGTACCAAGTCCACTTTCTCTTGAGTGTTTATAGAACAGAGTGATTAAATCTTCTTGCTGCTGCCTCACCCAAAAAAAAACCTGAACAAAAACATGTAAAACTTAAGGTTCCTGTGCCCATTTCCCCTCAATAGTACCATCTTCGAGGAGCTCTCTTCTGAGCGCCCAATCTATTCAAGAAGCAATTGGATCTGAGCTATCTAGCTCGAGTTAGAAGGAAGATTACGTTTTAAGCGGGCTGTGACCATCCTCCAATTCGGCTCAGAGTTCCACAGCCTTGGGTAGAAATCCCGGTCACCTAAAAGGATGATGCTTTCGGTCAGTACATGGAGCTCCCTCAAGTCCTTGGTGTTGTTTGATGCCTTGCCACTTTCTCTGTAATCTTGCCACAAAGCACCCTTTTAGGTGGTTGTGGGACCAAGAGCACATTCATCGGACTGCTGCAACTCCTCGATCCAATCGGGTGTTCCAGAGGATTTGCGGGTTGCTCTTGGTCAGGCGCCCCATGCCTCAGCAGGTTGCCGGCCGGCCTGTGAGTGCTTCTGGGATGCAGGAAAGGGATGCTGGGCTGGGAGGCACAGGCTGAAGGGGTAAATAATAGTGCTATAATCATTTTAAGAGGCAGGTGGCGGTTGGGAGACATGCACCAGTCCTAGGTGACCAGGTCCAAGGTGACCAGGCGGTCTAATGTTCCTATAAGATATTAAAAGGGACAGAATGTTCATTTGAAGTATTAAAGGCACCACATGCCCTTACAATGTTTGGGTTATTTGCTTACTTACTATTTTTTTTTTTAGTATTAATCTTCACCATCAAACTAAATATACTTGTAAATCTTGACAAACTTAGGGGAACATGAAATGATGTAACAAATTATATATTGGAGGAGGTTTATAGTATAGAGGAGGTGGTCTAATTTTACACAAAAGGTAAAAATCACACTGCATCCATAGTAGAAAGCAGAATGCAGAGGTTTATAATCAATCCATAGAGTAGGAAGGTTGAAATTGTTGTATGTCAGAAACTACTTACCATGGCTCTGATGCCCCTGAAGCCTCTTCTGGGTATGTGTGTCATGCCTCCACATGATGAAATGTCTCCCATCCGGATTTGAGGGTAAGACATGGAAACTTTGTATCACTCTGTGATTTTGTGCTTTTGCAGTACAAAGTTGGCCTGTTTTCTTGTGTAACAAGACCTCTGCTTGGCTCATTGATTCAGCGGATTTCTCCTGCACTGATAATTCAGACAGTGCCCTGTCTCTGCTTTTGATTGTCAATTTAGCCTGTTGCCTTCTCCTACTGCACTTGCATATTCCAGCAAATTACTTGTTATACCAATGTGTTTATCTAAATAAAGTGGTCTGCAATTACCATATTTCAACTTCTTAAGGGGAAACTCCAGTGCCAGGAAAACAATCAGTTTTCCTGGCTATGCAGGTCCGCTCTCCCTCCCACCATCCAATCCCCGGTTGCTGAAGGGGTGAAAACCCCTTCAGTAACTTACATGAGGCAGCGACGAGGTCCCACGTCGCTGCTTCTTCCTATGCGCCACTCCTCCTTCTGATGGCATCGGCCGGTGGGTGAGACTGATCCCGCCCACCGGCCGGGGAGACCTAATGCGCATGAGCGGCAATGCCGCGCATGCGCATTAGCACTCCCCATAGGAAAGCATTGAAGACAGCCACTAGAGGTGGAGTTAACCCTGCAATGTAATTATTGCAGTTTATAAAAAACTGCAATTATTACAGTTGCAGGGTTAAGAGTAGTGGGAGTTGGCACCCAGACCACTCCAATGGGCAGAAGTGGTCTGGTGCCTGGAGTGTCCCTTTCACTGTAACCCATCTATATTATCCTATTTACTGGGGACGGCAACTCACATTACTCAAATTTATTTCCTGGCTTTTCAAAACCAAAGAATTATATTATTTAAACACTTCCCTGGGTGAATATATTGAAAATATATTTCTCTTTTCTTTCCCTTTAATCTTTGCAGTTGAGTTACTAATTATTATATTAACAAGGAATTGTACATTGTAGCAGGTAGCTGAACAACATACGTAAGATGGGCAGGAGTAGTATTCTGTAGGAGTAAAAGTAGTATGTAGGAAAAAATTTCCAGCTGAATTTGGGTTTTTAAAGGACTATCCTGTGGGGGTAGAAATAATGTGTATTAGGGCTTGGGACACAGTTGATGGTAGGTCTGGAGTCCAAACGAACTTTGCATCATTTCTAGTTGAGGATTTCCAGTATTTAATAAGAGGATGGGATCTTCTTCTATGACTTGAATGGGAAGCATGGGAAGATAGGGTGAAGTTAATATGAAGTAGGATGTTCCAGTTACATAATGCTGTGACTGTTTAATTGAGTGGCCTAGAAAGGTATAATTTATCAGGGATAAAGTTTCTTTATTGGCCAATTGAGGCAAAGATTGGTTTAACACATCCCCAATTTGTCACCACAACAGTACAGGGGAAGAAGCACCAATAATGAACCACTTGACACATCTGCTGTTCAATGGACCTTTGCAATGTATATTACAGGAGCTCTGTGCTCAGTTTGCCACTGGTCTATGGATGCTAACCAAATGGTAGGAAGTTTGAGATATTTAGGCTATATCAGGATTTGTTTCAAAACTGTGAAAGTTGCAAAACATATCATTCAGCATCAATGTTGCTATCTTACTTACTCATGCATAAGCACTTTACATCCAGACTTCTACCGACATGCAGATGTGGTAATGATGGTTGGGGAAACCCTTTAAGTGTGAGTGTGCTTTTGTAACATGACAAGAAAAATAATTCTTGTGAGAACAACCACTATCAGTGGTAGGCAACCTGTGGCACTCCAGATATGGACTACATTTCCCCTGATGCTTTCCCAGCATTATAGCTATAAGAGCATCATGGGAGATGTAGTCCACAACGTCTGAAGTGCCGACTATTGCCTACCCCTGCACTAGATAAAAGCAAAACCATTTAAAGTAGCTTTTTGAAAATAGTAATAAGTAACTAAAGATAAAATGTTGCATAGAAAACCACAGGCAACATACCATATAAGAAAATCGTTTTGCTCTAAAAAAAATGTGTTTTCTTGGCGAAATGATTTATCACATTCAACATAGGGATTCTGTGTGTGAATGTCTTTCAGGAAGTAGAACAAAAACAGCCTTAGGTATAACTAATATTTATTTTTTTGCAACACGATTAAAAAGCATACTCTCATCATGAGCTCAAGTTTGGCAGGACTTACATTATTAATACTGAGATGTGTTTGCTCATGCATTCACATTGATATCCTGGTACAATTAAACTTGTGGTGCAGAAGCCAAGTGTTGCATGATCTGTGGACAATTGATGCTGAGGCACATGCTTTTTTTATTTATAATTTCCTCATCTGGCTCATGAAATTATTTGCCCTGAGCTTTGTTAACTTGGAAATCTATCATATACATCTGCCCAGTGAGTTTTAGATTAGTGTTAAAACACGAGCAAAATACATTTTGCACAAAAGAATGGACATTGCACCATAATTATGACAGAAGAGTCAGGCATAAGAACCTGAGCTACAATATTGCTCGCCTTGTCATAAAAATTATGATTTTACTCCCTTCTCTACCTATTCTATCTCAATCCTTTCTAATTTAGGCTATGCTCCACTAATCTACTCTAGTCTAGTCCCTAGAACTCAGGAAAAAAAGCCAAAAGCAGAAATAAAATATCTTAACCTCTTGAAACTCAATCTTGTGACTTTTTTGGGGGGTGGATGGGTGGGGGGGGGGAGGACGGGTGACACCTAAGAGTTAAGGTGAATACACATCACCTTTATATTACATGGTTTGGTCCACCCATACATTGTGATTGGCAGATGACCTCCCACCTCACTGGGTTAAATGCATTTACTGAATCGTAAAAACAGCACGTTTGATAATGTTGCAACAGAAAGGCTTTTGGATTTTGTCTAGATGCATGACTTTTACAGCTTTTTTAATGCTTATGCGAATATGGATAAAATCAAAGCATTTAATATATTTTTTTTAATTGTCTATTTTAATTCTATTTTGCTGACATTTACGTTCCAACTCTTTTTCATTAAATATTTGTTTGTTGTTTGTCTTTTTAATTTACAAGGCACTATTGGGCATTAGAAATTAGGTCCCTCCACCCTCGCATGTAAATAAGGTTTAAACTTGCCTGGGATCCACTGTTGAGCGAAGCAGCCAGTGCTGGTTTCATTGCCCCTTCAAACTTTACTGCCTCTCTCATAAAGAAGCATTTGACTGGACCACTCTCACCAGCTCAGGGTACACTCTCTGAGTCAGTGAGGGGAGGAAGTAAAGGGTTGGACATGGCAGGGAAGGATTAGTAATTTAAAAATACCCAGAGTATTGATATTGCAATTATTGCACAGATTAGGGACAGTGGGGAGGGCTACAATAAAGAACATTGAAGCTTTAGGGTAATAGCTGATATAGGTTGTCACCAGTAACACAGTGCACACTGACAACAGATGTGTTTGTTTGCACAAAATTGACATTAAGCAGTCCAGAACATATGTGAGGCTGTTCCAGGTTGCCTAAGTCACATTTGCCAAGGTGTAACTAGCCCCCAGCACAAAGGTGCAAATGTCTACTTATGTGCATCTTTTCAAGATGAAATGCTGCATACACTGACTTCTACCACCATGACCACTTCTAAAAGCAGAAAGTATCATTCAAATCACTACTCACTATACGTTTCCAGGCTCCATCAGCACCACAAGCAAATAATCATTGGAATTTAAAGCGGCTCTGTCATATTTTTATTTTCCTCTCTCTTATCCTCTTCTTATGCCATCTGCAATCTAATCATTATTATCCCTACCTTTCCATATGCCTTTTATTTATAATGATTATCTTTTCTTCCTTGTGCCGGATCCCAATACCTATGTGCAGCCATTTTGTTCTACTTTGCCATGATGTCTGTTGGATTGATTTTACTGATGCATTGTGGGTAAATTTGATTGGCGACTGAAACAAAACCTTACGTTAAGCTCCTCATTTTGTCAGCTTTAGTTAACCTGCCTGCTTATCCATACTGTTTCTTATGTTTTTTTTCTTAAAGAAAATTAGAGCACTATAAGTCATACTTTATGTTTCACTTTAAAAATTGTGATACAAAAGTGGTGATATATTCTTGCTGTTTTGAAAAGAATATATCATCATTTTTACACTTTTTATAATCCTGACCCCACTACAATGCTGGGTACACCACTGTCCCTGATGTTTTAATAATTACCATATAGTTGTATACCCCATGCTGTAGGTTTACATGTTCTGGGTGTTTGAGGTTTTATGGTTAGAGTGCCCAACCAGAAATGTCAAAACCCTCTAAGGCTACAGCAAACCCTACAATCCTCATTTACATTTTTTTTGTAGATGTTATTTGTAACAGCACCATTTTAGTGAATATTTATGCTGCTTGCACACGCATGCATGTTTTGTCCTGTTCTTAAATATGGACATTTCTACTCAAATCTTCATTTTTCTAAAGCAAATTTTTAGATGTATTGGATGTTTTGGATTTTTATATGGTGAGGTATTCTTAGGCTTGAAATTGGCAGCAATGTAGTTGGATTGTACAGGGCCGGATTAACATAGGGGCTGATGGAGCTGCAGCTCCAGGCCCAGGCCCATGGAATAGGCCCATTGATTTAAAAAAAAAAAAAAAAATTTTTTTTTTTTTTTTACATTTTTTTTCACACACTACTCTTAAGGATTCCACCTGACTTTTATTTTATTGGCACAGCCAGTATTTGAGGCTGCCTGGCTGGTGCCAATATTGCAGTGATACTGGTAATACAAATGCTGGTATTTTTCTCAGTATAAACAAGAGATTACTCTGCAATACCAGCACTGGCCAGTAGGGGTCGCTGTGTGTGGAGACAGGCAGGGATAGGAAGTTCCAGCATATCCCTCCCTGCCTATCTATACTCACTGATCTGCAGGGGTGCAGCTACAGAGAGTCCAGACAGCAACTCCCACCCTGCAGAGACAGCCTACAGCTCAGGGAAGTAAGGGATGGGGGGAAAGGCTGCAAGGAGACATACACTGAGACACTAAGGGACACTGGGAGATAATGTGACACAGACACATGGGGACACAGTGTCCCCATGTCTCCCAGCCAGTGTCCCTGGTGTTTCAGTGCCCCCATAGTCTCCCAGTGACCCCTACTCTCCCAGTGCCCCCAGTCAGACAGTGTCTCACTGTCCCCATGTCTCCTAGTGCCTCCATGTCTCTCATTGCCTCAAGTGTCACAATGTCCCCATGTCTCCAAGTTAGTGTTACATTTGAATAGATGAAAAAGTAGAGAAATATGAATTGACACCCCGGTGTCTCTGTGTCCCCATGTCTCAATGTCCCCATGTCTCCCAGCCAGTGTCTCTAGTGTCTGTGTCCCCATGTCTTCAAGTGTCCCCTGGGGCACTGAGACACTGATACATAGGAACACTGAGACCTGGAGTAATCGACACATGGGGGCACTGAGTCATGAGGGCACTGGGAGACATGGGGGCACTGGCAGGCACAGCAGAATCAAACTAAGTAGTTTTTGGTGATTTTACAGCATTTTCTCTTATGTCACTCCTTGTGATTTACATCATGTGATGTCATCCATACATGTTTTATTATGCAAATTAGCAATGCCGGTATGTATGGAAACTTAAGTGGGATGTATGGGAACAAAACTTATGTGGACTGGCTGACAATGAATATAGTTAAAGGGACACTGTAGTCACCAGAACAACTACAGCTTATTGAATTTGTTCTGGTGAGTAGAATCATTACTGTCAGGCTTTTTGCTGTAAGCACGGTCTTTTCAGAGAAAATGCAGTCTTTACATTACATCCTAGTGATAACTTCACTGGCCACTCCTTAGATGGCTGTTAGAGATCCTTCCTGGGTCATGGCTGCCTAAAATGCATCCAAACATTCAGTGTCTCCTCCGTCTACATGCAGACACTGAACTTTCCTCATAGAGATTAATTAAATTAATCTATATAAGGAGATGATGATTGGCCAGGGCTGTGTTTGAATCATGCTGGCTCTGACCCTGATCTGCCTCTTTGTCAGTCTCAGCCAATCCTATGGGGAAGCACTGTGATTGGATCAGGCCACCACTTCTAATGATGTCAGCAGACTGCTTGTTTTATGAGTCTAACAGCATGCAGAGTTACAGCTTCAGGCTTGAATATAGTAAGATTTTGCTATATTTATGGAGGCATGAGAGGTCCAGGGGGGCTAGATGGTGGTGTTAACACTATAGGGTCAGGAATTCATGTTTGTGTTCCTGACCCTATAGTTATCCTTTAAGGTAATGCTGACTTTGGTCTCTCTAACACTGTGGCATGTTCCCTTTCTTCTACACTCACTACATACAGCTTTTCTCTGTCCCAAAACATGTACCAGGAGCTTCTGCCTGCTAGTAAGAAGGTAAGGAGACAAGTGGACTAGCGAGTGCTAGGGGACAGTCCTTAGAAAGCGTTGAGTGAGCGCATCATTAGATGCATTTATGCCAAGCTCAGGGTGCTGTCTGCATAGTATGCCCTTAGTTGGCCAGCTGCATGATTGGCAGGCAGCCTGACATGCATTCATGCCAGGCTGGCCTTCTAATTCTTTGAGCAGACATATCCTGTTTTTGGGCATGTTCGCCCCTTTTGGCAGGTTACGTGATTTGTGTCAGTGGCACACCCTTTTACCATGCCCATTGACTTCCTGCTTGACTGGACACTGCTGTTAGGGGTTATGGATTTACTTAAAAGATGAAAACATAAATTAGAGAGAGATTACCCTAGGGTATGTGTTTTCTTATAGCTGCTGTTTTTTCTTTCTCTCCAGCACCATCTCCATCAGGTATATGATGCATGGGAGTGTTTTACTGTTTTTGGTCGATATGATTTTGTAATTAGGCCCGTCATAATTGTCAGCACCAGGCCCACTGGGCTCTTAATCTGGCCCTGGGATTGTATTCTTAAGTATCAGGAAATCGTGGTATCAAGTATTACTGTAATGCTTACACTAGAAGTACACCTTTTTTTTTACAAATAGTATTTTAAATTAGTGCTGCATAACTGTTCATAGGTCAGCTGTATTCCATTGCCCTTGTTTGTACATGGTATATTGACAATAAAATTTTATCTGAATCTAATATATTCAATCCCTCCCCCTGACCAAAATATGCACAGGTAACTAGCAGCTAATCTTTACTGATATAAAGGGTTGCCTGAGAAGGACGTGAAGCATGAAAACTGTTATCAATGTATTCCCTAACCTCTTCCATGTGTCCCCGTAATGTAAGTAAAATCTTCTAAAATGGTTTAACTTAACTACTTGAATGAGTAGGAGGGCAGGGCACGGCACTTATGGCACAATGACCACCAATAAACCTTCTTACTCATCGGCGGGACATCACTAATGTAATCCCATTCCTCATTAGGAATATTGCAGATATTAACTCATAGTATGTTTGAGATTAAGACTGTGAGGTACCCCTATAATGTGGCATCAGAGAGAAAGAAAGAAAGAATGAATAAGTAAAGTACAATTAAACAAAGTAAATCATATGTAATAAGGTAAATACAAATATATAATAAAGTTAATGCACAGAGCAAAGTCTTAAATAGAAACTCTACAAGTATCCTGCTTAATATTCTAATAGTGCAAAAAAACAATATATGTGTACACAAACCACAGTGCAATAAGTGCTCAGTAAACTGTAAGCAGAAAAAAACCTCCCTGAACAGGGTAGGACTTCCCCAAATACTTCCTCTTGTCTTCAATAGAATGCATACAAAAAGGTAGGGGATAATCTCCTAAATCAATGATAAAAACAGAACATAGCGTATAACTGTGTATATGAATAAACCATAAGTGTAGAATTCACAAATGGCCACTCACACTTTCACTGGAGTTAAAAAGCCTTTAGAATAAATTCCTTTTTCAGCATAAATGCCTTTTCAGAATCAATTCTTCCATCTATATTCAATGTCTCATGGATTGGCTGAAAGGTGTGTGCTCAAGAAAAAAATGCAATAAAATTGTAGTGCATATTTAAAAATGTAGTAAAAATAAATGTAATAACTTACATCAAGATATAAAACAATAGATGTAATCTCACTGTCACCACCAGGGGTCCTACGCATTTCGTCCATGTATAGGACTTCCTCAGGGACTTCATTGACAAGAAATAACAGGATACAAATGAACAAATGAGTTAAATAAGTTAATATTCTAATATTTGTTTTTTACCATTGTTCTTTACTATTATTATATATTATTTACTTCACTTATATTTAGTTACTAACTTAAGTTCATATATAGTTAATGGCAACTATTAAGCTGGAGTTTCCTTGTGCACTTCTCCTCTATGTGTATGTTAGTATGAGTTTTTGATATTATTTTTTCCATACTCCCGATGCTATTGAGATGTTATTAGTATATGCAGCAATTGTTCATATTATAGAAACTTTCTTAAAGTGCTTTAAACTCTTTTACTGCATCCTAGGTCTGTAGTCATTTTCAAGAACTAACAGTGTCGGAATATTTGACCTTTAAGCAACTTCATTGTCAAAATATCTGGATTCCTAAATAGTGATGTCCCGAACTGTTCGCCGAACGGTTCGCCATGAATGGTTCGCCACGGACTCATCATTGAGTAAACTTTGACCCTGTACCTCACAGTCAGCAGACACATTCCAGCCAATCAGCAGCAGACCCTCCCTCCCAGACCCTCCCACCTCCTGGACAGCATCCATTTGAAGCTGCATTCTTAGTGAGCTGTCCAGGAGGTGGGAGGGTCTGGGAGGGAGGGTCTGCTGCTGATTGGCTGGAATGTGTCTGCTGACTGTGAGGTACAGGGTCAAAGTTTACTCAACGATGAGTCCGCGGCGAACCGTTCGGCGAACAGTTCGGGACATCACTATTCCTAAACTATCATAATCTGTGTCTCAGATATAGTTCTAAAATATGTCAGTTCATGGGTATGTATATGATGATCTATGAATGTTTAGTTTTTTTTCTTGCTTTTTAATTTCCTAATAAACAGAAAACATATAGTTATATCCTTTGCCATATTTTTCTGGCTGACAGATCATTTCCCTAAGCATTGCAAATGCTTTTAGCATTGCACCCCTGAAGCCTTGGTCTTTTGTTGGTAACATTCATTGTAATTGGTAACAATAAGTGCCTTGCTCTAAAATTTTCATTACTGTTTCTTTAACATCAGATAATCTTTATGCAAACCTGTCCGAAAAATCTATCTGGGGTACAGATTCCTTGACTATTGTTTAGCAATACCTCAGAAGGGTTGAGGAAGAAGAAAAATCAAGACACAGCAGGCACTGTATTTTTCCATAAGCAGTAACTTCGAGCCAACATAAATGCCATTCAGTAAACACACATTGCATTATGGGTCATTGTGTTCTGTTTAAATGACTTTTATTATGTTCCAAAAGCAAACAAACTATATTCCTCTTCATAATCTGTCAACATCCTCTTGAAGGACTGTGACAATGTTTGCTCTCCAAATGTTCTGCCCATTTAATTTGAGATCCGTACAAAGGTATTGTACCTCAAAACAGAGCATCTAATTCAGTGTGATCCATCAATATCTTATATAACCACCACTAAGAACATTTTAAGCACAATTATTATTTCATGAACTGCATATTTAATAACCTATTTAGTTTTAAATCCATTTTGTTGGAACAAACATCTATTCCTTCTTGTGTGATATTTATTGTGTATATGATATTTCTCTAATGATGTACTCTAATTGTGCATTTTTAATGTTGCATGATTTACCATGACGTGATACCATTCAATATCATGTGTCTGCATTAAACTCATCAAGATTGTATTACTGCACATGAGTTTAAATGTCAGATTGACACACCCTTTATTCTGCTGTACTCGGGTGTCTATTATAACAAAGGCACACACATGGCTAAGCACGCATGACACAGGAAATGCTGTTCATTAGAAAATAATTTTTTAAGATGAGGTAAACAATGTACCATTGATTTTTTTTTGATTTTTTTATATGAACTAGTAATGTGAGACAAGATGCAAGATATGTAATACTTTTTATGGTTGTCCTTATTGGTAGGTTATGGTAACCCGACTATGTCTAAGTGTTGCAGGTTTTACAGGAGGCTGCTGCACATCACATTTTTGACTTTTGAGTCTTTTGACTAATATTACTGGGTTTGGACTAGATAGAGTGAATGAAGGACCACAGCAAGAATTTAACACAGGAACTTAGTAGCCACGGTTTCAATATACCCATTCTTGTTTTCAACTTAACTACATACTCTTTCAAAGGATTCTGTGAGGTTGATGTTTACGTAAACATTCCTGATTAAATGTTGTGTAAGTATTCCAACTATGAAACTGTGCATCCAGTCCTGACATTGTTTGCAGACTAACCATGAACCTGTACGGTTACCCTAGACCAAGTGCCTAGTTATCAAGTATGTTCCTTTTCACTGAATATGAGTAGTGATGTCCCAAACTGTTCGCCGAACTGTTCGCCGAACGGTTCGCCGAACGGTTCGCCACGAACTCATCATTGAGTAAACTTTGACCCTGTACCTCACAGTCAGCAGACACATTCCAGCCAATCAGCAGCAGACCCTCCCTCCCAGACCCTCCCACCTCCTGGACAGCTCACTAAGAATGCAGCTTCACAGTGGATGCTGTCCAGGAGGTGGGAGGGTCTGGGAGGGAGGGTCTGCTGCTGATTGGCTGGAATGTGTTTGCTGACTGTGAGGTACAGGGTCAAAGTTTACTCAATGATGATGAAAGGCATAAGGCTATCCTAACTATAAGATAAGGCTAGGGACTAATGAAAGTATTTAGAAAATTGGGCAGACTAGATGGGCCGAATGGTTCTTATCTGCTGTCACATTCTAGGTTTCTATGTTTCTATGAGTACGCGGCAAACCGTTCGCGAACCGTTGGCAAACCGTTCGCGAACCGTTGGCAAACCGTTCACGAACCGTTCGGAGAACAGTTTGGGACATCACTAACAATGAGCCTTGCTTGCTTTCTTGTTCCTGGTCCAGCCCATGTCCCAAATAACTCCAGAATAGGAGTTACTATGGACATCCAGGTCCTGTCTTCCTTTGCTCCATCTGTACCTCAACATGGCCCAACATCTGAAGAGAAGAGGACTTTGAAGTTCTTTAAGAAGAGGCAAAGCCAAAAGGCCAAAGACCAAAAGCATCCATCTTAAAATAAGAAGCTTCAGAACTGGCATCACTGTGCTATTTTCAATTTTAGAGTGTAATAAAAGTCAAAAAAGGCACAAAACAAAAGTGACACACAAAATAATTCTGCCCATTTTTCTAGGCTGAGAGCAATACACTTTGGCCCATATGAATTAATATGGAGTTTATGTTGTAAACTGTATTGCTACCACAAGCTACTTTCATATTTCCCAACATTATAAATTGGACAAAGAAGGATACATTAATTTTAGCGGTGTGCATGGGAGTGAAGACAGGGGTGGGGTTGTTCTGAAAAACCTAAGGTGACAGCAGCTAAAATTTAATTTAGAACAAGAATAGTGTATCTTATTTACACAGACTGAAGCACATTTATTGTAGTTTAAAGACACATCAATAGGAGTTGTATTTCAGTGGAGCTCTGTTATACATTCAGACAAAATAATATGGTGCTGACAGAAGAGAGTTACATTAGGACAGGAAAATGGTAAAGAAGGATTTGGGCACAAAATAGGGACTGGTCCTCATAAATAGGGACACTTGTGAGCTATGCACTTCTAAGTAAATATGTTTATCACATAGTAATAGGGGTTTTCATTTACTTTCCTTATGTGTGATGAATAGCTGCCAGCTGTTATAATGTCTGCAGCCAGCAAATACGTATATTACCACGTTTGGTGAACAGAAACTTGATCCAGTATTCCTACATGTAGCAGAGAATTGTGGGAGTTACAATATGTTTCAATAAAGTTTACTGAGGTAAAATAACTAGAAATTGTGATAGCTCTGCTTTAAGTCTTCATTTTCAAGTGCAGCTTTATGAGCAGTAATAAGCCTTCCAATGTATTGTTTGCGTTGCAACACTTTCCCCTACAATTACTATATAATAAAACAGTGACATCTAGTGGTTCAATTCAACAGTGTAACACTTGATTTTTGTGTCTCTATTTGGTTATCACAATACAAAAGATACTATGCTGTGCTGCAGTTTAGAAAAAGTGTTGTGCGCAATGCTAATTTTTGTGCATAATACAACCTTAAACTGTTTTGATTTAACCTTTTCCATCAAATTCATAACTCGTGTATTTTTCCTGCATCCGCTTCACATTCAGAGAGGTTCAAGTTAGGCACTTAGCCTTTTTTGCATCTTTTGTTTCAAATAATCTATATTAAATATTAGCAAAAGTATTCCGTAAGGGTTCGTTAAATTGGCATGATATATGTATACAAATAGATTATCAATGTAGGATGGAAGCTGGGTTAGCCTCAAATAAGTTATCCAGAGAGAAATATGATGAAATTTGGGCCCCCTGGGTTAGATATCTTAGCAGCAAAAACTCTACTCCCCTCCCACAGATAGCCATTCTTAGGTAGCACCAATGTGAAATTGTAAGATTGTAAGAAAGAGGAATTGTATGTTATTTTCTCTTTTTTTGGTTCGAATGTAGTTAATGCAGACAATGTTCAAGTGAAATATGGTTCTACTAAATATATGTATAATTACATAATTTATTGTAAAGGAATATATTGTACCATATTGTAAAATTGTATTTATGAAAATGTATTTGGATGAAATTTTTAAAATGAAAAATAAAAATTTATACAAGTAAAAAAAAAAAGTATTCCGTAAGGTGACATTTGCAGACAGGTATAGTTCTGAAGAAAAGAAACAAAGTTAAGTCTCTCTTGCTTTGAGGAAGCGACAGACAGAGAGAGAGAGAGAGATAGCATTTGTTTAATTTGTAAAGAGAATTGAACTGATAAAATATTTTGTAACTTACATGTTAATCAACAAAGGAATCAATAAGAAAGGATAGCAAGGTATAACCAGCTACTTGGCTCAAAATGAAGGAAGTGGAAATATGACAGAATTATATAAGGTATATGGCTAGATTGAACATTTAACAACAGTTGAGTCCATTGTTGTCTAAAAGAAACACAGCTGGCAGGTAAAAGAGAATTATACCTGATAAATCTAGAATCCTAAAATGCAGGATGTCTGGGAATGTTCTGCCATTTTTCAGCATTGTTTATCCTTGGCCTTTGCATAATGTCTCATATTGTCTGTCATTTTTACCAGCAACTGCTTCCTTGTAGAGACTGAACCCCTTATGTTAGTGTGACAATTCAGAATAAATGGAAGGGCTAGGCCTAGAAGGGCTGCAAACCCAGTAAAGTGTTAAACATACAAGTGTCAATGTCTTGCTGAGCACAGGTGCAGGGGAAATAATCTCAAATAAAGAGACAAATGTCAGCACAGGTCTTTATGCAAAAATCAGACAAACCAATGAGTAAAGATGGAATAAGAAACACGTTGAAGCTGAATTTACTTAATTAAAGTCCACAGCTATTTAATTAAAAGGTCAAAGGCATCAACAAACAGTTCAAAATTGCCATGCACATGCAAATTAAAGTGTAAAGGTTAATACAAACAGGTCTAAACCAAACACTGGCATTGATCATCTCCATTTTGATTATTAGACTCAGAGATAATTCTGTGGATTATAGAAATAATGAAAGGTCCCAAGATGATATCACTTCATGGTAGCCATTTTGTTTGAAGCAAAACAATTAGAAGATAATAAGATATTAAAGGGTTCGTTGATTTCACGTGTGGTGCCTGGATTATGTATGTGCAGAATTTCACTATGACCTGAACCTGGATTTGGGTACTTTATGCCATTAACCTCCGCAGATCCTCTCAAACTCTATGAAATTGGATGGTGAACATCAGTGGACAGACATTTTCAGGTCTCTTCAGAGATGTTTGATTTAGTTCAAGTATGGGCTTAAGCCACTCTTGTGTTGTCTTGGCTCTGTGCTTAGGGTCACTGTCCTGTTGGAATGTGAACCTTTGGCCCAGTCTGAGGTCCTGAGTGCTCTGGTCCAGGTTTTCATAAAATATCTCTGTTTTGCTGCATTCAGCTTTACACCAACCCTAACCTGTCTCCCTGTCCTGGATGCTAATAACACACAAAAGCATGATGCTACCACCACCATGCTTCACTATTGGCATGGTATTGCACAGATGATGAGTGTTGCCTGGTTTCCTCTAGACATGACACTTTGAGGCCAAACAGTCAATTTCATCAGACTAGAGAATATTATTTTTCACATTCAGAGAGTCCTGTATGTGTTTTTTTTTGTGCAAATTCCAAGTGGGCTTTCATATGTCATGCAGTGAGGAGAGACTTTCATATGGCCTTTCTGCCATCAAGGCCAGATGGGTAGAGTTGTCCAGTGATGTGCCCTTTTGCAAATCTCTTCCATCTCCATATATGAGCTCTGGAGCTCCTCCAAAATGACCAATATGTTCTTGGTCATCTCTCTTACCAAGGCCCACTTTAAGACCAAACCTTGAATAAGCTGCAACATTTTGGGCACCTGTTCTAAAGAAGGATATTATGGCACTAGCAAAAGGCCATGAATCAAATAAGAGGGATCTAACTGTGTCCAATAGACCCAGCACACTCTAGGAAGCCTGGAAATCATCCAAGCCACCAGTTGGAGCTTGTCTTGAAGTACCAGGTTGTGACAACTGTAGTGAGGATCCATGACAAAAGATGGGAATGAGGAATGATGGATGGGAAATCGTAGCTGACATCTCCAGGAGAACTGGAAACTATGGCTATTGCTCATGTTTCTCCAGTGCCTGGAAAACCATTGTGTCATCAAATAACAATTGATGTGCAGCCATTGTCCCCCCACGGTCCATCGTCCTTTGGTGGAGAGATTGGCACAAGTTGCTCCTCAGCCCCAGAGACTGGTTTTCATCTCTAGGACATAATCCAGTTGTACACTGAAGATAGCTTGGCCATTCTAAGCCTCCATGTGCAACAGCCACCACATGATTCCAAGATGTACGAGGATTCCCAGACTTACCTCCAGTTGGACATCCATGGTAGGGTCCATTGACATGAGTCCTGGAGAGCCCTTGAGGCTATTGCCAGTGAAGGATGCCCACTTTGTCTACCATCCCTTGAAGAGAAATGCTGTCTCAGAAAATTTTTTCATAGAGCTGTGGTCAAAGGCAGGTGAGCTCTTTAATAAAGTTTTCACCAAAGAGCATCCCACTTGCCGTTGGACAAAGCTGTTTAATAGCGAGGTCTGCCAACTTAG
>OW240916.1:234904843-234951940 GCA_933207985.1 Pelobates cultripes
GCCAATGGGACACCCATCCTTTTTTCCTCTGTACTAGCTGTCTATAAACTCTTAAATATGCTAAAATGTTGGCTAGCTCATTTCTAAATTTCTACTCAACTCATAATAGCCACAACTAACCGGAGGATCCCTAGATCCCCTATAATCCTTATAATTCCCTACAATCAATAAATTCAACTCAGAATGTCAAAACTTCACTTAAAGGAAGTTAGTCCCAAGGCACTGTCCACTGACTTAATACTGACCCATTAAAAACGGTTTTGATATAAATCAGGAATTCTTCCTGCACTGATTGACCACTCCACATTAATAATGTGAAGTTAACTCTCTCATTAGCCGTCAATTTCATCCAACCTGGACCACATTGATTGACTATTGCGCTGGGCTAAATCACAAGATACCATGATTCGGTTGCTTAGAAAAGATAATATTTGGTGCTTAAGAATTTAGACATGCTTCATCACCTTTGTGGGAATCTCATACTATTACTAACTACCATGCAATAAAAGTTAAGAGCCCTGAATATGGCAAGTAGTTATGCTATAAATGATTGTTAGTTTAAAAACACATAAACTACTAACTACACAGCATTCATAGAGCACCAATAAATAACTCGGCAATTTTATCTGTCAAATAAAAATGCAGGTCAAAATATAGAGAATTATAACCAGTCAAAAACATCCAGTACACCCAGACATGTCAATCATATATTTCACCTTGGAAGAAGAGGTATTGTTGAATACATTGGAACAAAACAAAATCCTAAAATCTTAAATTTGATCAAGTTCAAAATAGTAATCCTTCTCTTCGGTTTTAGCAACATTCCTATTGTCTCTGTTAGGACTTACAAACAATATAAACAATAATACCAAGTGGAATTGCTTTTAAGAGGCTACACACTTCTGTCTTTCGTGTTGTACATACACCAAACACTTCCAAAACAAAAACTGTAGTGAAAACTGGCTGTTATTTAAAATCAGTCAAGATAGGAAACAGTCAAAAAATACCATTCTTTTTTTTTATTTCCTTCAATTAACTGTTTTCTTTTGAAGAAAACGTAAAAACTATAACAGCTTACAGATACTTTGTATCTGCTGAAAGAACCGCGTTTTCGGGCTATAAGCTGTTATAGTGAGACTTGGCCTAGGCAGTGATACATTACTCACCAATACTCACCATTACTCATTCAGTACAATAAAGTATATTTTTGGTTCCATAGAAGTTTTGGCAATTTATGCCAATCAGGGGAGTATTACCCATGATCTAACAGGCTGCTTTATTGTGTTGACCAGCTTTTAATTGTTCCATTTAAATATGATTTTATTAGTTTATAGAACTAATTTATATGTTGTTTAAACACTAGCTTGCACCAGGCATGGTGTTTTCTGATTTTATTTTTATTTTTCATTTATATTGAGAAAAATAAATCACAGGGTCAGCTAGGTCGGGATCTTAAAGAGGAATTATCTTACATTGTCACAATGGTAAGATCATATCTAAAAAAAGTATAAGTACCTTTTCATTTAAAAAAAATTATAGGTGCGGAGAACTGTAAGCCTGAAACTACTTTAACAACTTCTGGCAATGTAGTAAAGAATTACACCTGATAACATGTATGTTTAAGCAAGTTGTAAAATAATCTCAAGACCAAAAAGCAATGAATGTATCATTATAGGTCAAAGCCCGCAACAAAACAATAATATAAATCAATACCCATTAGCTGAAACAGCTAAGTAAACAGCAATAAAGCCAACAGTAGTTCTGATATGAAGAAAACAAGCCAGATAAAACACACTAAGAGCAAATCTCATGATAACATTTATATAAAGCCCTCTGTGGCTTGTTTCCTGGAATATACCTTGGTGCATGAATCATTTGTGTGCAATAAAATTACATGAGGCATATAAAGACATGTTGTTTACGACACAATTAACTCGTTTATATAAGGTTTCAGATTTCAGTTATAGAACACCAAGAATTGGAAGGTGAATTATTGGAGAACAATAGCAATTATTCTGATTTCTTGGCCAAGCTGATTTATGGGCAATGTGCATGCAGATCATGACTGTTTCAAAGACTTAGCGTTTAAAAGCTGACTGGATACGTTGACCGTGAATTATTTTTTTTAACTATGTGCTGCACCTTACTTAGCAATGCATTCATACGATCGATTAGGGCAATAAAAGCATAATGAAATACCATGCTTGCTGTATATAAAATATGAAGGACTAATTAGTAAATATACTCCCAATAGTGTTTTTTCCCCATAATTTGCTATTTATCTGGTTCCCTTGTATGCAGTCCTATTATAACCCCTTTTTGTATACACAACTGGTGAAGCTCTGGTATGTCTAGTACTCGACTAGATTCGGTTGACGTGTTGAAAACCTCAATGACAAAGTAGGATTGATCTTGTTTTAGAATGAACCATTGGGCATTGGGTGTAATAAAAATGCTCTTAAAAAAGAGTGACACTAGAATAGAGGAACAGAGAGGGTTTGGACCCAAAATAGGGACTGTCCCTCTTAAATAGGGACACTTGGTAAGTGTGGAATGCTACTAAGTTGTGTTAAAATAACAAAATAATCCCATTCCCAAAGTTACATAGATTCATATTTATTAGATAAAACTGTCATTTGTTGCTATAGGTACTATGGAAAACCCAGTTTATTTTAATATGTTATTGTTGAAACCGGGAGTATGGTGGCCATAGGCTCAGAGAGTGTAGTGATTATGCTGCTTACAGTGTGGGGATTAAACCACAGGGGCACACTATCTCTGAGCAAATGGAACATGACATTTCTGTCAGTCTGTTGTCAGTCTTTTTGTATATTTAATATTTTACCATGGACCTACAATTTGAGTGTGATACAAGACAAATACAGAGAAGTAACTGCAACTACAATAATGTTTTTGTTGCATCACACTGTAGATCAATAACACTTATCTGAATCACATATAATACAGCTCATTTATAATGGCATTAGTCATTATTTACATAAAATGGGGAATTCATTCCCTAAATAGCACGAGTGGATAAGTATTGATTTTCATGGGCAAGACTTGGCTTGCCTTGGCAAATTCACATCACAGGGCCCTTCAGTACCTTGGAAGACAAACAGACAACAGCCATGAAAGCGAAGGATAAAGAAATCAAGTTTGGAGTATGATGTAAGCTGCTTAGTAATTTAGCAAACTCACTGACGTCTTACAGCTTGTTTTAGTCTCCTTAGACTGGATACTGAGGTGGCTCATACTCCATTGTAAATCTATATATATATATCTGAAATCATATTCTAATGTGCCGTTGTTTTAAAATAAACATAACAAAATACAATTCTAAAATATGAATGTAATAAAATAAAGAATTAATATAAATCTATGTGCTTGTTCTTACATTTTTTATATTCTAAGCCAGATAAATCAAGACATATCTAGGAAAACTAACAGTTATTTATATTTATCATATCATCGCAGAGGCGGGCTACGAAAATTAATAAAAGGAATGGAACAAATCAGCTATGAAGAAAGGTTAACAAATTTAAACCTATTTAGTTTAGAAAAACATCGCCTGAGAGGGAATATGATAACATTATACAAATTTATTTGTGCCCAATACAAACCATTGTGTGGAAATCTTTTCACAAACCGGACTTTACATAGGACACGAGGTCATGAGTTTAGACTGGAAGAAAGAAGATTTTGTCTAAGGCAAAGGAAAGGTTTTTTTACTGTAAGAACAATAAGGATGTGGAATTCTCTGCCTGAAGAAGTGGTTTTATCAGAGTCCATACAGATGTTCAAACAGCTACTAGAAGCATACTTGCAAAATCAGAATATTCAAGGATATAATTTTTCAATGTAGGGTAATAACTGCTTGATCCAAGGATAAATCTGACTGCCATTCTGGGGTCAAGAAGGAATTTTTTTCCTAGCTTGTTGCAAAATTGGAAGTGCTTCAAACTGGGTTTTTTGCCTTCTTTTGGATCAACAGCAAAAAACAAATGTGAGGAAGGCTGAACTTGATGGATGCAATTCTCTTTTCAGCTAAGTAACTATGTAATCCATTGTAGAAATATCACAAATATTTCAGGGTATAAACTATTATGGAGAGAGAGTACAAATTACACCCTGTCTTGCAATATTTAAGCTAAATTCTCTCCCCCCCCCCCACCAAAAAAAAGAGAGAGAGAGAGAGAGAGAGAAAGATACTCTGCTTGATATTAGTACTAAACATTTATGAATGCCCATTCTGAAAATAATCATAATCTGTAGAAGGTCTCTCTCTCGTCTTAGATATATACACATTTTCATGGTATAAACCACATACAGTAAATACAGCTACATTGGAAAGTTACTGGCACTGTATATTTCATTCACGTCCAAGTTGACATTTTATCTTGGCTGTGTACTCACAGAGTCTTCTGATTGTCCTTTACCCTTCCCATTATGTTCCCTCCAGTAACTGATACACTGAGCCACAAGCATCTGTAACAGCTGTAGGTGCGTGCAACATTTCTCGTTACGGTGTGCACCCTGGAATTATTTATTTATTTTTTATAAAGCGTTTAATTATAGTGTAAGGGAAATTAATGTTGTGCGACAAACTGAGGTACTGACCGCCTAAATGTTTTTAAAAATTACAAAATTAGAAAGCGAGACACAAAATGCTAATTTTCTATATTTATATATATATATATATATATATATATATATACACACAGTATCTCACAAAAGTAAGTACACCCTCACATTTTTGTAAATATTTTATTTTATCTCTTCATGTGACAACACTTAAGAAATGACACTCTGCTACAATGTAAATTAGTAAGTGTACAGCCTGTATAACAGTGTAATTTTGCTGTCCCCTCAAAATAACTCAACACACAGCCATTAATGTCTAAACCGTTGGCAACAAAAGTGAGTACATCCCTAAGTGGAAATGTCAAAATTTGGCCCAAATAGCAATTTTCCCTCCCCGTGTCATGTGACTCATTAGTGTTACAAGGTCTCAGGTGTGAATGAGGAGCAGGTGTGTTAAATTTGGTGTTATCGCTCTCACACCCTCTCATACTGGTCACTGGAAGTTCAACATGGCACCTCATTGCAAAGAACTCTCTGAGGATCTGAAAAAAGAATTGTTGCTCCACATAAAGATGGCCTAGGCTATAAGAAGATTTCCAAGATCCTGAAACTGAGCTGCAGCACTGTGAGCTAGACCATACAGCGGTTTCACAGGACAGGTTCTACTCAGAACAGGCCTCGCCATGGTCGACCAAAGAAGTTAAGTGCACGTGTTCAGCGGCATATCCAGAGGTTGTCTTTGGGAAATAGATGTTAAGAGTGCTGCCAGCATTGCTGCAGAGGTTGAAGGGGTAGGGGGTCAGTCTGTCAGTGCTCAGACCATACACCGCACACTGCATCACATTGGTCTGCATGGCTGTCATTCCAGAAGGAAGCCTCTTCTAAAGATGATGCACAACAAAGCCCACAAACAGTTTACTGAAGACAAGCAGACTAAGGATTACTGGAACCATGTCCTGTGGTCTGAGGAGACCAAGATAAACTTATTTGGTTCAGATGGTGTCAAGAGCGTGTGGTGGCAACCAAGTGAAGAGTACAAAAACAAGTGTGTCTTGCCTACAGTAAAGCGTGGTGGTGGGAGTGTCATGGTCTGGGCCTGCATGAGTGCTGCCGGCACTGGGGAGGTACAGTTCATTTAGGGAACCATGAATACCAACATGTACTGTGACATACTGAAGCAGAGCATGATCCCCTCCCTTTGGAGACTGGGATGCAGGGCAGTATTCCAACATGGTAAAAACCCCAAACACACCTCCAAGGCGACCACAAGCATGTCTCCAGACCTAAACCCTATTGAGCATCTGCGGGGCATCCTCAAAGGTGGGGGAGCACAAGGTCTCGAGCATCCACCAGCTCCGTGATGTTGTCATGGAGGAGTGGAAGAGGACTCCAGTGGCAACCTGTGAAGCTCTGGTGAACTCAATGCCCATGAAGGTTAAGGCAGTGCTGGAAAATAATGGTGTACACAAAATATTGACAATTTGGGCCCAATTTGGACATTTCCACTTAGGGGTGTAAAATTGTTGCCAACGATTTAGACATTAATGGCTGTGTGTTGAGTAATTTTGAGGAGACAGCAAATTTACACTGTTATACAGGCTGTACACTTACTACTTTACATTGTAGCAGAGTGTCATTTCTTCAATGTTGTTCTTTAAGATATAATAAAATATTTACACAAATGTGAGGGGTGCACTCACTTTTGTGAGATACTGTATATATTTTTAATATTTTGATACATTTTTTTTATCTATGGCATATTTTTTGGCATCTTAATCATTTGAAAAGCTTATAAAAAAAAAATTATAATTTGTATCTGAGCTCTGACAAATTTAGGAATGTGTAAATATTGTGTTTTGCCATAACTTCAGAAGCCTCACAGGGATGGTTTAAACAAAAGTGCATTTTTTCTGCATAATTTGTTTTTATTTTTAGTATTCTGTAGGGAATGTGGATATGAGGGCATGGAGACCATCTCAAACAAGGTACAATCATCCCCCAGAAAGGATACCTCATGCATACCTAAAAGGAATGGGATTGATAACCCAGATTGGCCTCTCCCCTGGAGGCCCCAACCTGTCATAAACCAGTTTACACAGTGGAACCATGTATTGGTGTAACATTGGTGGCCCCAGGAATGAGGTGCTTATAAGAGTAGATCTCTTCTAATCTGAGGATCCAGTTCTGAATAGAAAATGCTTCCCTTCTCTTCTGATAGGTAGGTATAAGGCTACAAGCAGCATTAATCAAATGGGGAAGGACTAATTTTCGATAAAACTTGACCTAGTGTGAAGTAAGATGCCACAGATATGTCTCTGAATTGAAAAGGAGAAGGGGAGTTGATCATTTGGGAGATCACCACATGCACTGCCTGCCAGAAAGGTTGGATCAGCCGTCATTCCCAACAGATGTGAGGAAGAAGGGTACCAAGTAGACATGCAATTTGTTTTGTTCCTAATGAACATTCAGACGATTTTCGTGCAATTCGGATGCTTACGAATGTCCGAAGTTCGAATTGCTAAATTTCCGAATTGCAAAGTGCCGAAAAGCTGAAGTTCCAAATTGCTGATGTTTCCGAATTGCCAAAGTTTTGAAGTGCTTTGGATTTCTGAAAAGTGGCAAAACAATTGGTTACAGGTTAGAGTTAGGGGTTAGGGTTTAAATTACCGAAGTTCCGAATTGCCGAACCGAACCGAATGCCATTGGTCCGAATTGCCGAAGCAGACAAATTTTTTTACTTAACAGATTTTCTGAATCAAAACACATTTTTTGCCCATGCACATCCCTAGTACCAAGTTCCCTCTCACTTCTAAAGCATTCAGGATCCACTGTCAAGTAAATGTGAGCTTGTTTATCTAGTGCATTATACAAATGAGTGAGCATTTTGTAGCCCGATTCATGATAGCTGTACTGATAGAGAATATATGAGTCATCAAAAAGGCCCAATCCCAGTGAGCCTCATCAATAGTTTTATGGAGAGCTCGCTCCCATAAGTTTGTAGCCTGATACATAATAGCACGTACTGATAAAGGATTTATAAGTAATTTAAAAAGCCCAATCACAGTGAGCTTCTTCGATAGATTTATGGAAAGCTCACTCCTATAATTTTTTGTAGTATAGGAGTGAAGATTCACAGAAGGATGCCAGTAGCGGCTGGTAGAGTTGCAAGAGACAGTGTTTTAGGGGTCGGGTACATAGACCAAATACTTCAATGGGACTTAGGTCTTACAATACATTCCCGGGCCAAGTGCAGTATAGTGGAGATAAAATGAGACAGTTGTGCATAGTGAAAATTCATGTATCAAATGTGATATAGGGTGCATGCCAATTAAGGATTTCAAGGAAGAGAGTAAGACCAAGTCTAGGAGGTTATACAGTCTGAGAGGGTACTCAAGGATGATAGGAAAGAGGAATATTGCGCAGTGGAAAGAGCAGATCATCAGAAACTGGAATCAAGGAGGAAAGTGAAGTAAAATGTAAAATATTTTTTTTCTTGAAAACTGTCAATAATTTTGGGATGGGTACCTTATAGGTCTATGGGAGGAAGTCACAACAGCTGCAGATAAAAACTAAACACAAACACTGATGTTAGCACTGATAGGCTTTATGTTCTGTCGTGTATCACAAATCTAACTAAATAATTCTATATTGTCCTACACCTGTGATCTCTAAGTTTGGCAGGTTATTGTAACTTCACTGGCTTTCATACCCGGTTAGGGGTCACATCACATGAATAGAAATAAATGTAAAGTTGTGATTTATAAGCTGTCACTTGGTTTTGGAAATACCGTAAATTGCATTTCATCACACATAAATTAATATTTTATTTTATTTTATATATCTTTGCTTTTTCAGCAGTGGTTTAGCAGCAATGAGTTATTTTTTTTGTTTTCTTGTTTAGTGTTCAGAGAAAGTAAAACCGTCAGCAAACAAGTCTTTAATGTAACTGAGGATGTCATTTTCTTTTATAATGAAAAAGGGAGAGGACATTTGTTACTCAGTATTTAGTTTGCAATTTTCTTTGCTGAACCGAGTGCTCAGTAATTGTGTGAAGTAAATCAATACTGTACTTTTGTGACCTACATAGTTTATGACCGTAATAATTTCGATCTATGTTCCATAAGCTCTAGTGGCTTAGAAATCTATTTCAGTGACACAGAATTGGCTTTTTGGTTTTAGCAGTGTCTATTAAATACAGCCATTGCTATGGTTATCAAATACTGCTGATGTATTCCACATGGAGAATTTGTGTCTTACGTGCGTGTAGAACTTCGTTACATGCTAAATATTGTCTTCAATATTAGGTATTCTCTTAATCAGAAGTAGTAAGGATGGCCGAACAGTTGACAAAAAAGCTCTCTCTTTTAACTCCAATGAGAACTACCATTAAAACACCTAAAATGTACATTAATTGTATTTTTTCCAATGTATGAAAATTGAATATAGACATTTAAAAGCGTATACCCATATGTGTGTTATGCAAGTTTAATAGAGAAAAGTGCTCCGTCCCAATGTTTATTGTATGCTTGTAATGCCCCTGTTTGAAGGAAATTAACTTGTCGGGAGTGTTAAATCATGTGTGATATGGAATACAACTGTACCCCGAAACATGAGTGTAGTGAACCATGAATGGCAGCTGAATAACCTAATATGTGAAAATACGTAATTGGAACGACTTATATTTTAAGCGTGCAAACATGCAAATATTCTGCATTAGACTCTGGAATCCTGCATAAAATAGTATGTGCATTCTTGGGTAAATGTATGCGTATTGTTAGTAAATGTAACTAAATGCAGGTATGCAGGAATTATATCATAGCAAGCATGAGTTGTAAGGAAGTGTTATTGTGTAATTATAATTATAGTGGGAATGTTATGAGGGGAATAACCATATGTCTGAAAAGCCTGTAGTATGCCGTTTGACAGATAGGAGTCAGTATAAAAGCGAAAATGCTGTAGTAAGTTTGTTTGCTTATGAAGTGAAATAAAGTCTGAGAAGCCTGTAGTATACCGATTGACCGGTAGGGGTCAGCATGTAGGCGAAAATGCAGTGGTTCGTTGGTTTGTACATGAAATGCAATAATGTCTGAGAAGCCTGTAGTACACTGAATGACCGGTAGGGGTCAGTGTGTAGGTGAAAATGCAGTGGTTTATTGGTTTGTACATGAAATGCAAAAACGTCTAAGAAGCCTGTAGTACACCGAATGACCAATAGGGGTCAGTGTGTAGGTGAAAAATGCAGTGGTTCGTTGGTTTGTACATGAAATGCAATAATGTCTGAGAAGCCTGTAGTACAATGAATGACCGGTAGGGGTCAGTGTCTAGGCGCAAATGCAGTGGTTCGTTGGTTTGTACATGAAATGCAATAATGTCTGAGATGCCTGTAGTACACCGAATGACCGGTAGGGGTCAGTGTCTAGGTGAAAATGCAGTGATTTATTGGTTTGTACATGAAATGCAATAATATCTGAGAAGTCTGTAGTACACCGAATGACCAGTAGGGGTCAGTGTGTAGGTGAAAATGTAGTGGTTTATTGGTTTGTACATGAAATGCAAAAACGTCTAAGAAGCCTGTAGTACACCGAATGACCGATAGGGGTCAGTGTGTAGGTGAAAATGCAGTGGTTCGTTGGTTTGTACATGAAATGCGATAATGTCTAAGAAGCCTGTAGTACACAGAATGACCGATAGGGGTCAGTGTGTAGGCGAAAATTTTTATTTAGTTTGTAGTTTTAACCAAACAGATTTTAACCCAACAGATTTTACCTGAACAGCTAGGTGAGTATAAGGTAACGAAATAACCGTGCAAAACGAAAGGAAACTGTAAAGTGAGGACCCGTGCTGTGCTGAACGCCATGGGAACTAATCCTGGCGCGACAGGTGGGTCAACTTACGATTTGAGAGTCCCTCAGACACTGTCATGGTAGTTTACCCCTACACGCAAGATTTAGTCCAACAATCGACAGATAGAGCAGATACGACTGACCGGACCTTAGAATGGCCGGACTCGCCGTATAGCAGAGAATAGACAGAGTCAAGAACAAGCCGAGGTCAAGGGAACAAAGAGACTGCAAGAACAAAAACTAGCCAAGGTCTGGTACACAGTAAGCCGGCAAACAAGACAAAACAGGGATAGAGAGATAAGCGGAGTCAGATACAAAGCCAAGGTCAAGCACGAAAATCACAACTGAACACAACAAGCGCTAAAGGGAACTGAAACAGAAACCACGATAGGGCAGGGAGTTAAGGGAGAGGTAAGTATAAATACCCTAAACTTTACTTTGATTGGCCCCTGTCATATCCACGCCCCCAAAATGTGAGTGTCTGGGGAATGTGGGATGACAGGGGCCAATAGGAGACCATTGCATTTTTTGGCTCCCACTGCCCCTTTAAGAGCGTGCCCGAGACGCGCGGCACGCTCTTAGAGCTAGGCGGGACATGTGACCGCATCTCGCGGTCTGTGCCCGCCTTCATTCGAGAGCCACGCGCAGCGGGAAGAGAGGACCTCGGCCGGCCCCCGGGTAAGGTAAGTTCCGCTACAGACACCAAATGCGATGCTGACAGGAGAGAAAGCCACTTGATTAACGGAAAGCCCTGCTGCAGGATTCCTGGACACAGCCTGGAGTAGGAGACCTCATGGAGCAAAGGTGAAACCAAAATGGCGTCTTGTATGACCTGGAAGTGGATCTCATGCAAATGCTGACCTCAAACAGTCTTTTCGTCTGACCAACAAAGGTAAGTAGGGTAAAGGGGGGGGGGAGTCCCTTTTATAAGTCTATACCCCCTCCCACAACTTCAGGCCATGCCTTCCAATATATATATATATATAATATGATAGTCTCAAGCTTATAGGAAAAATCTAATATACCCAAGCAGCTTGTAGTTTCCATCTTAATTTGTACAAAAATTCCCAAGACCAGATTCTTGCAAAGAAGTATAATTTGTTGCGTGTCTCTTGATATGAAACTTTGGTTCTAGATGTAAGAAAATTATAAAATATACATATTCTGTTATTGACTCACCAATATTTACTTTGGACTTTTTTTTTGTCCATTTAAAAAATAATTACATTACAGTGAAAAATAAAACACCATATGATGTTACTTTATTTATTTTCAAGCCTTACTAAATTGAGTTGCTTAACACATTAAATTTGCTGATAATGATAGATCATGGGCCTTGAAACTGTGGGACTCTACCCAGAAGTCAGCAGAATACATTCTATAATCTATAATAATTCAGTACTCAGTACTTGCCTTGCAAAATTGTTTCTTGCCAAATTTATGTTATGGTAAATTGGCAATTGAGTTGCAAAATACAGCTTAAAATTATGAAGTAGAGAAAAATATCCAACACAGCCATGGTATAAACCTTTTTCAACATAATGTATATAATCTATTCCGTGTTTAGTTATACATCCGTACATTATTTATTTATTTTTATTTTAAGGCAAGATAAACCAACACTGTGCCTCTATCCTGCTTTTGGAATATTTCAATCTTAAATAACCGGTGCATGACTTTATCAGTATGCTGACGTACAAGCTGGTTCTTGTTTCAAAGCCTTAACTAATGACCCTTTAATCTGATTTCATGCTCATGAAGACAAAGTCCTAGAGAAAGTGGACTTGCCATCCATGAATGTGTGCCTGCCAAAGTTCCCCCACAGGTCATTTATAACATATATTATATACATCATATAAGAGAAATCTCCAACAAGTTTATTGATTTTAAATATATGTAAAATATGTGTAAAATCCATTGGGACCAAATATTTGATAAACTGTTCTAAAATTAGTCTCCTGTTTAGATGACATATACGTTTTAATTAATTTGTGTACTTAAGGAACATATGACAATATCACATTGGATAGATATACTTACCTAAAGTTTGTTTCCAGGTATGTGTGAAGGCTTTCAAAAGAACACTCATACCACCATAACCACAACAGCTCTCTGTAATTGTGATGGTGTCAGCAATGTCCTGAAATCTCCCAGAATTAGTAATTAATGCAAATGTGCATTGCCATAACAGGAACAATACACAAGATCCAGCGCACTCACCTATCCACTAAACAGCAACTTCAAAGTTGAAAGATTTTATTTGTTTTTTTTAAAAACACCTAATCTAGGCAAAAATAATGGGGGTTTAGTTACATTATATGATCATACATTGCATAAGCCTGCCACAACGTCAATGTACCCCATCTTTGGCAGGTCCTACACTAACAGCCTAATGTCTGCTCTTATGAGATTAACCTACTTGGGGAAAAAAATTCCATCTGGGGCTCTCTGCAGTACAAGGCTAAATAGGGCCCTGGGATGAGGCACCTGTGACAGGGAGGGGTGCAAAACCAAGGAGTTGGCTAGACTCCCAAATATATATAAAACAAGAGGGGGTTGGCTGCACTCACCTTAACATGCATAAATGGGGGTGCTGCTGGGGCCAAATAATACAATACACAAGATCCAGCGCACTCACCTATCCACTAAACAGCAACTTCAAAGTTGAAAGATTTTATTTGTTTTTTTTAAAACACCTAATCTAGGCAAAAATAATGGGGGTTTAGTTACATTATATGATCATACATTGCATAAGCCTGCCACAACGTCAATGTACCCCATCTTTGGCAGGTCCTACACTAACAGCCTAATGTCTGCTCTTATGAGATTAACCTACTTGGGAAAAAATTCCATCTGGGGCTCTCTGCAGTACAAGGCTAAATAGGGCCCTGGGATGAGGCACCTGTGACAGGGAGGGGTGCAAAACCAAGGAGTTGGCTAGACTCCCAAATATACATAAAACAAGAGGGGGTTGGCTGCACTCACCTTAAGCCTGCCACAACGTCAATGTACCCCATCTGGCAGGCTTATGCAATGTATGATCATATAATGTAACTAAACCCCCATTATTTTTGCCTAGATTAGGTGTTTTTAAAAAAAACAAATAAAATCTTTCAACTTTGAAGTTGCTGTTTAGTGGATAGGTGAGTGCGCTGGATCTTGTGTATTGTATTATTTGGCCCCCAGCAGCACCCCCATTTATGCATGTTAAGGTGAGTGCAGCCAACCCCCTCTTGTTTTATAACAGGAACAATGTTGTGATTATTTACATTAAAACAATTAATTATGTTATCCATAACCTTGTATAAAATCAAAGGATATGCTTTTAAAAAAGGATGCCTTTTTAAATATGTTATTTTTATGGAGCCAGGGAGGTGACCGGGTATTTTTATTTTTTATTTTGTGCACGTTGTACTATAAACATGTGCATGATTCAGTAGCGCCTCTAGCGGCTGTCAGGAAGACAGCCACTAGAGGTTGGATTAACCCTTCTCTGAAACTGCTATGTTTACAGCTGCAGGGTTAACCCTAGATGGACCTGGCACCCAGACCACTTCATTGAGTCTGGGTGACTATAGTATCACTTTAAGTCTTTTTATGCTGTACATGAACAATCATATTAGAAAAACAGATGTGTCAGCGTGTGTGTAATCAGGTCATATCACTTTAATTTTCATGTAAGGATAGACTAACAGGGTTTTTCATTAAAGTGAAAATTGAAGTGAATTCAAAGTGAATTTCAAATTTGTAGTCAAAATAACTGAATCAGAAAGATTCTCCCAGTCTGCCATGCTTTCAGTTGGGCTACTTTGGGTTCCGTGCAATCCTCACTTTTGTGAATAACTCTGATAGAGAGGAAATGTGTTCTTCAAATCACTGTTTTATGGAATGACTGTCTCTTGATCTTTGAGAAAAAAAACCCACAAATGATTATTAATCCATCTTTTATTTAACTGTCATAACCCATATTAACCATCTATCTGGCTATCTGCTATCTGGCCGCATGTCTCAAAGTTAACCAACAGTAAATCCTCATCAAGGGTCAGAAAAATATGGCGATTACCAGTGCTGCTGTTGTGCCCTACAATGGGTGCTGTGAAGCTCCTGAGAATGAACTGTGCATTTATGTCCTACTTGGGCTTGGAGTGTGGTGAACGGGCGCTGCTGTGCTCTCGTGTCTGACTACTGTGCATTTGCAGCTTGAATACCATCATTCTGGTCTCATCTCCCACCTTTGGACTGGTAGGGATTATGTCGGTCCCCAGTAAAGGGCTTCAAAGTAGTCATCAGCAGAGCCGGCTGAGAGTGCTTCAATGTGTGAAATGTAAGATGGTCACCTTAACAACCCTGATGAGATCGGCTCTTTTACTCAAATCAAGGAAGGGCTCAAAGCTGATTACTGCTGATAGTCAGGGCCGGATTAACATAGGGGCTGATGGAGCTGCAGCTCCAGGCCCAGGCCCATGGAATAGGCCCATTGATTTTAAAAAAAAAATTTTTTTTTTTACATTTTTTTTTTTTCACACACTACTCTTAGGGATTCCACCTGGCTTTTATTTTATTGGCACAGACAGTATTTGAGGCTGCCTGGCTGGTGCCAATATTGCAGTGATACTGGCAATACAAATGCTGGTATTTTCCTCAGTATAAACAAGAGATTACTCTGCAATACCAGCACTGGCCAGTAGGGGTCACTGTGTGTGGAGACAGGCAGGGATAGGAAGTTCCAGCATATCCCTCCCTGCCTATCTATACTCACTGATCTGCAGGGGTGCAGCTACAGAGAATCCAGACAGCAACTCCCACCCTGCAGAGACAGCCTACAGCTCAGGGAAGTAAGGGATGGGGGGAAAGGCTGCAAGGAGACATACACTGAGACACTAAGGGACACTGGGAGATAATGTGTCACAGACACATGGGGACACAGTGTCCCCATGTCTCCCAGCCAGTGTCCCTGGTGTTTCAGTGCCCCCATAGTCTCCCAGTGACCCCTACTCTCCCAGTGCCCCCAGTCAGCCAGTGTCTCACTGTCCCCATGTCTCCTAGTGCCTCCATGTCTCTCATTGCCTCAAGTGTCACAATGTCCCCATGTCTCCAAGCTAGTGTTAACTTTGAATAGATGAAAAAGTAGAGAAATATGAATTGACACCCCGGTGTCTCTGTGTCCCCATGTCTCAATGTCCCCATGTCTCCCAGCCAGTGTCTCTAGTGTCTGTGTCCCCTGGGGCACTGAGACACTGATACATAGGAACACTGAGACCTGGAGTAATCGACACATGGGAGTCATGAGGGCACTGGGAGACATGGGGGCACTGGGAGGAATCCATCTATACAGCAGAATCAAACTAAGTAGTTTTTGGTGATTTTACAGCATTTTCTCTTATGTCACTCCTTGTGATTTACATCATGTGATGTCATCCATACATGTTTTATTATGCAAATTAGCAATGCCGGTATGTATGGAAACTTAAGTGGGATGTATGGGAACAAAACTTATGTGGACTGGCTGACAATGAATATAGTTAAAGGGACACTATAGTCACCAGAACAACTACAGCTTATTGAATTTGTTCTGGTGAGTAGAATCATTACTGTCAGGCTTTTTGCTGTAAGCACGGTCTTTTCAGAGAAAATGCAGTCTTTACATTACATCCTAGTGATAACTTCACTGGCCACTCCTTAGATGGCTGTTAGAGATCCTTCCTGGGTCATGGCTGCCTAAAATGCATCCAAACATTCAGTGTCTCCTCCGTCTACATGCAGACACTGAACTTTCCTCATAGAGATTAATTAATTAAATTAATCTATATAAGGAGATGATGATTGGCCAGGGCTGTGTTTGAATCATGCTGGCTCTGACCCTGATCTGCCTCTTTGTCAGTCTCAGCCAATCCTATGGGGAAGCACTGTGATTGGATCAGGCCACCACTTCTAATGATGTCAGCAGACTGCTTGTTTTTATGAGTCTAACAGCATGCAGAGTTACAGCTTCAGGCTTGAATATAGTAAGATTTTGCTATATTTATGGAGGCATGAGGGGTCCAGGGGGGCTAGATGGTGGTGTTAACACTATAGGGTCAGGAATTCATGTTTGTGTTCCTGACCCTATAGTTATCCTTTAAGGTAATGCTGACTTTGGTCTCTCTAACACTGTGGCATGTTCCCTTTCTTCTACACTCACTACATACAGCTTTTCTCTGTCCCAAAACATGTACCAGGAGCTTCTGCCTGCTAGTAAGAAGGTAAGGAGACAAGTGGACTAGCAAGTGCTAGGGGACAGTCCTTAGAAAGCGTTGAGTGAGCGCATCATTAGATGCATTTATGCCAAGCTCAGGGTGCTGTCTGCATAGTATGCCCTTAGTTGGCCAGCTGCATGATTGGCAGGCAGCCTGACATGCATTCATGCCAGGCTGGCCTTCTAATTCTTTGAGCAGACATGTCCTGTTTTTGGGCATGTTCGCCCCTTTTGGCAGGTTACGTGATTTGTGTCAGTGGCACACCCTTTTACCATGCCCATTGACTTCCTGCTTGACTGGACACTGCTGTTAGGGGTTATGGATTTACTTAAAAGATGAAAACATAAATTAGAGAGAGATTACCCTAGGGTATGTGTATTCTTATAGCTGCTGTTTTTTCTTTCTCTCCAGCACCATCTCCATCAGGTATATGATTCTTGGGAGTGTTTTACTGTTTTTGGTCGATATGATTTTGTAATTAGGCCCGTCATAATTGTCAGCACCAGGCCCACTGGGCTCTTAATCTGGCCCTGCTGATAGTGGAGGCATTTCTGTTGGTGGTGGTAATGTTTGTGGTGGTGGTCAGTGGCGTACACACAACCCATGAGGCTCCGGTACGAAAACTGATCCATGGCCCCATCCCCATGCTTACTCTGCACGGGCCGGGGCCGCAACACCTGGCGGTGGGCAACTGGTCGCAGGGGTTGCAGGGCTGCGACCCCTGCAACCGCGGTATGTACGCCAGTGCATGCAGATACACATACACTTAAAGGACCACTACAGACACACAGATCACATCAGCTCAATGAAGTGATCTGGGTGCCAGGTCCCTCTAGTTTTAACCCTGCAGCTGAAAACATAGCAGTTTCAGAGAAACTGCTATGTTTCACTGAGGGTTAATCCAGCCTCTAGTGGCTGTCTCATTGACAGCCGCTAAAGGAGCTTCCGCGATTCTCACTGTGAAAATCACAGTGAGAAGACGCTGAACGTCCATAGGAAAGCATTGAGTAATGCGGTTTGAATGCGGTTTGAATGTGCGCGCGGCTCTTGCCGAGCATGCGTATTCGGATCTGAGCGTCGGATCGGGACGGACACACACACACACTAACACACACACTCTAACACACACACACACTCTAACACACGTTTTTTGTTTTTTTGCAACTTAATCCCCCAGCCTCCTTACCTTTGGGAGAGCTGAGGGGATTCCCTGGGGTCCAGTGGTGCTGCTGGGCAGCCGGTCACCGGGCAGGTGGACTGGCTGGCTGGCGGCCGCGCGAGGGAGCACATATTCCGGCTCCGGCATCAGTACGCGGTACGCAAGGGAGCTGAACAGGGAGCACTCAGGGGAGAGTGCTCGCGCGCCCGCCAGCCTGCCCGCCCGGTGACACCAGGGCCAGCCTCTCACACATACCGGGCCTTGACCCCTGTGACCCCAGGATGTACGCCACTGGTAGTGGTGGTGGCTGCAGTGGTGGCCGAGGTGAGAGCAGAACTCATGTCTGAGAAGGTGTCAGCCAGAGTCATGACTGAGGAGGTGTCAGCAGTACTCATGGCTGAGGAGATGCGAGCTTTACTCATGGCTGAGGGGATGTGTGATGTACTCGTGGCTGAGGCGGTGTCACCAGTACTCATGGCTGAGGAGGTTTGAGTGACATTGACAGTAGCTAGGCAAGAGTATTTTCAAACTCTAACAGTTTCAAACTAGTCTCAATCAATTAAACAAGCTATCTTTCACTCAAAACTGATGTAATTAGAAGTGTCAAGGCACAGCAGCAAATCAAATCAGTCTAACTCTAATAAAGTCAAGGACCAAGTAAACAATTAAACAGACTGTCTGTCTCCCACATAAACTTGGTATAAGAGGCAGTGGCAAGGCACAGCAGTAACCTAGCCAATCTCCCATTAGGATCAAGTAAACAGTCTACCAATGTATCTCCCACTCAAAGTTGGTGGAAGTGGAAAAAGTGTCAGAAACAAATAAAACAATAAACAACACCAGGGATAATGCAAATACTTAGAAAATCAGATTACCTCTTCCAGGATCTCCCCAGTCAAAATATATAACCAATAGCAATAGGAGATGCAGCAACATAAATATACAGGTGATACTCAAAAAATTTGAATATTGTGCAAAAGTTCATTTATTTCAGTAATGCAACGTAAAAGGGGAAACTAATATAGGAGATAGACGCATTACATGCAAAGCAAGATAGTTCAAGCCGTGATTTGTCATAAATGCGATGATTATGGCTTACAGCTCATGAAAACCCCAAATCCACAATCTAAGTAAATTAAAATATTAAATGCAATCAATTAAACAAGGAGTGTACATAGAAAAATATCAGACCTCTGAAAAGTATAAGCATGCATATGGACTCAGTACTTGGTTTGGGCCCCTTTTGCAGCAATTACTGCCTCAATGTGGCGTGGCATGGAAGCTATTAGCCTGTGGCACTGCTGAGGTGTTATGGAAGACCAGGATGCTTCAATAGCAGCCTTCAGCTCTTCTGCATTGTTTGGTCTCATGTCTCTCATCTTTCCATTAGTAATGCCCCATAGATTCTCTATGGGGTTCAGGTCAAGCGAGTTTGCTGGCCAATCAAGCACAGTAAGCCCACGGTCATTGAAGCTTTGGTGCTTTTGGCAGTGTGGGCAGGTGCTTAGTCCTGCTGGAAAATGAAGTCAGCCTCCCCATAAAGCTTGTCTGTGGAAGGAAGCATGAAGTGCTCCAAAATCTCCTGGTAGACGGCTGTGTTGACCCTGGACTTAATGAAGCACAGCAGACCAACACCAGTAGATGACATGGCTCCCCAAATCAACACAGACTGTGGAAACTTCACACTGGACTTCAAGCATCTTGCAGTGTTTGCCTCTCCATTCTTCCTCCAGACTCTGGGTCCTTGGTTTCCAAATGAGATGCAAAAGTTGCTCTCATCAGAAAAGAGGGCTTTGGACAACTGAGCAACAGACCAGGTCTGTTTTTCTTTAGCCCAGGTAAGACGCTTCTGACGTTGTTTGTTGTTCAGGAGCGGCTTGACAAGAGGAATACAACATCTGAAGCCCGTGTCCAGGATTCGTCTGTGTGTGATGACTCTTGATGCACTGACTCCAGCCTCAGTCCACTCCTTGTGAAAGTCCCCAACACTTTGAATGGCCTTTTCCTGACAATCCTCTCCAGGCTGCGGTCATCCCTGCTGCTTGTGCACCTTTTTCTTCCACACCTTTCCCTTCTACATAACCTTCTATTAATGTGCTTTGATACAGCACTTTGGGAACATCCAAATTCCTTCACAATTATCTTTGAGGCTTTCCCTCCTTATGTAGGGTGTCAGTGATGGTTTTCTGCACAACTGTCAGGTCAGCAGTTTTCCCCATGATTGTGATTCCTACTGAACCAGACTGAGAGACCATTTAAAGGCTCAGAAACCCTTTACAGGTGTTATGGCTTACTTAGCTGATTAGAGTGGGACACTGTGAGCCTAGAATATTGCACCTTTTCCCAATATTCTAATTTACTGAGATTGTGGATTTGGGGTTTTTATGAGCTGTAAGCCACAATTATCGCACTTATGGCAAATCACGGCTTGAACTACCTTGCTTTACATGTAATGCGTCTATCTGATATATTAGTTTCCCCTTTTATGTTGCATTACTGAAATAAATTAACTTTTGCACGATATTCAAATTTTTCGAGTATCGCCTGTAGATAGTGTGATACTGTGAAGAAAATGAAAATTATTCTATATATTGTAATTATATTAGGAATTATATCATACTGCACTGAGGAGCCCCTAAGGAAGTCTAGTGAAGACAAAAAGTCTATGGCGAGGTGGCAGCGGACCGTGCAATACCCGGCGATATATACGATATGCTGTGAATGTTTTTAATTAAGTGTGATACATTGTTATCTTTTGTGCTGTGTATGTGAGGGTGCTGTGTGTGTGAGGGTTATGTGTGTGTGTGTGTGTGTGTGTGATAGTGCTGGTAGTGTGCTGTGAGGATGCTGTGTGAGGGTGCTGTGTGTGTGAGGGTGCTGTGTGCGTGTGTGTGTGTGTGTGTGTGTGTGTGAGGGTGCTGTTATTGTGCTGTGTGTATGATAGTGCTGGTAGTGTGCTATGAGGATGCTGTGTGTGTGTGTGAGGGTGCTGTGTGAGAACCCTTCACTGTACAATATGTAGTTAGCAATTCATTTTTCCTGACATCACTTATTGCAGATTTTATCAATGGCATAAACCATCCTTCCCTTCCTCTAGTGTGAGAATTTTTTTTTTTATCAAAGACAAATTGGCTTTTGAACAATGTGTCTTAACAGCAGTGGGTGTTACAATTTTCACCTCTTGCTTCATCTTTTCCAGATAATCTCAAAAGAAGTAATTTAGGTCTGCATTTTAACTAATACGTTATATCATCCTCAGGGCCTTACTGGGACAGAAATTCAGCCCGGGCAATTATAGCCAGAGCAGCCCACATGGAGGGGTGGGGCCAGAAAGGGGACGTGTAAAGTCACCACCATTGACACACACCCCTCCTCCTCCCCACCAAATGTCTATTTGTGTTGTATTGGTTGTGTGAAGGGGTCTGTTTGTGGCGTACTACATGTGGCTAGGGGCTGTAATGTTTGTGTGTTTCTGGGTTGTAAAGTATGTGTGTGTGTGTGCATAGGCATGCGCAGCCTATTGCATTAGGGTGTGCACCCTAAAGCATAAACACACACACCTCGTGTATATGTGTGTGCATACATACACTACTGTGTGTGTGAGGATGCTGTTAGTGTGCTGTGTGTGTGAGGCTGCTGTTAGTGTGCTGTGTATGTGAGGGTGCTGTGTGTGTGTGTGTGTGTATGATGCTGGTAGTGTGCTGTGAGGGTGCTGTGCACTATGTGTGTGAGGGTGCTGTTAGTGTGCTATGTTTGTGAGGGTGCTGTTAGTGTGCTATGTGTGTAAGGGTGCTGTTAGTGTGCTGTGTGTGTGTGTGTGTGTGTCTGTGTGAGGGTGCTGTTAGTGTGCTGTGTGTGTGAGGATGCTGTTAGTGTGCTGTGTATGTGAGGGTGCTGTGTGTGTGAGGGTTATGTGTGTGTGTGTATGATAGTGCTGGTAGTGTGCTGTGAGGATGCTGTGTGTTTGTGTGTGAGGGTGCTGTGTGCGTGAGGGTGCTGTTAGTGTGTGTGTATGATAGTGCTGGTAGTGTGCTGTGAGGATGCTGTGTGTGTGTGTGTGAGGGTGCTGTGTGTGTGAGGGTGCTGTTAGTGTGCTATGTGTGTGAGGGTGCTGTTAGTGTGCTGTGTGTGTGTGTGAGGGTGCTGTTAGTGTGCTGTGTGTGTGAGGATGCTGTTAGTGTGCTGTGTATGTGAAGGTGCTGTGTGTGTGAGGGTTCTGTGTGTGTGTGTATGATAGTGCTGGTAGTGTGCTGTGAGGATGCTGTGTGTGAGGGTGCTGTGTGTGTGAGGGTGCTGTGTGTGATGGTGCTGTTAGTGTGCTGTGTGTGAGAGGGTGCTGCTAGTGTGCTGTGTGTGTGTGTGTGTGTGTGAGAGAGAGGGTGCTGCTAGTGTGCTATGTGTGTGTGAGGGTGCTGTGTGTGTGAGAGTGCTGTTAGTGTGCCGTGTGTGAGGGTGCTGTTAGTGTGCTGTGTGTGTGAGGATGCTGTTAGTGTGCTGTGTATGTGAGGGTGCTGTGTGTGTGAGGGTTCTGTGTGTGTGTGTATGATAGTACTGGTAGTGTGCTGTGAGGATGCTGTGTGTGTGTGTGAGGGTGCTGTGTGTGTGGGTGCTGTTAGTGTGCTGTGTGTGTGAGGGTGCTGTTAGTGTGCTGTGTGTGAGAGGGTGCTGCTAGTGTGCTGTGTGTGTGTGAGGGTGCTGTGTGTGTGAGTGCTGTTAGTGTGCTGTGTGTGTATGTGAGGGTGCTGGGTGTGTGAGGATGCTGTGGTGTGCTGTTAGTGTGCTGTGTGTGTGTGTATGATAGTGCTGGTAGTATGCTGTGAGGATGCTGTGTGTGTGGGAGGGTGCTGTGTGCGTGTGTGTGTGAGGGTGCTGTTAGTGTGCTGTGTGTGTGTGTGAGGGTGCTGTTAGTGTGTGTGTGTGTGAGAGGGTGCTGCTAGTGTGCTGTCTGTGTGTGAGGGTGCTGTGTGTGTGATAGTGCTGTTAGTGTGCTGTGTGTGTGTGAGGGTGCTGTTAGTGTGCTGTGTGTGTGAGGATGCTGTTAGTGTGAGGGTTCTGTGTGTGTGTATGATAGTGCTGGTAGTGTGCTGTGAGGATGATGTGTGTGTGTGAGGGTGCTGTGTGTGTGAGGGTGCTGTTAGTGTGCTCTGTGTGTGTGAGAGAGGGTGCTGTTAGTGTGCTGTGTGTGTGTGTGTGTGTGTGAGAGAGAGGGTGCTGCTAGTGTGCTGTGTGTGTGTGAGGGTGCTGTGTGTGTGAGAGTGCTGTTAGTGTGCTGTGTGTGTGGATGAGGGTGCTGTGTGTGTGTGCGAGGGTGTGTGAATTTGTTTGGATTGATTGTGTGTGGGGATGGGGCAGATTAGGAAATAGCCCCCCTCCCTTCTTAGCTTTTGCCTGGGAGGGGGGATCCTTGCTGCCATCCCTGGTGGTCCTAGTGATGAGTGAACTCTAGCCTGCAGATCCCTGGTGGTCCAGCCAGAAGGTTATTAGGTCTGTACCTCCACAGGGTACAGACCACATCTCTCCCTCTCGCAAGCACCGGTTTTTCAGAGGGTTGCCGCATGTTACCATGGCAACGCTCTGATAATCTCAGAGCTCAGGAGAGAAGGAAAGGAAGCTGCTCAGCACGCATGGAGCATGTCTGGCTCACTGCCCAATCTCTCCTCCGGACCATGATGGGACAGAACTTCATCTTGGAGTCAGTGCTATACCCCATGGTGCCGGCAAGGGAGATCTCTAGATCTTTCCTGCCGGCTTCGGCCCATGGCCATCGCGCCCCATTGAGCATTTGCCCGGTTTGCCTGAGGGCCTGAGCATCCCTGAAGAAAATGATAATCTACAAACCATGTAGCTCTGTAAATAATGCACTTGACTGCATGTCGCATGTTTTATTTTTGCATATTAGAGGTCACAGGATCCATGTTATTGCAAGGTACTTTGAAGGTCCAGATTTTTGGATCCTGTCCCTCTGTAACGCCTTTCCTTGTTTCCCACTTTTGGGTTAACTCTGAAACTGTGCTCCCTGCAGGGTCTCCCCTCAGTCAGTGGGCCAGCCTACAAGATGGACAGGCATCCTGTCATGCATTCACAAGAGGCTGACCGGCCTCTGACGAAGGTACATATATACTGCACCAAAACGGGCGTCAGGATCTTTCTTATGGGTCAACTTTAACTTGCACACACATGGGCACTTCACTGAACTGTGTGATACACGTTTTTATTATGATTGAAGTTTTTCCTTTCAATTTTTTTCTTCTATGCCTATTTAGTAAGTTTAACAGGGAGAGAGGCTTTCTCTACTTTACTTTATCGGTCTTACTTTTGATTATTGGTGCTGCTGATCCTCTAGACAGTAACCTTTCTCCCTTTAGCATTTTTACCGGTGCTCAGGAATTAAGGGGAGATCTACTAACACCCTATGCATTAAAAGGACAGGACTAATTAAGCCTATATGTATATTGCAGACTTCGGTGTTTAGCACTACATCTCCTCCCTTACTTAGGCATTGGAGTTTGTTATGATTTATAATTTACATTTTTTCTTTTATGCCAATCTAGTAAGTCCCACAAGGAGAGAGGCTTTCTTTATTTTATTTTACTTTATCCGTCTGTCTACTTTTGATTATTAGGGCTGCCAATCTTTTAGACAGTGACCTTTCTCCCTTTGGCACTTTTTCTGGTGCTTAGGTACTAAGGGGAGATTTACTAACACCCTATGCATTAAAGGGCCAGGACTAATAAAGCCTATATGAATATTGCAGAATTAGTTGTTTAGTAACTTTATCTCCTCACTTACTTAGGAATGGGAGTAGCCTTATAAGGCTAGTTCGATATTTATTATTATTTGATACTTTCTGTTACTGCAGATATTTAGTGGTCTCCCTGTGGTTACATTGTTCCATACCACTGGATGCTTTGGTGCCTACGTCTTTATCTCCAGTCAGCATTATATTCAGTTTGTGAATTTTTCCTTTTTTGTTTCTGTTGCTGGTATCTAGGGTTAAGCCCTTGGGCATTGCTGGAGTGCCCTCCGAGTGCATGGGATCAGTTGGAGGTGGTGTTTATTCCCTTTTACACCCATTTTCACACGGATCCCACTTCTTTCTATTTTTTCTGACCTGCCATTAACTTTGGCAGACATGCCCCCTTTCTGGGTGGTTCCCACCCTTTGGGGTGAAAGCTGGTATGGGATTGTGTCACTGACCTGCCGCCTTTACCTCCAATCCTGATACGCAGGATGCTGCAGTTGGGAGTTATGCAGATAGCTCTCTATCTGTTTTCTAGCAGCCCAGACACCTAACTGGGCTGAAGCTGGATCTGGTAATTCAGTTTGTTGGCAGCAGTTTCCTTCATACATCAAATGCAACACCTGCCCAACACTCCACAGCCAATTAAAGCACACAAATCCATGCAAAAATAACAATGTTTACCTTTAAGGGTTAAACACACCTCGAGGGGCTGTTACACTGACTGGAATTGACTGCAGGTGCTTCTGCTGTACCAACATCATGTCTCTATGAAGCCACATCTCCTCCTTAATGTTGTGGGACATTGAGAGATAAGCAGTGATAAGGGAGCCTCGGTGCTGGAAAAAAGTAAGTCCAACGTTTTATTAATTTTAACGCACCCATGATCTGTAGAACTATGGACAGGGACACTCAAGTAGTAGAAATACTGTTTTTGCTTTAGTGTTCCTTTAAATGTTTTATCCCCATTTTTTTGACACAGAGTAGTCACTAAACCGGGAATTGAGAAAAAGTGGTCACGGAAATGCAAATTATTTAGAAAAGCTAGTCAAACTGAAAATAAAAAAAATATTAAATTCGGTTATCTTAAAAGGTAAACTGTTTTGGCCAAAAATGACCTATTTCCTTATCAATCCTACAGAATTCCTGATTTTAGTGAGTAGACCCCAATGTTACATTTAACCATGAATATGTACTGCGTCAGTTTAAGGAATTCTGCATAACATGACAGTCTAGTTTTACCCTGTTAATAATTGTATCTATGTATCTTGGCAGGCAAGGAGTTGTCAACATCTTAAGTTAGCAAATGCATTATAATATATACACTGAACAAAATTATAAACACAACACTTTTATTTTTGCCCCTATGTTTCATGAGCTGAACTCACTGATCTAAGACAAAAGGCCTATTTCTTGCAAATATTGTTCACAAAGCTGTCTAAATCTGTTAGTGAGCACTTGTCCTTTGCTGAGATAATCCATCCACTTCACAGATGTGGCATATCAAAATGCTGATTAGACATATATTTGGTTCTTTGTCTGGCTAAACTTTAGAGCCAGAGCTCACCAGCTGAAGTTCATGCTCATACAGAACCTCTAGGTACTAAATTGGTTCATGGTGTTAAAGGACCACTATAGTGCCAGGAAAACATACTTGTTTTCCTGGCACTATAGTGCCCTGAGGGTGCCCCCACCCTCAGGGACCCCCTCCCGCCCGGCTCTGTAAAGGGGAAAAGGGGTTAAACTTACCTTTTTCCAGCGCTGGGCGGGGAGCTCTCCTCCTCCCCGTCGGCTGAATGCGCACGCGCGGCAAGAGCTGCGCGCGCATTCAGCCGGTCACATAGGAAAGCATTCATAATGCTTTCCTATGGACGCTTGCGTGCTCTCACTGTGAAAATCACAGTGAGAAGCACGCAAGCGCCTCTAGTGGCTGTCAATGAGACAGCCACTAGAGGATTAGGGGGAAGGCTTAACCCATTCATAAACATAGCAGTTTCTCTGAAACTGCTATGTTGATGAAAAAATGGGTTAACCCTAGCTGGACCTGGCACCCAGACCACTTCATTAAGCTGAAGTGGTCTGGGTGCCTAGAGTGGTCGTTTAAATATATTTAAATATTCATACATTTGCTACCTATTTAACAAGCAAGCTCTATAGGTACCATTATTAGCAGAATAAAATGGGATTCTTCTAAATGGTGTGTGTCCCTTTAAAATTAGTGTAAGTGGCACAACATGGGTAAAAATCTCACGTATGTTTCTCAGAAATGTATGTAGCTTAATCTGTTTAATAAAAATAAAATCTGCATGACCTTGAGCAATTCATGTTATCTCCGTGTCTAAGGTAAAAAAAAAAAAATCTCATTTGACATTCATTACTTGGGCTTTGAGCTATAAAGGGCATCAAACACTGTTTGCCTTATGCACTCCTATTACAAGCTATGCTTTTTAGTGTAAGATTTCAGAGCTCATCACATACTACTGTAGTGATACCATCATTGATGGAAAATCTAATTACCTTTTGATGAAATGTTATTAAAAAAAAAAAAAATTGAAACAGAAAAGAATCGGTCACTGTTTTATGACCTTTCAAGAGGTTACAGAGAAGTCCTACAGATTTTGTTAAACAAGTTACTGTTACACAAGTTAGATGCTTTTTACATATATGAAGAAAATGAGAAAAGTTTTAAAGAAAAATGATTCCCTTTGTAGCAGTATACACAGGAGTACCAAGTCCACTTTCTCTTGAGTGTTTATAGAACAGAGCGATTAAATCTTCTTGCTGCTGCCTCACCCCAAAAAAAACCTGAACAAAAACATGTAAAACTTAAGGTTCCTGTGCCCATTTCCCCTCAATAGTACCATCTTCGAGGAGCTCTCTTCTGAGCGCCCAATCTATTCAAGAAGCAATTGGATCTGAGCTATCTAGCTCGAGTTAGAAGGAAGATTACGTTTTAAGCGGGCTGTGACCATCCTCCAATTCGGCTCAGAGTTCCACAGCCTTGGGTAGAAATCCCGGTCACCTAAAAGGATGATGCTTTCGGTCAGTACATGGAGCTCCCTCAAGTCCTTGGTGTTGTTTGATGCCTTGCCACTTTCTCTGTAATCTTGCCACAAAGCACCCTTTTAGGTGGTTGTGGGACCAAGAGCACATTCATCGGACTGCTGCAACTCCTCGATCCAATCGGGTGTTCCAGAGGATTTGCGGGTTGCTCTTGGTCAGGCGCCCCATGCCTCAGCAGGTTGCCGGCCGGCCTGTGAGTGCTTCTGGGATGCAGGAAAGGGATGCTGGGCTGGGAGGCACAGGCTGAAGGGGTAAATAATAGTGCTATAATCATTTTAAGAGGCAGGTGGCGGTTGGGAGACATGCACCAGTCCTAGGTGACCAGGTCCAAGGTGACCAGGCGGTCTAATGTTCCTATAAGATATTAAAAGGGACAGAATGTTTATTTGAAGTATTAAAGGCACCACATGCCCTTACAATGTTTGGGTTATTTGCTTACTTACTATTTTTTTTTTTTAGTATTAATCTTCACCATCAAACTAAATATACTTGTAAATCATGACAAACTTAGGGGAACATGAAATGATGTAACAAATTATATATTGAAGGAGGTTTATAGTATAGAGGAGGTGGTCTAATTTTACACAAAAGGTAAAAATCACACTGCATCCATAGTAGAAAGCAGAATGCAGAGGTTTATAATCAATCCATAGAGTAGGAAGGTTGAAATTGTTGTATGTCAGAAACTACTTACCATGGCTCTGATGCCCCTGAAGCCTCTTCTGGGTATGTGTGGCATGCCTCAACATGATGAAATGTCTCCCATCCGGATTTGAGGGTAAGACATGGAAACTTTGTATCACTCTGTGATTTTGTGCTTTTGCAGTACAAAGTTGGCCTGTTTTCTTGTGTAACAAGACCTCTGCTTGGCTCATTGATTCAGCGGATTTCTCCTGCACTGATAATTCAGACAGTGCCCTGTCTCTGCTTTTGATTGTCAATTTAGCCTGTTGCCTTCTCCTACTGCACTTGCATATTGAAGCAAATTACTTGTTATACCAATGTGTTTATCTAAATAAAGTGGTCTGCAATTACCATATTTCAACTTCTTAAGGGGAAACTCCAGTGCCAGGAAAACAATCAGTTTTCCTGGCTATGCAGGTCCGCTCTCCCTCCCACCATCCAATCCCCGGTTGCTGAAGGGGTGAAAACCCCTTCAGTAACTTACATGAGGCAGCGACGAGGTCCCACGTTGCTGCTTCTTCCTATGCGCCACTCCTCCTTCTGATGGCATCGGCCGGTGGGTGAGACTGATCCCGCCCACCGGCCGAGGAGACCTAATGCGCATGAGCGGCAATGCCGCGCATGCGCATTAGCGCTCCCCATAGGAAAGCATTGAAGACAGCCACTAGAGGTGGAGTTAACCCTGCAATGTAATTATTGCAGTTTATAAAAAACTGCAATTATTACAGTTGCAGGGTTAAGAGTAGTGGGAGTTGGCACCCAGACCACTCCAATGGGCAGAAGTGGTCTGGGTGCCTGGAGTGTCCCTTTCACTGTAACCCATCTATATTATCCTATTTACTGGGGACGGCAACTCACATTACTCAAATTATTTCCTGGCTTTTCAAAACCAAAGAATTATATTATTTAAACACTTCCCTGAGTGAATATATTGAAAATATATTTCTCTTTTCTTTCCCTTTAATCTTTGCAGTTGAGTTACTAATTATTATATTAACAAGGAATTGTACATTGTAGCAGGTAGCTGAACAACATACGTAAGATGGGCAGGAGTAGTATTCTGTAGGAGTAAAAGTAGTATGTAGTAAGTAGGAAAAAATTTCCAGCTGAATTTGGGTTTTTAAAGGACTATCCTGTGGGGGTAGAAATAATGTGTATTAGGGCTTGGGACACAGTTGATGGTAGGTCTGGAGTCCAAACGAACTTTGCATCATTTCTAGTCGAGGATTTCCAGAATTTAATAAGAGGATGGGATCTTCTTCTATGACTTGAATGGGAAGCATGGGAAGATAGGGTGAAGTTAATATGAAGTAGGATGTTCCAGTTACATAATGCTGTGACTGTTTAATTGAGTGGCCTAGAAAGGTATAATTTATCAGGGATAAAGTTTCTTTATTGGCCAATTGAGGCAAAGATTGGTTTAACACATCCCCAATTTGTCACCACAACAGTACAGGGGAAGAAGCACCAATAATGAACCACTTGACACATCTGCTGTTCAATGGACCTTTGCAATGTATATTACAGGAGCTCTGTGCTCAGTTTGCCACTGGTCTATGGATGCTAACCAAATGGTAGGAAGTTTGAGATATTTAGGCTATATCAGGATTTGTTTCAAAACTGTGGAAGTTGCAAAACATATCATTCAGCATCAATGTTGCTATCTTACTTACTCATGCATAAGCACTTTACATCCAGACTTCTACCGACATGCAGATGTGGTAATGATGGTTGGGGAAACCCTTTAAGTGTGAGTGTGCTTTTGTAACATGACAAGAAAAATAATTCTTGTGAGAACAACCACTATCAGTGGTAGGCAACCTGTGGCACTCCAGATATGGACTACATTTCCCCTGATGCTTTCCCAGCATTATAGCTATAAGAGCATCATGGGAGATGTAGTCCACAACGTCTGAAGTGCCGACTATTGCCTACCCCTGCACTAGATAAAAGCAAAACCATTTAAAGTAGCTTTTTGAAAATAGTAATAAGTAACTAAAGATAAAATGTTGCATAGAAAACCACAGGCAACATACCATTAAAGAAAATCGTTTTGCTCCAAAAAAATGTGTTTTCTTGGCAAAATGATTTATCACATTCAACATAGGGATTCTGTGTGTGAATGTCTTTCAGGAAGTAGAACAAAAACAGCCTTAGGTATAACTAATATTTATTTTTTTGCAACACGATTAAAAAGCATACTCTCATCATGAGCTCAAGTTTGGCAGGACTTACATTATTAATACTGAGATGTGTTTGCTCATGCATTCACATTGATATCCTGGTACAATTAAACTTGTGGTGCAGAAGCCAAGTGTTGCATGATCTGTGGACAATTGATGCTGAGGCACATGCTTTTTTTATTTATAATTTCCTCATCTGGCTCATGAAATTATTTGCCCTGAGCTTTGTTAACTTGGAAATCTATCATATACATCTGCCCAGTGAGTTTTAGATTAGTGTTAAAACACGAGCAAAATACATTTTGCACAAAAGAATGGACATTGCACCATAATTATGACAGAAGAGTCAGGCATAAGAACCTGAGCTACAATATTGCTCGCCTTGTCATAAAAATTATGATTTTACTCCCTTCTCTACCTATTCTATCTCAATCCTTTCTAATTTAGGCTATGCTCCACTAATCTACTCTAGTCTAGTCCCTAGAACTCAGGAAAAAAAGCCAAAAGCAGAAATAAAATATCTTAACCTCTTGAAACTCAATCTTGTGACTTTTTTGGGGGGTGGATGGGTGGGGGGGGGGGAGGACGGGTGACACCTAAGAGTTAAGGTGAATACAGATCACCTTTATATTACATGGTTTGGTCCACCCATACATTGTGATTGGCAGATGACCTCCCACCTCACTGGGTTAAATGCATTTACTGAATCGTAAAAACAGCACGTTTGATAATGTTGCAACAGAAAGGCTTTTGGATTTTGTCTAGATGCATGACTTTTACAGCTTTTTTAATGCTTATGCGAATATGGATAAAATCAAAGCATTTAACATTTTTTTTTTTAATTGTCTATTTTAATTCTATTTTGCTGACATTTACCTTTCAACCTCACAACCTTAAAGGGTTACTCCAACTCTTTTTCATTAAATATTTGTTTGTTGTTTGTCTTTTTAATTTACAATGCACTATTGGGCATTAGAAATTAGGTCCCTCCACCCTCGCATGTAAATAAGGTTTAAACTTGCCTGGGATCCACTGTTGAGCGAAGCTCCCAGTGCTGGTTTCATTGCCCCTTCAAACTTTACTGCCTCTTTCATAAAGAAGCATTTGATTGGACCACTCTCACCAGCTCAGGGTACACTCTCTGAATCAGTGAGGGCAGGGAGTAAAGGGTTGGACATGGCAGGGAAGGATTAGTAATTTAAAAATACCCAGAGTATTGATATTGCAACTATTGCACAGATTAGGGACAGTGGGGAGGGCTACAATAAAGAAGAGATGACACATTGAAGCTTTAGGGTAATAGCTGATATAGGTTGTCACCAGTAACACAGTGCACACTGACAACAGATGTGTTTGTTTGCACAAAATTGACATTAAGCAGTCCAGAACATATGTGAGGCTGTTCCAGGTTGCCTAAGTCACATTTGCCAAGGTGTAACTAGCCCCCAGCACAAAGGTGCAAATGTCTACTTATGTGCATCATTTCAAGATGAAATGCTGCATACACTGACTTCTACCACCATGACCACTTCTAAAAGCAGAAAGTATCATTCAAATCACTACTCACTATACGTTTCCAGGCTCCATCAGCACCACAAGCAAATAATCATTGGAATTTAAAGCAGCTCTGTCATATTTTTATTTTCCTCTCTCTTATCCTCTTCTTATGCCACCTGCAATATAATCATTATAATCCCTACCTTTCCATATGCCTTTCATTTATAATGATTATCTTTTCTTCCTTGTGCCGGATCCCAATACCTATGTGCAGCCATTTTGTTCTACTTTGCCATGATGTCTGTTGGATTGATTTTACTGATGCATTGTGGGTAAATTTGATTGGCGACTGAAACAAAACCTTACGTTAAGCTCCTCATTTTGTCAGCTTTAGTTAACCTGCCTGCTTATCCATACTGTTTCTTATGTTTTTTTCTTAAAGAAAATTAGAGCACTATAAGTCATACTTTATGTTTCACTTTAAAAATTGTGATACAAAAGTGGTGATATATTCTTGCTGTTTTGAAAAGAATATATCATCATTTTTACACTTTTTATAATCCTGACCCCACTACAATGCTGGGTACACCACTGTCCCTGATGTTTTAATAATTACCATATAGTTGTATACCCATGCTGTAGGTTTACATGTTCTGGGTGTTTGATGTTTTATGGTTAGAGTACCCAACCAGAAATGTCAAAACCCTCTAAGGCTACAGCAAACCCTACAATCCTCATTTACATTTTTTTTGTAGATGTTATTTGTAACAGCACCATTTTAGTGAATATTTATGCTGCTTGCACACGCATGCATGTTTTGTCCTGTTCTTAAATATGGACATTTCTACTCAAATCTTCATTTTTCTAAAGCAAATTTTTAGATGTATTGGATGTTTTGGATTTTTATATGGTGAGGTATTCTTAGGCTTGAAATTGGCAGCAATGTAGTTGGATTGTATTCTTAAGAATCAGGAAATCGTGGTATCAAGTATTACTGTAATGCTTACACTAGAATTACACCTTTTTTTTTTTTACAAATAGTATTTTAAATTAGTGCTGCATAACTGTTCGTAGGTCAGCTGTATTCCATTGCCCTTGTTTGTACATGGTATATTGACAATAAAATTGAATCTGAATCTAATATATTCAATCCCTCCCTCTGACAAAAATGTGCACAGGTAGCTAGCAGCTAATCTTTACTGATATAAAGGGTTGCCTGAGAAGGACGTAAAGCATGAAAACTGTTATCAATGTATTCCCTAACCTCTTCCATGTGTCCCCGTAATGTAAGTAAAATCTTCTAAAATGGTTTAACTTAACTACTTGAATGGGTAGGAGGGGAGGGCATGGCACTTATGCAGGGGCGTATTAGCCGCGAGGCAAACAAGGCATTTGCCTTGGGCGGCATTTTTCAGGGGGCGGCAAAAAAGCCGCCCCCAAATGCCCAGGGCAAATGCCTAGTTAGCCTCGTGGCTAACAGACATGCCGGGCTGGCGGCTGGCGAGGGAGCTCTTCCCCTGAGCGGTCTGCTCAGCTCCCTCGCGCGCCGCAGAGTGAGCCTGGGAGCCGGAATATGACGTCATCTTCCGGCTCCCAGCCTCACTCTGCTGGCGGCATGAGAGGGAGCTGAGCAGAGCGCTCAGGGGAAGAGCTCCCTCGCTGCCCGCCCGCCCGCCCGCCCAGCAGCCACTGGACCCCAGAGAGAGGAAGAACCCCCCCAGCATTCCCAAAGGTAAGGAGGCTGGGGGGGTTAAATAAAAAAAAAAAAACACACAAGTGAGTGTGTGTATGTTAGAGTGTGTGTATGTTAGAGTGTGTGTATGTTAGAGTGTGTGTCTGTTAGAGTGTGTGTCTGTTAGTGTGTGTGTCTGTTAGTGTGTGTGTCTGTTAGTGTGTGTGTCTGTTAGTGTGTGTGTCTGTTAGTGTGTGTGTCTGTTAGTGTGTGTGTATCTGTTAGTGTGTGTCTGTCTGTTAGTGTGTGTCTGTCTGTTAGTGTGTGTCTGTCTGTTAGTGTGTGTGTCTGTCTGTTAATGTGTGTGTGTGTGTGTGTGTGTCTGTTAGTGTGTGTGTGTGTTAGTGTGTGTTTGCCTGTGAGTGAGTGTGTGTGTTTGCCTGTGAGTGAGTGTGTGTTTCTGTTAGCTAGTGAATGCGTATCTGTCAGTGAATGTGTGTGTTTGTATTTAGAAGGCGGAGCAGGGGGGAAGGGTTGGGTGGCGGTTGCGCGGGTGGGGGTAGCATGGGGGGGTGCCTGAGTTTTATCCTGCCTAGGGCAGCACAAAACCAGGATACACCACTGCACTTATGGCACAATGACCACCAATAAACCTTCTTACTCATCGGTGGGACATCACTAATGTAATCCCATTCCTCATGAGGAATATTGCAGATATTAACTCATAGTATGTTTGAGATTAAGATTGTGAGGTACCCCTATAATGTGGCATCAGAGAGAAAGAAAGAAAGAAAGAATGAATAAGTAAAGTACAATTAAACAAAGTAAATCATATGTAATAAGGTAAATACAAATATATAATAAAGTTAATGCACAGAGCAAAGTCTTAAATAGAAACTCTACAAGTATCCTGCTTAATATTCTAATAGTGCAAGAAAACAATATATGTACACAAACCACAGGGCAATAAGTGCTCAATAAACTGTAAGCAGAAAAAAACCTCCCTGAACAGGGTAGGACTTCCCCAAATACTTCCTCTTGTCTTCAATAGAATGCATACAAAAAGGTAGGGGATAATCTCCTAAATCAATGATAAGAACAGAACATAGCGTATAACTGTGTATATGAATAAACCATAAGTGTAGAATTCACAAATGGCTACTCACACTTTCACTGGAGTTAAAAAGCCTTTAGAATAAATTCCTTTTTCAGCATAAATGCCTTTTCAGAATCAATTCTTCCATCTATATTCAATGTCTCATGGATTGGCTAAAAGGTGTGTGCTCAAGAAAAAAATGCAATACGATTGTAGTGCATATTTAAAAATGTAGTAAAAATAAATTTAATAACTTACATCAAGATATAAAACAATAGATGTAATCTCACTGTCACCACCAGGGGTCCAACGTGTTTCGTCCATGTATAAGACTTCCTCAGGGACTTCATTGACAAGAAATAACAGGATACAAATGAACAAATGAATTAAATAAGTTAATATTCTAATAGTTGTTTTTTACCATTGTTCTTTACTATTATTATATATTATTTACTTCACTTATATTTAGTTACTAACTTAAGTTCATATATAGTTAATGGCAACTATTAAGCTGGAGTTTCCTTGTGCACTTCTCCTCTATGTGTATGTTAGTATGAGTTTGATATTATTTTTTCCATACTCCCGATGCTATTGAGATGTTATTAGTATATGCAGCAATTGTTCATATTATAGAAACTTTCTTAAAGTGCTTTAAACTCTTTTACTGCATCCTAGGTCTGTAGTCATTTTCAAGAACTAACAGTGTCGGAATATTTGACCTTTAAGCAACTTCATTGTCAAAATATCTGGATTCCTAAATAGTGATGTCCCGAACTGTTCGCCCCAACGGTTCGCCATGAATGGTTCGCCACGGACTCATCATTGAGTAAACTTTGACCCTGTACCTCACAGTCAGCAGACACATTCCAGCCAATCAGCAGCAGACCCTCCCTCCCAGACCCTCGCACCTCCTGGACAGCATCCACTGTGAAGCTGCATTCTTAGTGAGCTGTCCAGGAGGTGGGAGGGTCTGGGAGGGAGGGTCTGCTGTTGATTGGCTGGAATGTGTCTGCTGACTGTGAGGTACAGGGTCAAAGTTTACTCAACGATGAGTCCGCGGCGAACCGTTCGTGGCGAACCGTTCGCGAACCGTTCGGCGAACAGTTCTGGACATCGCTATTCCTAAACTATCATAATCTGTGTCTCAGATATAGTTCTAAAATATGTCAGTTCATGGGTATGTATATGATGATCTATGAATGTTTAGTTTTTTTCTTGCTTTTTAATTTCCTAATAAACAGAAAACATATAGTTATATCCTTTGCCATATTTTTCTGGCTGACAGATCATTTCCCTAAGCATTGCAAATGCTTTTAGCATTGCACCCCTGAAGCCTTGGTCTTTTGTTGGTAACATTCATTGTAATTGGTAACAATAAGTGCCTTGCTCTAAAATTTTCATTACTGTTTCTTTAACATCAGATAATCTTTATGCAAACCTGTCCGAAAAATCTATCTGGGGTACAGATTCCTTGACTATTGTTTAGCAATACCTCAGAAGGGTTGAGGAAGAAGAAAAATCAAGACACAGCAGCCACTGTATTTTTCCATAAGCAGTAACTTCGAGCCAACATAAATGCCATTCAGTAAACACACATTGCATTATGGGTCATTGTGTTCTGTTTAAATGACTTTTATTATGTTCCAAAAGCAAACAAACTATATTCCTCTTCATAATCTGTCAACATCCTCTTGGAGGACTGTGACAATGTTTGCTCTCCAAATGTTCTGCCCATTTAATTTGAGATCCGTACAAAGGTATTGTACCTCAAAACAGAGCATCTAATTCAGTGTGATCCATCAATATCTTATATAACCACCACTAAGAACATTTTAAGCACAATTATTATTTCATGAACTGCATATTTAATAACCTATTTAGTTTTAAATCCATTTTGTTGGAACAAACATCTATTCCTTCTTGTGTGATATTTATTGTGTATATGATATTTCTCTAATGATGTACTCTAATTGTGCATTTTTAATGTTGCATGATTTACCATGACGTGATACCATTCAATAGCATGTGTCTGCATTAAACTCATCAAGATTGTATTACTGCACATGAGTTTAAATGTCAGATTGACACACCCTTTATTCTGCTGTACTCGGGTGTCTATTATAACAAAGGCACACACATGCTAAGCACGCATGACACAGGAAATGCTGTTCATTAGAAAATAATTTTTTAAGATGAGGTAAACAATGTACCATTGATTTTTTTTTTTACATGAACTAGTAATGTGAGACAAGATGCAAGATATGTAATACTTTTTATGGTTGTCCTTATTGATAGGTTATGGTAACCCGACTATGTCTAAGTGTTGCAGGTTTTACAGGAGACTGCTGCACATCACATTTTTGACTTTTGAGTCTTTTGACTAATATTACTGGGTTTGGACTAGATAGAGTGAGTGAAGGACCACAGCAAGAATTTAACACAGGAACTTAGTAGCCACGGTTTCAATATACCCATTCTTGTTTTCAACTTAACTACATACTCTTTCAAAGGATTCTGTGAGGTTGATGTTTACGTAAACATTCCTGATTAAATGTTGTGTAAGTATTCCAACTATGAAACTGTGCATCCAGTCCTGACATTGTTTGCAGACTAACCATGAACCTGTACGGTTACCCTAGACCAAACGCCTAGTTATCAAGTATACTGTTCGCCGAACGGTTCACCACGAACGGTTCACCACGAACGGTTCGCCACGAACTCATCATTGAGTAAACTTTGACCCTGTACCTCACAGTCAGCAGACACATTCCAGCCAATCAGCAGCAGACCCTCCCTCCCAGACCCTCCCACCTCCTGGACAACTCACTAAGAATGCAGCTTCACAGTGGATGCTGTCCAGGAGGTGGGAGGGTCTGGGAGGGAGGGTCTGCTGCTGATTGGCTGGAATGTGTTTGCTGACTGTGAGGTACAGGGTCAAAGTTTACTCAATGATGATGAAAGGCATAAGGCTATCCTAACTATAAGATAAGGTTAGGGACTAATGAAAGTATTTAGAAAATTGGGCAGACTAGATGGGCCGAATGGTTCTTATCTGCTGTCACATTCTATGTTTCTATGTTTCTATGAGTCCGCGGCAAACCGTTCGCGAACCGTTGGCAAACCGTTCACGAACCGTTCGGAGAACAGTTTGGGAAATCACTAACAATGAGCCTTGCTTGCTTTCTTGTTCCTGGTCCAGCCCATGTCCCAAATAACTCCAGAATAGGAGTTACTATGCTCCATCTGTACCTCAACATGGCCCAACATCTGAAGAGAAGAGGACTTTGGAGTTCTTTAAGAAGAGGCAAAGCCAAAAGGCCAAAGACCAAAAGCATCCATCTTAAAATAAGAAGCTTCAGAACTGGCATCACTGTGCTATTTTCAATTTTAGAATGTAATAAAAGTCAAAAAAGGCACAAAACAAAAGTGACACACAAAATAATTCTGTCCATTTTTCTAGGCTGAGAGCAATACACTTTGCCCCATATGAATTAATATGGAGTTTATGTTGTAAACTGTATTGCTACCACAAGCTACTTTCATATTTCCCAACATTATAAATTGGACAAAGAAGGATACATTAATTTTAGCGGTGTGCATGGGAGTGAAGACAGGGGTGGGGTTGTTCTGAAAAACCTAAGGTGACAGCAGCTAAAATTTAATTTAGAACAAGAATAGTGTATCTTATTTACACAGACTGAAGCACATTTATTGTAGTTTAAAGACACATCAATAGGAGTTGTATTTCAGTGGAGCTCTGTTATACATTCAGACAAAATAATATGGAGCTGACAGAAGAGAGTTACATTAGGACAGGAAAATGGTAAAGAAGGATTTGGGCACAAAATAGGGACTGGTCCTCATAAATAGGGACACTTGTGAGCTATGCACTTCTAAGTAAATATGTTTATCACATAGTAATAGGGGTTTTCATTTACTTTCCTTATGTGTGATGAATAGCTGCCAGCTGTTATAATGTCTGCAGCCAGCAAATACGTATATTACCACGTTTGGTGAACAGAAACTTGATCCAGTATTCCTACATGTAGCAGAGAATTGTGGGAGTTACAATATGTTTCAATAAAGTTTACTGAGGTAAAAGAACTAGAAATTGTGATAGCTCTGCTTTAAGTCTTCATTTTCAAGTGCAACATTATGAGCAGTAATAAGCCCTCCACTGTATTGTTTGCGTTGCAACACTTTCCCCTACAATTACTATATAATAAAACAGTGACATCTAGTGGTTCAATTCAACAGTGTAACACTTGATTTTCGTGTCTCTATTTGGTTATCACAATACAAAAGATACTATGCTGTGCTGCAGTTTAGAAAAAGTGTTGTGCGCAATGCACAGACATTAGCTAATTTTTGTGCATAATACAACCTTAAACTGTTTTGATTTAACCTTTTCCATCAAATTCATAACTCGTGTATTTTTCCTGCATTCGCTTCACATTCAGAGATGTTCAAGTTAGGCACTTAGCCTTTTTTGCATCTTTTGTTTCAAATAATCTATATTAAATATTAGCAAAAGTATTCCGTAAAGTGACATTTGCCGACAGGTATAGTTCTGAACAAAAGAAACAAAGTTAAGTCTCTCTTGCTTTGAGGAAGCGACAGACAGACAGACAGACAGACAGACAGACAGACAGCAGTTTAATTTGTAAAGAGAATTGAACTGATAAAATATTTTGTCACTTACATGTTAATCAACAAAGGAATCAATAAGAAAGGATAGCAAGGTATAACCAGCTACTTGGCTCAAAATGAAGGAAGTGGAAATATGACAGAATTATATAAGGTATATGGCTAGATTGAACATTTAACAACAGTTGAGTCCATTGTTGTCTAAAAGAAACACAGCTGGCAGGTAAAAGAGAATTATACCTGATAAATCTAGAATCCTAAAATGCAGCATGTCTGGGAATGTTCTGCCATTTTTCAGCATTGTTTATCCTTGGCCTTTGCATAATGTCTCATATTGTCTGTCATTTTTACCAGCAACTGCTTCCTTGTAGAGACTGAACCCCTTATGTTAGTGTGACAATTCAGAATAAATGGGCTCTCCTAGAAGGGCTGCAGACCCAGTAAAGTGTTAAACATACAAGTGTCAATGTCTTGCTGAGCACAGGTGCAGGGGAAAAAAATCCCAAATAAAGAGACAAATGTCAGCACAGGTCTTTATGCAAAAATCAGACAAACTAAGGAGTAAAGATGGAATAAGAAACAAGTTGAAGCTGAATTAACTTAATTAAAGTCCACAGCTATTTAATTAAAAGGTCAAAGGCATCAACAAACAGTTCAAAATTGCCATGCACATGCAAATTAAAGTGTAAAGGTTAATACAAACAGGTCTAAACCAAACACTGGCATTGATCATCTCCATTTTGATTATTAGACTCAGAGATAATTCTGTGGATTATAGAAATAATGAAAGGTTCCAAGATGATATCACTTCATGGTAGCCATTTTGTTTGAAGCAAAACAATTGGAAGATAATAAGATATTAAAGGGTTTGTTGATTTCACGTGTGGTGCCTGGATTATGTATGTGCAGAATTTCACTATGACCTGAACCTGGATTTGGGTACTTTATGCCATTAACCTCCGCAGATCCTCTCAAACTCTATGAAATTGGATGGTGAACATCAGTGGACAGATATTTTCAGGTCTCTTCAGAGATGTTTGATTTAGTTCAAGTATGGGCTTAAGCCACTCTTGTGTTGTCTTGGCTCTGTGCTTAGGGTCACTGTCCTGTTGGAATGTGAACCTTTGGCCCAGTCTGAGGTCCTGAGTGCTCTGGTCCAGGTTTTCATAAAATATCTCTGTTTTGCTGCATTCAGCTTTACACCAACCCTAACCTGTCTCCCTGTCCTGGATGCTAATAACACCAAAGGCATGATGCTACCACCACCATGCTTCACTATTGGCATGGTATTGCACAGATGATGAGTGTTGCCTGGTTTCCTCTAGACATGACACTTTGAGGCCAAACAGTTAATTTCATCAGACTAGAGAATATTGTTTTTCACATTCAGAGAGTCCTTTCTGTGTTTTTTTGTGCAAATTCCAAGTGGGCTTTCATATGTCATGCAGTGAGTAGAGACTTTCATATGGCCTTTCTGCCATCAAGGCCAGATGGGTAGAGTTGTCCAGTGATGTATTGCCCTTCTGCAAATCTCTTCCATCTCCATATATGAGCTCTGGAGCTCCTCCAAAATGACCAATATGTTCTTGGTCATCTCTCTTACCAAGGCTGTGACAGCAGCAAAGAAAGAGGACTATGGAAGGGCTATTCACCGTGATATATTCCTTGGGTAACGCTGATTGGTTGTCTTTGTCTTATTGAAATATCTTATTTTCTTTGCTGCTTAGGTGTCAGTTAAGAAAGGGTTAAAGAAAATATGAAGCCTCATGTATTGCATTAAATGTCTCATTATTTAAACAGGGAATGTATCATTTAGGGGTTAAGAAGACTGTTTCCAACACAAGAGGCTAGTACTTTTGATTGAATGTGTAAGTGCTTTGACAAACATTATAATGGAGACAGTTTCGACTGCTGCTGGTTCTCTCTGCACAAAGAATAGAGAAACTTGGAAAGTTGCCTTATTATCACTAGATATTTTATTCTGCTGTCTCCAGTCAGTGCCTGAATCTTATATTAGGCGGAAAAGTAGTGTCCCATCAATTCATAGCTATAGTGCACATTGAACTATTCTTGTTTCCGAATCTGCGAGAGACAATTCTTTGTGAGTCCTTAGTTATTGTATCTCTCAAAGTAAAATTAAGCAAATACCTAGACATATTAAACTAATAAGGCTTTGTATAGTCATGGTCAGATTTTAATCCAGACAACCACAGGCATAATGACTAGAGATTGTCCCATGAACTACAAATAATGATTTTTTTTTTGATTTTTTTTTTTGGTTTTTGTTTTAATTGAAACATCTTTACTGGGAAACACATATAAAATTTGTACCTCCACATGGCTTATATAGATTTAAAAAAAATGTTATGGGGAAAGATAATGTAACTGTATTAGTCCAGTGATGCAAATGTAAAATAGCAGCTGAAATGTAGTATCTTGTAATACCTTTTTATTGGACTAAGAATTTTGTAAAGAGAAACTTTTGGGGGAACCTTTGTACAGCATTTCAGAGAAAGGGATGTTCTCGGGAAAGCTTGTACTTCCAAAATTCTGTTAATCCAATAAAAAAGTTAATACAAGAGCCTAATTTCAACTGTTATTGGGAAATATAGTCTTCTGAATGGCACTAAGACTGCGGAAGTGAGATCCCAAACTACAAAATTACATTAGCATTTAGATGGATCTTGTGCACCTTGTAATAATCATTGAGAAATGCTAACACAATTAAAGTGCATTTTTTTTTGTGTGTGTGTGCACTAGAGTTGGAGCACTCACAAAATACATGCAGTGCCTTCACACAGTAGCATACCAAGGGGGAGCGGTGGGGCAGGTTGCCCAGAGGGATAGGTGGGAAGGGGTGCAGAGAGCTCCAAGTCATTCCGACCACTCTTTAAAGCATGGCTGTGCCAGACCAGGCTAAGCACCGGCCGTGATGCTGCCCCCTGGAATATTTTTTTTTTTTTTTTAAACATTTTAATTGCATGGCAATAGTTTACAGACCTAAATCAGGCTAAACGTGTTTTAATTGGGTCTATATTCAGGAAACGAGGTAGAACTACATGTATTGTTTCACATGGATGGATTATACAGTATAATAGCTTTTTAAATTGAAAGCAAGTTGTATGATTTCATAAATAACAAGGGTGTGTCACATCTTTAGGGAACTATAATAAAATCCGTTTGTAACATGACAATTGTTTGCTATTTAAAGTGTCAAAAAGGAAGAGACAGTTTGAGAAGAGTTGTATTAACATCAAATAGGCAATGGTCTCCCTTGACATCACTATTTTTCATTTTAGACAATATGTAATTGCTTTAGCATCTCTTTCGGATTGTACACAAATCAAAGTAATCTGTTTTAATATCAGACCTATTAAAGATGAAAGAACAATGGCATCATTCGTTTAGCTTGAGCATAAGCCATGTCTCATACAAAATTCCATGACAAATATACGTTGTGGCCCACAATCCAAGAGGAGATTACTTATCAGCCTAAATGTATATCTGCTGGCCAAAAAAAAATAAAAATTCAGCCATTACATGATGCATATCTCAGTGTATTCGTAAGGCAAGTTGTGGTGATTTGAGAACCAATTTTCAAAATTTAAAAAAAGGTTGCACAAAATAATAATTATAATACAAATGATAAACATTGAAGCAGATTCATTTAACATCTTATTTTGGAGAATTAAAAACCAATCTAGAAAAGCTGAAGTCACAAAAATAATGACAGAGCTATAAAAAATTCTCAGTTTTTGCTGCATTGGACATTTCTTTCCAACTTTGGAATCTTTAATTTGATTTTTACTAGTCAGTTCTTAAGTCAGAGGTTATAAACATGCTTTAGTATAAACCAAAAAAGAAGATTCGGGATATGGCTATGTCAATCTACAGAAGAAATATAAAACAAAACATAGTGTGATATTGTTAAAGATACAATATTATATGCGCAACAATCTTTTGCACTCACAAGATATAGATGATAAAAGCGCTCTTAGGGTGCCTCCCCTGGAATAATGGGGGGCTAGTTGGTATTGCTTGTCACCTCTGGATCCTTGTTCCACCAAAAAGACATCCACAGGTCAGGGTTCAGCATTAAAAAATTTATTTAAATAAAAGGTGTAGTCACCATATTCAGCATAGGATATAAATAGCATAAAATAGTCCTACGTGTTTCGTTCAGCAAGAACTTCCTCAGGGACCACAAATAAAAACAATTATCATGTATCAATATACAATACATAAAATAAACATATCCTATACAAACCCCCCCTCCCTGTGTCCTTAAATAGGGCTAATCCCTAGAGTCCATTGGTGGATTCAGTGGGAGTGTAAATCCTTCCTGTTCTTGATTGGAGGAATAATCTCACTGGGCAGCTGTTCTTCATTCAGTAATTTCATAATGCGTGCTTTTTTTCCGGCTTATACCGGGGATATTCTATTTCGCCGAAACAGGAAGTGACGTCACGGTTGCTTCCGCGTTCCAAATGCGTTCCACACATAACATTCCCATAGCAACCAAGCGTGATCGAGCTGTTCAAAGATCACCCATAACCAAGGGAGAATAAACCCCCACTCTACTAAGGAAAAGATTATTAGACCTATACATTGCAAAACAATTGATCATTAATCATTATTCACATCTAATATATGTAAAGTATCATCCTCCTATAGTGTTATCATTAGAATTTAATAATAATAAGAATAACAATATAAAATCATAATAACATTAATCCTTATTCTACCAATACTAATAATATCTCAAAATATTATAAGTCAAAAGACTTAATATTCTAAAGTGCTTAAGTGTCTCATATAAATCATTACAAAGTGATTATTTTTTTTTTTTTACACTATGTTTTGTTTTATATTTCTTCTGTAGATTGACATAGCCATATCCCGAATCTTCTTTTTTGGTTTATACTTTGTATGATATAGGTAGCTTATTTGGGTAGCGACCTAGGGAGGCTGTTACGCATCTTTACAAGTTAAGTACTATTGCTTTTTTAAATTTGTTATTTTGTTTGTATATCGTCGGAGTTGTACTTGTAAGCTATTGTTTGTAACCCATTCTTTTCTCTAAACACACATATCTATTGTTCCAATAATATGGCCACTAATATGAATTTTTTATCTGATTTACAATCTGATCGGAGACGAAAATTTGAGGCTATGTTTCAGGAGTGGGATAAACCCCAACCATTTAAAGGGTTGGATGAATTATTTAGAAAAAAAGAAAAATTACTCTCTGCCGAAACCAAGAAATGGTGGGGGGTAGCGTATTTAGAGAACTATTTAAAGGAAGGCCTCATACCACGAGGACTCAGAATTGACAAAACACCTGCCTTTGGGCTAGAGGATGATCTATTTCTAGAGGAGTGGGACACTATTCTCACAAATTGTTCTTTCCAGTTGATCCAATTGATTATTAGACACTCAAAAAAAATACAGAATGAATTGGAGGCTGAACTAATTACTTTAGATTCTAACCCCACCATTGATGTAAACAGTAAGGAATATAAAGAGAGAGAAGAGTCCTTACATGATAATATTAAAAGATTGGATGAGAAAATTGCTGATACCAAAAATAGAAAAATATAGTAGAGATAAGTTAGATAAATCACTTAATACTTTTGCCACAAAAAATAGATTGACCCGTAGAAAGAGACGCCCCTCCATTTATAGGAGAGCTATACCGGGATCCCCAAGGGGGAAGGTTAGGACTAATTCTCACTCTAGGGTCACACAAAGGGGCAGACAACATTCTATGAATGATCCATACAAAATGCCCAGTAGGGAAGATCTCCCTAAGTCTCCAGATCCATGGGAGACACGTAATAGTTTTGGCAGAGATACACGTAGGATACCACAAAATGGAAGATCCCCAAAGAATTGTAGGGGCCCATTGCCTTTGAGAGGTGAAATAAGGAGATCTGAGGGACAAAGGGTCAGTAATAGAAATAACAGCTCATCCCCTGTGAGAAGGGAAGTAAATAGACCCCATATGTTAACATCTAGAGGCAGAGATAATTCAGATAATTTTGTATCTCAATATAATGATTCTATTGTAAATTTTCAGGGGAAACCGAGAGGTCCCAAAGAAAAGACTATAACCAATTACTTTCGGCCCAGGGCAGAGACCTGGGAACATCCCAACCGCTTTGCAACTCTATGCCAGGATTCCCCAGTAAAGAGAATTCGGACGGAGGACTAGGATTAACTTCTTTAGATGGGGGTTTGTTGAATGAGAAAGAACTGAGCAAGGGGATTTTTAATCTAACTCCAACTCCACTCTCAGATGAGGAAATTAATTTGTTATCAAGGGGTTTGAAATTTGCCCCAAATAGAAGGGCCAATAATTTTGAACTTTATATTGATTTGAAAAAGTTTATCCGTTCTCTAACAATTAAAAGGCATTTTTTATTACATCCACCTGAGATTGAAACCGGTGGTGGGGGCATCGATGCTGATTATAGATTTCGCCCTAAGTCCCATTTTTTCCTTACTTATAGTAAAGGTCCTTTTTTAGAAACTTTTGAACATTTGGTAGACCAACAATTCCGAAATATGATGAAGGGTACCAATAGGAATAAAAAGAATTGCTCTCTAAATCTAAATAAAGAGGAAGAAAATACACTTAAACGATTGATTGAAAAAGATGATATAATTATCAGGGAAGCAGATAAAGGGGGGGGGATAGTATTAATGACTACTACATATTATCTCCAGGAAGCAGCACATATCTTGGGGGATAAAGATACCTATAGTGTACTTAGAGGTAATCCAACTAGTCGGTTCAATGTAGAGCTCCAAATAATTTTGAATGGAGCTAAAGAGAGAGGTACCATTTCACAGAAAAATTATGATTTTCTATATCAAAAAAATCCTATTATCCCTATTTTTTATTTTCTTCCAAAGACGCACAAGCGTCTCACCAACCCTCCTGGGCGACCTATAATCAGTGGCATTAATTCACTGACAGCCAATCTGTCGGCTTATGTTGACTCACGATTACAGAAATATGCCCAAGGGGCACCTTCATATGTAAAGGATACAAAGTCTTTTCTCCAAGAGGTTGAGAACATTGAATGGGATCCGGAGTACAGTTGGGCCACCCTTGATGTGACCTCTCTGTACTCAGTGATTAGCCATAATTTGGGTCTGGAGGCAGTTGACTACTTTATGAAGCAGGATTTGGAGTTACCAATGGATATTAGAGAGTTTATTTTTTCCGCTGTTCAATTTATTTTATATCACAATTATTTTTTCTTCAATGGTGATTTTTTTCTACAAATCACGGGGACTGCCATGGGAACCAAGTTCGCCCCCAGTTATGCCAACACATACATGAGAAGATGGGAGGAGTTGTTTGTATGGTCTGGACATGGCTGGAGGGCGAACTTGGTCCTATGGCGGCGTTATATTGATGACATTATTATTATTTGGAAAGGGTCTTCTGCCCTGTTTGATGATTATGTCAACTTCTTGAATGATAACGAATATAATCTGGTTTTCACCCCCATTTGGAATAAAAATGAGATCAACTTTCTTGATCTTTGTTTGTCGCATGATTCAAGACAGATAAGAAGTAAATGTTTTTTTTAAACCTACTGATGGGAATGGGTTCGTTCACCGCAAGAGTGGGCACTATGAACCTTGGCTTAAGGGTATAGCTAGGAGTCAGTTTACCCGAC
>OW240916.1:234981118-235060261 GCA_933207985.1 Pelobates cultripes
ACCCGTCGCACTTTAAAAAAAAAAAAAACGAGCGCAAAAAAAAAAATTAATCCATGTTCGCCCTTCGAGGGCACGCCGCAGACTGACTTGAAAGCCACCCAATCAGAGTGCTCTGTGTCATTTTACACAGCATGGGAAAGTTCTTTTGAATTTTCCCACGCTGTGTAAAATGACTCAGAGCACTCTGATTGGTGAATAACCCACCAATCAGAGTGTTCTAAGCCTAATTGCAGGGCGGGGGAAGGCTTTATAAGCCTTGACCTGCCCTGCAGAGCTCAGTCTGCGGCGTGCCCTCGAAGGGCGAACATGGATTATTTTTTTTATTTTATTTATTTTTTTTAAAGTGCGACGGGTATAATGGATTTTTATTTGGCCTTTTTGGGGGCTGAAGAAAGAAGATTTTAGAAAAAAGAAGACGTCAAATGGTAAGTTTATTTTTTTTTTACAGGTTAGTTATTTTATTCCCCCCTCACTATTTTTAGGGTGAGGGGGGTAGGTAGGGGATAGGTTTTTTTGGGTGGGGGGGTGACTAGGGGCTTGGGACCCCTAGTCACCTTGATTGGGGGGGTGTTTCATTTAGGGCCCCCACCCACTGCTCAGGGGTGGGGGTCAGGGGTGGGAGGACAGTAGGTCCCCCCCCTTATTGTTTTATTAGGGCCCCCACCCACCGCTCAGGGGTGGGGGCCAGGGGGGGAGGACAGTAGGTCCCCCCCCTTATTGTTTTATTAGGGCCCCACCCACCGCGCAGGGGTGGGGGCCAGGGGGGAGGACAGTAGGTCCCCCCCCCTTATTGTTTTATTAGGGCCCCCACCCACCGCGCAGGGGTGGGGGCCGGGGGGGAGGACAGTAGGTCCCCCCCCCTTATTGTTTTATTAGGGCCCCCACCCATCGCTCAGGGGTGGGGGCCGGGGGGGGAGGACAGTAGGTCCCCCCCCTTATTGTTTCACTGGGGCCCCCACCCACCGCACAGGGGTGGGGCCAGGGGTGGGGGCCAGAAGTTCCCCCCCATATCTTTATTTAGGGCCCCCACCCACCGCTGAGGGGTGGGGGCCAGGGGGGGAGGACAGTAGGTCCCCCCATATCTTTATTTAGGGCCCCCACCCACCGCTCAGGGGTGGGGGCCGGGGGGAGGACAGTAGGCCCCCCCCTTATTGTTTTATTAGGGCCCCCACCCACAGCTCAGGGGTGGTGGCCAGGGGGGGAGGACAGTAGGTCCCCCCCCTTATTGTTTTATAAGGGCCCCCACCCACCGCTCAGGGGTGGGGGCCGGGGGGGAGGACAGTAGGTCCCCCTCCTCATTATCTTCTTGGCCCCCACCCGCCGCTCAGGGTGGGGGAGGACAATAGGTTGCTCACTGTTTAGTAGACATGCCCCTACTCGCGGTATTGCGAGTAGGGGCATTTGGGAGATTTTAATCTCCCTTGTGCTATTATGGGGGTCATATTGACCCCCATAGAGTGAGAGGGGGTACTGGGGGGGGTTTTATGAAGTGGTGAGGAGCACTGCTCCCTGCCGCTTCTATCTTTACATATTACAAGGAGGGAGCTGCGTGCCGGTAGCTCCCTCCCTGTAATAAACTGCACGAACAAACATACACTGATACATTGTGTTTGTTTGTTCGGCTGATATTTCTATTCACTCATTCGTCTGTCTGATGAATGAGTGAATAGATGAAATTCCCGTTCGCATGTCCAGGTGTTTCACTGGGCATGTGCGGGAATCTCAGTGTCTGCCTAGTGTGGGCTGATGACGTGTCCCACAGGGACTTCACCTACCCACACAAAGAGGGCGGCGCCCTGAATCAAGATCGGGGCAGAAAATAAGGATTAAAAAATAGGTAATGTGGGGGGCTTAGGGGCATTTGGGGGTGACTAGTGGGTCAATTGGATGTAGTGGAGGCGGGAGGGGGGGTTAAAAAAAAAACGAGATTCGGCATGACAGTGCCGCTTTAAAAACAATAAAGATGGCCACCGTTTTGAACAAGGCCTATGTGCTGATTGATGCTATTTTTTTCAAGGATTGTATTGTAGTATATTGTATGTAGTAATTGCATTAAACATTACATTCCCCACGATTACACTTTATTTGTTAATGATTTGTGATTAGTGGTTAATTATGGAAAATAAATAGCTGTCAGGACCTTAGCTTGTAATGGATATTGTAATAGAAACAGAAAACAATGAATTTTTTAATTAGTGTCCTGTTAGATATACTGCAGTTGCTGTATATTGATCCCCACCACACAGATACTTAATTTATGTTATCATATGTTTTTTATGCTATTTATGTTACATTACAAATATAAAGCATAAACATCTCAGTTTTGCCAATAAATTCAATGTCACCTAAGAGGAATTGTTAAAAAAAAAAGAACATTTAAAGGGAAATTTCATTTCTGTGGAAGTTACATTATTAAATAAAACACTTCAAATTACAATTTATGTTAATATTTTTTCATGTGTTGCTCCATTGCCTTTTAAACGTATATTCAGCAATGAATTTCACAATCCAGTTCAGTCAAGAAATAAACATGTGTTTCTCTTAGTTTTCTTTATACTTGATTCTCCTGCCTACACGCCAGCTTTATAGAGCTGGAGGCTTCTAAACAGGAGTTCCCATTAGCTCTCCTGAGGTAAGTCCTGCAATGCCGGGCTAGATCGATTGTTTGCTGAGAGCATTAGCTGATCTCTCTCAGCCAAAGAGCTAAGCCCTGCACCACCAGGCTTATCAGAGACGGAGCGCTTCTGGCTCTCTGTAGCCTGTAATGGAGCTAGGGGTCACCACGGTTGACCCCAAATAATAGGTCTACAATAGATTGACTACTTAAAAGGGTGTTTGAGGGTGGTCAGGGGTACAAGGTTGCTCTGGCCACCATAATCACTACATCACCTTAATCACCAACTCCCACTACCCTTAACCCTGCAAGTGTAATTATTGCAGTTTTTAATCACTGCAATAATTACCTTGCAGGGTAAGTCTATCAGACAGCCACTAGAGGGACTTCCGGGTTCTTAAAACACAAAAAGTGTCTTAAAGGACGCTGGACGTCCTCACGCTATGCATGAGGACCTGCAGCATTGATGGAATCCCCATAGGAAAGCATTGAATAATGCTTTCCCATGGGGAGGTCTAATGCGCACGCGGCCATTGTCGCACATGCGCATTAGTTCTCCCCCGCCATCATCAGGAGTGTGGGCGGAGCCTGATACAGCGCTGAGGGACATCAACGCTGGATTAATGTAGGTGATTGAAGGGGTTTTAACCACTTCAGCAACGTGGGATAGGGGGCGGGAGTGAGTGCGGCACAGCAGGATTGTGCATTGCCAGAAAAACTGATTTGTTTTCTTGGCACTGGAGAGTCCCTTTAAATAACATTAAAGGTATTGAAACAATGCTATCACAGTGTTTATCACTCTCTGAAATGCTAGTGTAATGCTAACATTGAAGTGATATAGTCCATGCATGTCTTCCCCTTTAATGACTGTAGAAATGATAAAACCCATTCAAACTTCCTTTACTGTTTGGAAGTAGGGGGTGAGCTGATATGGCATTACGTGAGCTACCAGTGACTTGTGACTGATACATTTGTTGCTGCACAGGGTGGTACTTATTCCTAAGGTATAAATGGGGGTGAATGAAGCTTTATGGACTATATTTCATTTGTAAAATACATAAAAGTAAAAATGTTTATACTCAAATCTGCAAATTAAGGGGTTAAGTCCTAGTAAGCATCCAGTAATGCTGAATACATTTACTTAATTTAATTAAAGAAGATGGAGAATTTACTATACCAAATACATATGATTCAGCTGCAGGGCTAGCATTAGATGTTCAGGGGCACCTTACTGAACTATTGTCCAGTCATCCAACAAACCATTGACTGGCCCCTCAACCACCATCCACTCACATTACCTATCTCCACATATATACCGAACGAGGACAGGAAAGACTGCAGAAGAACTCGGGCCATTAGAAGAATCTCTGGACTATATTTTATTCCATATTTTTATTGTATTTTATTTTATTTCATTTTATATATTCTATAGTATCTACTTTTTGTACCCTTTTTATTTTAGTTATTTGTTTTATTATTATTTTTTTTATATTGGCACAACCTGTTGTTTGTACATTATCTACCTGACCCAATCCTCCTGGGCTCAAAAAAATGTCATTATTTTGTACTTATTTTTTCTGTAATTCTCCTCACTCCACTATATGTTTGCCTTTAACTCCTCGAAGTCTTCATCACCATATGCTAGAAACAATGAGCACCTCAAACTACACTCCAGACTCCTAGCCCGAAATAAAAAGTCAGTTTTAGTCTGCAACCCTTTTAGATAATGTAAAATGAAAGGGTTCTCAGTATCAGGAGCGTATCTGGAGCATTTGGCACCTGGGGCAGATCTTATATTTGGTACCTTTTTTGAGGTTTAGGCTTACCAAATCTTCGGTACCTCTTATTAAATCTAACCTCATAATAGAATGTTATTAAAAATCATTAACCTCTTGAAGAAAATGTATTCTTCTCCTATCTGGGAAGTATAGCTGTAATACAAATGACCATACTACTGAAAATTCGCCATTTACTTGGTATAATGGCCATTTCTCTCCTGAACAGGACTTGACCAGCTTCCCAAATCAGCAATCCCAGGGAGTCTTTAGTTTTCTCAACATCTGCTTCAGCCACACTGCAGCATTATGGCATAGACAGTGGTGTAACTACCACGATCACAGGGGTCTGAGCCCGTTACTCTAGCTGGCCCAGCTGCTGATGAGACCCCTGCGACCATAGTCTGCTGGCATACCTTTATGGCTGGGGCACTGCAGCACCAGCATTGTTGCGCAGTCGCAGGCTGACCGACTGGAAGTTAGTGCTGTGCTCCTTCCCTCCTGCCCTGTGTGTAGCGCGACTGAGTGGTCTGACAGGAAGTGTTCATTGAGAGAGCACTTCTTGGCAGACTGGTACCGCAACGGTGGAGAGCAGGTACAGAAGGGGGTGGAGAGACAAATGGAGGGGCTGCAGGGGATGGAGGAGAGACAATGGAGAGGCTTCAGGGAAGGGTGGAGAGAGACACATGGTGGGGCTGCAGGGGAGGGGAGGAGAGACATATAGAAGGACTGCAGGGTATGGGGGAGAGACAAATGGAGAAGCTGCAGGGAAGGGTGGAGAGAGACACATGGTGGGGCTGCAGGGGAGGGCAGGAATGACATATAGAGGGGCTTCCGTGGAGGAGGGAGAGACACATGGAGGCGAGGGAGGAGAGGCACAAATGGAGGGGTGCAGGAGAGGAGGAGAGAGACAATTGGAAGGGTGCAAGAGAGGGGGAGAGAGATAAATGGAGGGGCTGCAGGGGAGAGGGAGAGAGACACATGGAGGGACAGCAGGGGAGGGGGGAAGACACATCGAGGGGCTGCAGGGGAAAGTGGAGAGAGACACATGGAGTGCCATCACATCTATAGTGGCACTATATCTGTATACCTTAAAGCCAGGGATTTAGGCTTTAAATAAGGTGAGCTTAATACCTACCTTATAGTTTTACTGGTGTTATATTGATTATACTAGACAGTGGTGGCATCTTTCTCTTTTATTTTACCAGAGGGAACATCTTTATGAAGGAGTAGTGTGATGTTGTCCTAAGAGCATAACAGCCTTATATACAAAGTCAATAAATATAGGCTCCATCACATGTGAGTGGCCTGAACGTATACTAAAGATATATCACTTGAATATAATTACCATCTGTACTATATTTTTTGTTTCCTATATCTGTATTTTAGTGCTCCACTATAGGTATAAGAATATCTTATACCTTGTAGAAGGTGTACAACAGTCTATCGTTCACAGTTGTGCACTTATCAACATGGAATGCATTATTAGATACTCTTTCATTGGTGTCTTTTTCCTCCATGACTTTCCAGAATTTATGCTTTAATTTTCCCCTTGTGATGATGGTGCCGTAAAGAAATTGATACACACGGCGGGCTTGCTCACAAATCCAGCTTCTGTGAATGTAAGTATACATTCCAATACCAGTTTAATAACTCTTTATGTTTCATTCACTGTAACAAAGACATTGTAACCAAAAATCAATACTTTCCCATCAGAGGCCCCTGATTACTTACATACTCAGCCATGACTATCAATATAGTGCAAAACTGGATGTTGAGTATGGTTTTCACTTTGTAAGTCTTACAATCTCTTTCCTCTCAGGATAATGTGACAATTATATCTGGGGATCTTTGAACTACAGTAAAAACAACAGCAACAGTTTATGATCCCTGAACTAAGTATACATGGGTCATAACATCCAGCTCCACAATCCAGACCCAAAGCCTTGCTCTCTAATATTATCATTTTCATATGTGTTACTGCTAGCCTATCTATAGTCTAATGACTAAATATCATAATATAAAGTACAAAATATGCTATTTTTCTTATTGCATCATGCCAAATTACTTCCCCCCATCAATCATCGCTTACTTTCTGTACTCCTTCCCAGATTGTACAAACACTTTAATAAACATTATTCAAAAATTTTACCAAATTTATACATTAGGTATACTCTTCTGTAGCGGAGCTGCAATATTAAATCCCAATATCTCCGCTGGTACAGAAGGTAATCCAAAGTAAAGTGTTGAAAAGTAAGGCAATATCCCAAATACCCCAGTAACCGGACAAAACACAGTTCTGGGAGTCAACTGAGCTTTTATTCACAAGTCACAGTATTTATGCAAGTCCCCATGCAAGGGGTTTCCCTACTGACATTTCAGGGGTTATACTGTAGGGGACTACATGGGGGACTTAACAATCTGGACATTTCTCCCATCAGGCACTGCTGCCCGGAAGGGACACTCCCACTGAAATATCCCGTTAAGTGGATTATCCCTCCGGGCAGCAGAACTAACATTTTACATAAAAATGCATAACTTGTACATTATTCGTCTTATATTACTGAACGACCGTTCGGTAGATAGCTGGGGTCTGAGCGCACCTTTCGTGACAATCCCACTCAGATCCCAGCATAAATAACCAAATGCCGTACGAAATACACTTTCACATCATGTTCACCTGAAAGTACCGAACACCGATGGGGAAACACAATATTGAAAGACCGGAGCTCCCGAACGGCCTGGAAGCCCAGCAGTGTTCGCACCGTCGAGTAGCCGATTTTAGTTCCACGCACTCAACGAACAAACACAGCTGGGTGGACAAAGGATCCAAGATGGCTGCCCGCCGCGTGGTCGGTAGCCGAATGACGGCCACCTAGGAACATAATTAACTGCCGATTGCAACAATGTTGCAATCAGCTAATGGGAGCCACACGACCCTCTGTGTGTGGGCTCCTGTTCGGTACTTTATTTGTTTCACGAACAGCAGGTAAAGTCCCTGTTCGTGAAACGAACATATGAATGCTAGCAGCTTTTCGGCTGCTAGCATACGAATGCTCTATGGTATAACATTACTGGCATACAATCGAATACAACAGTCCAGCGGCTTGTACAGACAACCTTTGCGGGTACAGCAATGTGATCTAAAAGTGTCTAGGTTTGCCACATCTTCATTGTATGATCTGCGCTATTGTGTTACTGATACCTTTTTCTTGCGCTACATGGACCAATGTATGAAACTGCTCTTGATGGATACCCCTAGGACTTAGAAGATACAGGCTTATATACATCTGCCTTTGTCAGAATATAGTGCTCACCAATTTCAGTTTATTCATTATACGCAATGTAATTTTGTTTAGATAGCATTTATCCATTTTTGAAAAAAGAAAAGAGCTTATTAGATGTAAATAGTTAAACATTGGCTATACAATTATAAACCATTTAATCAATTTCCCCTTCATTCAGTTTTAAAATGAATAATGGAAGTATTATTATAATTATATTATACATTAATTAGAAATGACTTTTAATGTAATATTTTATGGACTCTAAACTGAGAGGTTAATAGTCCAAGGCGTATTTTCATTAAAGGATCTGAATTACTATGATAATATTTTCCATGTTGTTCAGATGTTCAATTTTATTTATATTCATTTCTATATATAATGTTCAGTTAGTTCAATTTTTAATACCATATTAATACAAATTCATTAAAATGCACTTAAAGGGAAACTGTCACTTCTCTGGTATATGCACCATTGAATGAAACACTGAAAATCACCTATAACTTGTGTTAACTCTTTTTTTGTGAAATACTGTTTTTATTTAAATTTATATTAAATATATAGCACACATCCTAATCCAGTTCAGACAAGGCATGGCCAGGGCTAACATTGCAAATGAACAGGCAAAATAGAAACAATGTTTCAGGTGCAAAGGACAGATCTGATTGATAGTGAAGTACGATGGAGGTGTCCTGATGCAGAATAAAGTAGTATGGATTCATTGGGAATAGTGTTGTTTAGTACAATTTCAGAAGGTTTCAGCTGGACCGTTTATATTATGTGATTGAGGTTAAGGTTAATAATATGGATAATTGGCTAGAAAATTATGTTGCTTGAGGAAAATGAATTATGGGGAATTAAGCTCAGATTTGCAAAATGTAGGCCAATCAGCTACACTGAAAACATTCTACAATTCAACTATATCTCCAACCTAGTTAATGCACAGAGCAATCCCATCTCACCAGTCACTCGAATGTAGCGTGGCCTCATGGACCACAGTAGAGGATCTTTTTATCTTATACCCAGTCTGACAGGGAGCTGCTTGTGTGACTGGAGGGGCGACGAATGAGCAGCCAGTAGCTCACATATGAATATTTTCTGTGCTAACATCATGGAAGCTCCTGCTAGAGGTTCGAATGATGGTTTAGTCAGAGCCTGTAAGACCAGTGGTACGTCACATATTGGCTTCAATACCCTCAGTTGTTCCAATGCTCAATGGACACCCTTCAGTACAGGTACAGGTAGTGAATGGCATTGGCTTGTCATTGGGGGTATGTCCTCTTCAGGCCACACTACTGAGAGGGGTAAAAGATACAAAGGGGAAGTAAAAGACAGTAAGATACAAGGAGGAGTAAAATATATGGGAGGTAATTAACACAAAGGGGAAGTAAAAGACACAAAGCGATGCATAAGAGAAACAAGTTTAAGTGACACAAAAGAGATTGAGAGACACAAGGGCAAAAGAGAAGATATGATGCCCTACAGGGTGATAAGATACACCTTAATGGTGTAATGCATTCAAAAAACAAGATTAGAATGACAAGAGGGGGTAAGAGACAAATGAAGTGTGAAGAGACCACAAAAAGGGGGACTAGCAAAGTAGCCGAAATAAGAACAGAAAGAGATATAATACACAAAAGGTGGAAAAGAGACCCAGAATTGGGGTAAGATACACAAAAGAGACAAAAGAAGGGAGATAGGGCCAATACTGTGTTAAGATACATATAATGTCTAGCCATGGGAAATATCCGGGCACTGTCCCAGATGCTATGCTTCTTCTTGTAGAGATCAATGAAAAGGTTGGTGTTTCAGCTGTATTCTTTCTATTCTAAGTTTAACTCTTGGTAAAATGATGCAACCAATCTGCACCTCCACTGCCCCTCCCTCCAGATTTTTTAATTTTATTAAATTCTTATTTATTAGTAGCCAAACTGTGGGGAGTGGGTCCCCCTTTATGTATTAACAACTGGACAGCAATAGATGACCAGTCACTACTTTTATGTAGCTGCTCTTGGTTTAGTAGACATGCCCCTACCCGCAGCATTGTTAGTAGGGGTGTAATGGAGGTTTAGTAGATGTACCCGCAGCATTGTTAGTGGGGGTGCAATGGAGGTTTAGTAGACTTACCCCTACCCGCAGCATTGTGAGTGGGGGTGTAATTGAGGTTTAGTAGACGTTCCCGCAGCATTGTGAGTGGGCGCATAATAGAGGTTTAGTAGACATATTTCTTTAGACTTTATTTTATTTCTTTTTTTAATGTCCAAAAGGGTTAGTCATTAAAAAGGCCAATAAATTTTCTTCCAAAGCACATTTACCAGCATGTTTTCTGCAACAACCAATCCATTTACCAGGGTCGACTGCTAGAATTTCAGCTGGCATAAAATCCAGTCGAACTTATAAAAAAGAAGTCCAAAAAACTGTCAACATTTATCAACTGTTTTCTGCAGATAGAATTAAATGACTCTGTCTGAAATTTTGCAAATAAAATAATAATAAATAATAAATGGATATCATATATATAAAAAAAATGGATCCCCTTTATTTCTGTAAAGGGTGAATTAATAAAAATGTATAAATCAAAATGTAAATACATATAGTTTTATTTTTTATGTATTTCAGATCAGCAATCTGTACACAAAATTGCTGGTTTAACCAACCGTTTTTTGGGTCTAGCTATTTATTAAAAGAAAAGGTGCTTGGTAATAACGGGGTACCTATATGCCCCTGGAATAAGGTTTACATAGAGAAACTCTGTTGCAGCTGCCCTGAAGATTAGGAGGGAGTAATAATTAGGATTTAAAATGTAAAAGTAAATTAAGCAACCATTTCTTTTAAAGATAAACATTAATAATAATAATATTGGATAATTTGCTATGAAACACTGTATAAATAGAGTTTAACCTTTTTGCTACTGCAGTTGGGAGGGAGTAATGAAGATGCCCAGTGACACGATCAAGTCACTAGCCGCCCAAAGTGATTTACCTGCCCGGTAAGGGTAGGGCACTAAGGAATTAAATCAGGATAGTAGGACAATTGGGACAGCTGAGGGCCCTGCAATAATTTCTATATAATTGTTGAGATTCCACATCTGTCACTAAAGGAACACTGTAGCGCAGGGGTTCCCAATTAATTATTCACGTGGAACCCTTTGACATCTTGTACCAAGGATTGCTTGGAGTCAGGGATGTAGAGAGGATGCCAGGTCACAAAATAAATAAATGTGTATAAAAAGATATATGGCACAAATAAAGAGTAACCAAATAAACTTTTAATATATAAAAATACACAGAATAATATCCATAAACGCGTTTCGCCAACACGGCGTTATCAATACTTCATATTTATTTATTTTGTGACCTGGCATCCTCTCTACATCCCGGACTCCAAGCAATCCTAGGTGGGGATCATACCACCAGCACCTACGTTTAGGAGCAGTTGTTCTGCTCCCGTATTGTGAGTACCTAGTTTTATGTTATTTTATTTTATATCAATACTCAGTGTACACTATTGGCTGTCTCTTATTATCCGAGTACTGGACACACCGTCAACGGAGGAAGCTCACCGTACATCCTGTAAGCGGGGCTCAAACCGCTGTACGCCTTCTATACCGGAGCGAGTTTTATGCTCTGGCATATGTGAGTTTTATTTCAACTTTTTATTATCCTTTCAGTTTTAAGCATATTGCACTATTTGGGTCTCTATTTTTATTTTATTTTACATATACCTACGGATTCCCACTGAGGATTATTCCAAGCACCACCGTTCTGGATCAAGCGCGTACAGACTGTATGATTACGACAAGAATATTTTAGATAAGATTTTCTTATATTTATATTTTTATATATCACCGGACTATTTGTTATTTTAGTTTCCTCTGGCGCAGCCCTTACCTTTTCTTTTCTCTTTTCAGTTCTATTCCTAAGGGTTCTTTGAGGGATTCCCTTATAGGCTTGCTGCCCATATATTAGCTAGCGCTTACTCATTGTTTTATCTTGCGTGTGTAACTGTCTGCCTGCCTGTAACTGTGTCTGTGTGTGGATGACTGCCTGTGGCTATGTGTGTGTGTGTATGAGACTGTCTGCCTGCCTGTAACTGTGTGTGTGTGTGTGTGTCTGTCTGCCTGTAACTGTGTGTGAGTGAGTGTGAGTGTGTGTGTGTAACTGTCTGCCTGTAACTTTGTGTGTGTGAGACTGCCTGCCTGCCAGTAACTGTGTGTGTGTGTGTGTCTGCCTGTAACCGTGTGTGTGTGACTATGTGTTCCTGTCTGCATGTGATTGTGTGATGCTGCTTGTAACTGTGTGTGTGTGACTAACTGTGTGTGTGACTGTATATGTGACTGTCTGCCTGTAACTGTGTGTGTGACTGTCTGGCTATGACTGTGTGTGACTACCTGTAACTGACTGTGTGTGTAACTGTCTGCCTATAACTCTGTGTGTGACTGTCTGCATGTCACTATGTGTGTGTGACTGTCTGCCTGTAACTGTGTGTGTGTGACTGTCTGTCACCGTGTGGGTGTGGCTACCTGTGACTGTGTGTCCCTGTCTGCATGTGATTGTGTGATGCTGCTTGTAACTGTGTGTGTGTGACTGTAACTTTGTGTGTGATTGTATATGTGACTCTCTGCCTGTAACTGTGTGTGTGACTGCTTGTTACTGATTCTGTGTGTAACTGTCTGCCTATAGCTGTGTGTGTGTGACTGCCTGTGACTGTATGTTTGACTGTCTGCGTGTGACTGTGTGTGTGGGATTGTCTGCATGTAACTGTGTCTGACTGTACACCTGTAACTGTGTGTGTGATTATCTGCCTGTAACTGGGCGTGTGGGGTGCAGGGATTTGTAGAAGGAACTGACAGGGGTTTTACCAAGTTTACAAATTTGTTCAATATATTTTAAAAAAATGGGTACTTTCAAAATAATCAATTCACATTAAAAATAATCAAGCAAGAAAAATGTTCTCTAATATAGAGATTTTTTAGCAAAATTTTGAAACATGGCTATAAATTCATCATAAATCACTATTTAGTCAAAACAAAACTCACATAATCCCTGACAGACCCGACAGACTGATATATTTATCTTAATATTATAATTGCATTGAAACATAGAAACATAGACTGTGACGGCGCATAAGAACCATTCGGCCCATCTAGTCTGCCCATTGGTAGTCATGAATACAAAATTTGTAATATGGTGAATTTTCATTTAGCAAATGTTAAACATAATTTAATATTTCAATTTGCTATTGAGCTCTTAGATATACATCAATAAATTTAGAATATGAATATTCAAGGCATTGATAAATTCCTTGGAAACCCATTATATCATGCAATATCCTTTCATAAAATATTTGGTAAAAAAGTTTAGAACATGAACCAGAAAATAATTAATCTGAAGTCTTTAAGTACCATTCTCATTTTCTTGAAGTGACTTGTCTCCTTACGCTTACCATAAGTGAAAAGCTGCATAATACATTTTGCACTTACTGGAAGGGTACAAGTACCGGTATATCATATTTTTGATATGGAATATTGTTCCGAAAGAATAAGGGACATTATCTTTTCAAGGGGGACTTCACAAACCAAGTACATCATCCCTGTTGAAATGCTGTGGCAAAAAAGGTCAAACTATTGGAAAGATCTTGGTTATAAAAGAGAAGGCATTCGTCAGGGTGTTGCTAGGTTCCAGAATTACGTGAGGCTTCAGCTTAATGGAAAACGTGATGACCCTTTTACTAACAGAGAGATAGAGATATGCCGTGATATCTCTAGAACAGTGTGCTGCTGATGCTCTCCAGGATCTCAATGAAAGCATCGTCATATATAACCACATGTTACACGTCCAGATATTCAATGCATTCCCACCACACTATCTACATAATAGAGTTCTGTGTTCCAGCACCAAGTTTATATAAAAGAGAATGTTGCACATTAGCAGAAAGGTGTAACTATGTAGAGAAACATACAATTAAGTTAGTGTAACACAAATATACAGACAGGGCTGCAGTGATGCCATGGCATCTTCTAGTATTTTTCATTCAGTTGAAACTCAGCTGGCTGAGAACGGAGAAGATCTAGAATCTAGATAATGAAATGTGATTTCAATCTACACTACAAAGAGCAACATGTTAGCAAATCCTTAGGCAGGTGCCACATTCTCCCCAGATTTCACCCTAAATCCTTGCTGTAACAGTAAGCTATACAAATGTCATGTTGCAGACTACCTGCGGTATTATGTATAGTTAAATTTTCTGAGCAGCTATTGCAATTATTATGGTATTTGTGTTTATTGATTACTATGGTAACTGTTATGGTGACAAATGTAAATATTGATCTGTTACATATTTGGCCATGTTACATATGTGTCACTTTTAATTATTTACTAATCAAAGCCCATTTGTAAATTTAAAAATAGTGTTTCAATTGTGGCACAAATGGCACACATGAAAGTGGATCTCTTATGTTGTTCAACTTAAAGTGGGACTGTCACTGGAAATTTGCAAAGACCTCTGACGGTGACAACTGGGGGTATAGTGGCCGGGGGGAGGGGGGGGGCAGGCAAACGTGACTTCTACTTATATAAACCTGTCCCTTGTGGGCACCGCCATCTTCTCCCTAAAAGGTCCTCTTCAGCATGCACAAGAGTACAGCACTGAGGTCTGTGGAGAATCCTGCAAGACCACGGATCCTCTATAGACAGAGCTAATTCCCTGCAGTTGTTTAACAGTCGCCTGGGGACTTATATAACAGTTTAACAGGAGTTGGAGCTCCGTTGCAGAAGATGGCACAGGGAGGAGGCAAAAACCAGAAGCGCAGTACAGATTAAGGGGAAATCCAAAGGCAGAAATCAGGGCTGGCAGCGGAGTAACGAAGTCGGTAAAGCAGGCAGAGATCAGAGTCCAGGAAATCAGTCAGTAACGTGGCAAAGATCCGGCAGAATGAACCAAACAGGCAAAATGACCAGATGCTAGGTTTCAGGCAGGGCTGGCTTTTACAGTCTGCAAATTAGATGCAGCTGACCCTAATTGGAAAAGGGCTACAAGTGGATCAGCACTGCTTAATCCAGGCAAGGGGTCAGGAAGCAGAATAATGCAAACAGAAACTGAAGCCCCCTGGTGGATAGCACGGCAGAGAACCTGATCGGGATGCTGGAGCTGTGAGTTCAAACTCAGCCAGGTTTCTTAAAGGGGCAGCAACGCCATGCTGTCTGCAGGGCTCAGGCTGTGCCATGATATGTTGTAACTGGGTTGACACTGATTGACACTTCTTGATGACAGTAGTGCCACCCCGTGTCTATATGTGTCAAGCAGAGGAAATATACTGAGACAAAGTCTCTGTATATCTCTTGACTGGGTTGTAATTTCAGTAATATTCCAACACAGTTAAAATGAATATTCCATAAAAATGTTATCTTTATGAAATACTCATTTTTGAAGGGTAGTGACAATGACAGTACCGCTTTGAGATATGCAATGAAGAGGAAACATGGCAGGAGGTTCTGGCAGACTACAGAAGCTGCTCTCTTGCACCTTATAACCCATAAGAGTGTTACGATCCCAAGCTTGATAATTAGAATTATATCTCACTACTGAGAATATTTAAAAATCTAACAAAAACTCTTGAGTATCTTCTGCAGACCCATATCTCTGCTGAACTACTAACTAAACAATAACAAAAGTCGCAGCTAACTCTGGCTACCAAGATGGCTGGCTATCTTGGATGGCAGACAATGACGACACAATCTAAAGATACCGGGCATTGTAGATTCTGTTGATGCTGTATATTCACCAATTCTTCTTAAGTCTGCTTTCACTTTGATTTCCTATTAGAATGTGATAAAGGACTATTGAGGCAACTTAACCTTCATTTTAATACATACAAATCTGCAATTTCTCCCAAAAAATCAATTATTTAATAAAGCAATAGACATTTTAATAAACGTACGTTCCATATTTTAGTCTTTTCACAGATATTTGTGCATCTTACATGAAATGTATTATTCATACATTAAATGTATTTGTTTAAAAAGTTACAAGGAGAAAATAACGTTCACATGTGTTTGTATGTTTTGTTTGTATGTTTCATTTTTTGTTATCTTTATATGTAATATATTAAAGCTAGTTTTAAGCAGGGCCGGCGCTACCTGTAAGGCGGACTAGGCAGCCGCCTAGGGCGCCCCTTGGGAAGGGGCGCCGCCAGGAGCGCCGGCCCCCCCATGCTGCAGCCGCCCGAGCGCTCTGTAGAGAGCCTCAGGCGGCTGCAGCTTTGCCCGGCGGTAAAGGCCCATAGGGCGGACCGCACTGCCTCGGCGCGAGTTTCCGGAGAGGCTGACAGGAGGGAGCGCCAGCTTATCCCTCCTGTCAGTTTCCTCACTGCAAAGGCATCCCAAGGGTACAGAGAGTAGCTAGTCTCCTGTACTGTCGACTAACAGGAAGTGCCACTGAGTGTGCACTTCCTGTTGGGTCTGGCCGGGCAGGAAACAAAAGCTCCTGTACCCGGGCAAGAGACTACACTGGGCCTCGCCACGCCACACAAAGGTAGGGGAGGAGGGGGGAAGAAGCAAACAGGGAGGGAGGGGAGGGGGTAAGAAGCAAAACAGGGAGGGAGGGAGGGGGAAGAAACAGGAGGAGGGGAGGAAACAGCTTATAGTAGGGGAAGAAAGAAACAGGGAGGGGAGGGAGGGGAAGAAAGAAACAGGGAGGGAGAGGGGAAGAAAGAAACAGGGAGGAGGTGGGGTTAAGGAGGGGGGAGGGAAGAAGGAGGAGGGGAAGTAGGAGGGTAGAAGGAGGGGAGGGGGTACAGCAAACAGGGAGGGAGGTGGGGGAGGAGGGGGGAAGAAACAGGAGGGAGGGGGGGAGAAGGAGGAGGGGGGGGGGAAGCATGAGGAGGAGGAAGAGGGAGGGAGGGGAAGAGGGAGGAGGGAGGAGAAGGAAACGGGTGTGAGGGGGAAGAAAGAAACTGACCCAGGAGGAGGGAGAAAGAACCAACAGGGAGGTGAGGGGTAAGAAACTAACAGGGAGGTGGGGGGTAAGAAACTAACAGGGAGGGGAATTGACGGGGAGAGAGAAATTTACAGGGAGGGGGGAGTGACAGGGGAGGGAGGGGGAATGAGAGTAACAAGGGAGGGGGGGAGAAGAGAGTGACAAGGGAGGGGGGAGAGATTGACAACCATCACACACACACACAATGCACCCCTTACACACAAAGACAATGAACCCCTTGCACACAGAAAAACACACAATGCATTACACACACACACACACACGCAATGCAACCCTTACACACAATGCATCACTTACACACAGAAACACACAATGCATTCCTTACACACACTCAATGCACCCCTTACAGACTCACACACTTCATCCCTTACATACACAGAAACACACCTTGCAGCCCTTACACATACAAACACAGATTCACACAATGCATTCCTTACACACATATCAGGACATCCCCTACACACTCCACCCCCTGTGAACAAACTCATTGGTGGAACATGAAGGTGGACCCTGGGACCCAGACCTTGAGCTGTGTAAAGGGCCCCCAAAAAATGGAGCTGCTTCTCGTTCTCCCATAACATTGATTTTTGTGACCACAGTTACAACAGCCTCCAGAGATCCTGTTATACACCAGACCAGTGGAGCCAGACTGCAGCTAGATCCCATCATCATCCTCATCTGCCTGTAAGTAGGTAATCTAGTATATTATTCGTGGCACTAATCTCTAATTTACCTCACATTAAAGAAACACTATAGTCCCCAGAACCACTGCAGCTTAATGTAGTGGTCCTTGTGTCTATAGCCTGTCCCTGCAGGCCTTTTAATGTAAACACAGCGGCACTGCAGCACTAGCGTTAGTTAACATGGCAGGTCATATGGGTGGGGCATTGTAATGTCACGGGGGGGGGGAGGGCGGCAAACTTTACTTTTGCCTAGGGCGGCAAAAATCCTTGCACCGGCCCTGGTTTTAAGGTATACTTTGCTCTTTAGACCTGATTTAACAACCCAGCTCTGGATATTTTAGTTATAATTATTATTTTCACACCTGCCTTAATCATTCATGTTTTAGGCTTTGTATTACAACATATAGACGTGTCAGTCCATGTTATTTGACAAATATGCCAACACAATAAAGGATGCAATAATTGGGGTTATTGTATTCAGGCTCTTAATGGAGAATTTTATAATAAAGACATTGTATCACAGTTTGAAACATCTGATACAAATCAGATTTTTCTATCAGTGACTCTCAATCCAGTTCTCAAGGCACACCGACAGTTTAGACTTTGCATAAGTAACAATCATTTTACATAGTTACATAGGCTAAAAAAGACTTGTGTCCATCAGGTTCAGCCTTACTCATCTGCTTCTGCTGCTGATCCAAAAGACGGTAACAAAAAAAAATCTAACAGTTCAAAGAGCTTTAAAGGGACTCTATAGTCACCTGAACAACGTCAGCTTAATGAGGTTGTTCAGGTGAGAACTATAGCTCCCTGCAGCCTTTTTCATGTAAGTACTGTATTTTCTGAGAAAATACAGTGTTTACATTGAAAGCTAGGAACACCTCCAGTTGCAGTCACTCAGAGTGAACCAGAGGGACTTCGGAGTTGAGGGAGGCATAATATGCCTCCATCCACTCAGATCTGCTGTCAGCAGAGCACAGGGCAGCACTGTGGAGAGCATCCTGTGATTCAGTATCTCCTCCCTCTGCATGCAGACACTGAACTTTCCTCATAGAGATTCATTGATGCAATTCATCCCTATGAGAAGATGCTGATTGGCCAGGGCTGTGTTTGAATCATGCTGTCTCTGCCCCTGATTGCCTGATCTGCCTCTTTGTCAGTCTCAGCCAATCCTATGGGGAAGCACTGTGATTGGATCAGGCTACCACATGTCAGCAGACTGCTTGTTTTTCTGAGTCTAACAGCATGCAGAGTTACAGCTTCTGGCTTGAATACAGTAAGATTTTTACTATATTTATGGAGGCATGAGGGGCGCGGGGGGGGGGCGGGGCTAGATGGTGGTGTTAACACTATAGGGTCAGGAATACATGTTTCTGTTCCTGACCCTATAGTGATCCTTTAAATTTTGCAACAAACTAGGAAAAATCCCACAATGCAGTCAGATCTCTCTTTGGATCAAAAAGCTATTAAATATTATATCCCTAAATATTATATTTTCGCAAGAATTCATCCAGTCACTTGGTAAACATCTGTGCAGATTCTGATAAAACCACCTTTTCAGGCAAATAATTCCACATCTTTATTTTCTCACTGTAAAGAGCAATTTCCTTTGCCCTAGATTAAACCTCATTTCTTCCAGTCTAAATGGGTGACCTTGCGTCCTATGTGTAGTCCTATTTATAAATAGATTTCTAGACAATGGTTTGTATTAGGCCCAAATATATTTGTTTAATGTTATCATATTCCCTGAGTGGCACCACTTTTCTAAACCAAACAGATTTAAATTTGTTAGCTTTTCTTCATAACGAAAACATCTTTCATTACCCTTATTAATTTTGTAGCCCACTTATTTTTCTAGTGTCATTATATCCTTCATCAGAACAGGGGACTAAATTGTATGACATATTCAAGGTGAGGTCATACTGTTAATTTATAAAGAGACAAAATTATGTTTTCAACCTGAGAATTAATGCCCCTTTTTATGCATGAAAATACCTTACTGGCCTTAGCAACTACTGATTGACATTGTTGCCATTGACAATTGTCTATAACAATTCCCAAATCATTCTCAGGTATTGTTTTTCTTAATTCACTACAATACACGGTATAACTTTCTTATGCATTCTTCACCCTGAAGTGCATAACTTTCCACTTATCTATATCTACAATAAATTGAATCTGCCATTTGAGTGCCCAGTACCCTAATTTATCCAAATCCCCCTGCAGTAAAGAATACCCTGATCACACTGTATTACCTATCTTGGTTTTGTTGCATCTGCAAACACTGACATATGACTTTAAATGCCTATTTCAATATTATTTATAAATAGGGGTATTGAAAACATCAGGAGCATTGGTGCGACTAAAGGATAGGCTTGGGAACCACCATTTTCTTTTTTTGCAGTACTAAAAATAAGGCAAAATTGTAATTTATCAGGATCGTCATTTTATTTAAAAATAATAATTTAATGATTTTCAAGTATACACAATTTTATTCACGTTGCTACCCGTGTTGCCTTGTTGTAATATGACATTGCTCTGATGCCTTTGACCAACTTTGATGGATCTCTTATACTCTGAGATATAAGAATAAAGGCTGCCTATCTATAGCTAAACACTTGTTTTTTTTTTTTGTTTTTATTAGCATAGTAACAGCTATTGCATTACCTGTTGCATACCATTTTAAAAAATTTAATTCTGTCACTAGAATAACTATCTCCCTTCCAGAACAGAACTTCTCAGTCCCACTTTTCTAACATGCCAGGCATGGTTTACATAATACACAAAACTATCTTAAATTTGTCTAACCGTGATGCAATTAAAAATACATAAAGTGCAAATTTGTACATTGAGCATATAAAGTACCACTCAGTGAAATGAGTAAACATAAAGTACCAGTGAAATTCAAAACGTTATATACTTAAACAACTTTCTCAATTAATATGTGAATATCTAATCTCTCTCTCTAATGTCTAAAAAAAAAACATATACACAGTTTGTAACTATATTAATGTCCCCTACCATCACCATGTGAGGGTATGATTTACTTACCTTGCAGTCCTCACCGCGCCAGTCTTTTTCTTGCCACTCTGCCTTTTTGGCTGAGATCATCAGGGTAGATGATTTCAGACAATCACATTTTTCCCCATAGGGAAACATTTGGGGGCAAGTGCGCATGTGCAGCTGTAATAGAACCAGATGATTTAACACTTTTGTTCCCCATTATTTTCATCATATGTTCCTTGATTGCTATATGATTATACATTTCCCAAACACAGTGCACTTGTCTTCACTCCTTCTAGCTTAAGGCTTGGTTGGACTAACAGGGTTATTCACGAAACTGTAAATGTTTGGAAATGTCACATTTTATGTCACAATAGCAAAGTTGAATGTTGATCTCACTTTGAATTCCTGAGAACACATGGGAATAACCGTATGTACCTTTTCTTTACTACCATTCTCTATCTATACCATTTTATAGTATTAGTGTATACAGGTAGTTCCCAACTTTACAAACTAATTGGATCTGAAGCCTAGTTCATAAAGTGAGAGTTCATAAAGTGAGAACTAATTTCCCATAGACACAATGTAATAAACATGGGTTCCTTTCCTGACCAACAAATTTTACCACTGAAAACCTAAATTTTTAAGTACAAATACAACATGAAAGCATAGCAAATACATGTATGTTGTAGGAATTGTAAAGGCATACATACCATATTGAATTCTTCATCAAATTATGATCAATCCTCATACTATTCAATGAAGAGACATGCTGCACTTGTTGAATGGGTTCACCTCTCTTAAGTCCTCCTACTTATTCATTTTCTTCATTATCAGCTCCCCCCTCTCCTTTATCACTTTTCTGTTACTCCTTTCCTTTTTACAGCTCTCAAACTTTCTTCATTCTCCCCCTTTTCAGGCTTTTCAGCCCTCCTCCAGCTCCTCACTATTGCTACCTACCAAAACATGGCACAATGGCAAACACATATACACACAGACAGCTATGTCAGACACACACAGACAAATCAAGTCAAATCACTGCTCAATAGCACACAATGCAATAATATTACAGGATCTGTAATGTATGCTCATGAAAGCACAAAATGAATACAGTATAATCTAAACCTGTTTTTTAGTCTTCCCTTTATCTTCAGAAACTGTGTTCCTGATCCTCATATCTCTTCTTGTCTACTCCTGACCACAAATTCTTCTTCTCTTCTTGTTTGTGCTCCAAAGCACTCTCCTTGGTCCTGATCCGTGGACCACTGACACAAAATGGTGGTGAAACAAAATGGTGGCGCGTCCAGAAAAAAGTTCATAAAAGGCGGTAGTTCATAAAGTGAGAAATGCCTGTACTGTGTCTATACTATTCTATTCTAAACTACCTCTAGCCCAGCTTTGGATAAACTTAAACCATTTACAGTTTTAACAGAAAATCTACAGAACAACTCTTAAAGGCATATCAAAGAATATAAACTCAAGACCATGAGAACACATCCAATTAGACTACAGATTAGAACTAGTTATGCAAGTTTTGTTTTGTTTTTTGTATGTTTGAATTATCCACTTCAAAATAATAATTTGATGTAAAAACAATGGATAGTAAAGCTTGATAAAATATTACATAAAATATGCTACAATCACTGTGTGTATCACTCCAAACACACAAGCAATAAGTAAAATATACAATAAATAATGGCGAGAGCACACAAAAAAATCAAAATTTTACCACAAATTGGATAAATAAGGTATGAATCTGCAAACAAGATAAAAAAATACACATAGGGTAATATAGTTACAACTAAATCTATGTGTAAAACAAATCGGATACACTCACATGGTTCTAAGCCAATCCACAAGCTGGCTCAGACTAAAAGCAGTATATGCTGAAGATTATGTGATTTAGTGAGGATCTGGATACTGGGTCAAAGCTTAGTTTTCTCAGTGCCGCACCAGATACCAGGATACCAGTTATGGGTGAAGAACTGCTCTACAAGCTTTATTGAACACACAATAAAAACAGATACCTTACAACTTAATAAAAAGATTGTCCACCCCCACTTAACGCGTTTCGCCTGCTTATGCTTTTCTCAAAACTGGTTCCGTTGTGAGTGTCATGTAGTCTTCCCTTTTATATCCATTTCGGCACCTTTTTGGATAATTTGATGTGCTCAATAATTCCACCCTCTTCCCTCCACCCTCCCAACCTGCAGTGCTACCCATTTTGATACAAAAGTAATGCTGTATATAATTTTGGATTTATAGTTACACTACTCACAGTAGAGGGTTAACAATCAAACGGTTTTCTTTTAAGTCTGAAATACATTTAAATTATTTCTCATTTTCCTATAGTATGAACAAAAATACCACATTTTAACAATTTGGAACCCTAGTTCCCCCTTGACACTTCCTTACTCTTTCTTCACTGTCTTTCTTCAATGAAAATAGACAAAGGGACCCAGTAGGTTTGACAACACTTAATGAGTATATGGCTGTTTTTGCACTTTAAATGTCTACCCTGCATTCCACATATATTAGAAATCTCTGAACGGGACAACATGTCTGTATAACTCTCTCTTTCTAGTTTCTTTGTTTAGATAACAGACAGACAGTGACATTTAAGGATGGCGGCTGCTAGACTTTGCCCCCTGGAATTTGACTCAGTCCTCTGACTTGTTGGTCTTTGCTCATTTAACCCCATGTGCTCATCCATTGCTACAATGAGAGATCATGCCCTGTTCAACACCATCAACATATGGATAGGCAAATTTAGAGATCTGACTCCTAGACATAATTGGTTGCACTGACTCTAAGCTGCCTCTTCAATAATGGGGGGTGGGAGGAGGAAACTGCAGACCTAAGCAAAGTACCAGTTATTTTTTAACACTTATTATTAGTCCCTATCAGTCACTATTAGTCCCTGATTTTGCTTGGTGCATCTTAAGCTGGAGCATCCACAGTATTGCTAGGAAAACAAAAAATAGACTGAACAAATCAATACACAACATAACTAATCTTAGCATTGCCAATAAATTGTATTTAACCTGTGTCAGTGCCTGGAGTGTCTGAATTTAGTAAAACGGTGACGTATGGACCAAAAATATTAATGTTTCTGTTTTTTTCTTTCCTTTCACTACAATTCAAAGTTGTGTTACTTTAAATTTGATTTATTATATATGGAGCAAAGTTATTGATATGCATTGTTGATGATAAAACATACCCTGGGTCAATGTTTCACTGTAGTTTGTTCTGGTACATCTGTTTCTCTTGTTAACTGATAAAAAAAAGTTTAAAGTACCATCTGTTGCTCTGATACAGTACCTATGAGTAAGTCCCTAGTGTAAATTACACAAGACTTCCATCGCTGTATCTTCACATTCTAGCATTACAGTATCTGTCTACATTACTCGGCTAAACATCACTACAAATCTCCGGATGTTTCAAACACAAGAAGTGTAAACAGTTTAAAGTCGCCAAATCAAAGTTAGAATCAGAGTAAGGGATGACATAATTGTAACACTAACAAAAGAGTTGTAAATTTAAAAACATACAGTCTAAATGGATTGATCAATTTTATATATATGTAAATGATAGATAGATAGATGCAAAATCGATAGATAAATAATTGATAGACAAATAGATGCGAGATTGATAGATAAATAATTGATAGACGGATAGATAGATAGAACGAACTAGATGACTGGAAATTGTGATATATTATTTATTTATATATTTCCTGGTAAGTACATTTTGCAATTTGTTTTCAATTCACTCTAATTCTGTGTTCCGTGAAGGAACCTCTAATTGTTATGATCCAGATATTTTCACTCCTTCTGTTACAAGGTTATTCACTAAGCTGTGACGTTTAAGTATTCATCAGGGGACTGCAAATTTTAGCTCAAAAGAAAAAAAGTCCCCATGTCAGCTATCATGGTGTAAAATAAGAATCCTCAACAATGTACAGTTTATTAACCCCTTAAGGACCAAACTTCTGGAATAAAAGGGAATCATGACATGTCACACATGTCATGTGTCCTTAAGGGGTTAAATAACCCTGTGAGCGTATTGTTTACCAAAAACAGTGCAGTGCTTTCAATCTTAAATTTATAATGATTTATTTTTGCAAACTCTTTGCAGCTATGTTCTATTTATTTTATTTTATTTTTAAATATGGCAAATTATAAAATCTTGCTTTTGTACTTTGTAAATCACATTCACATCTAACTTATTTTTTTTTATATTGGTTCTATCTTCGAATTAAACACCCATTGGTAATACTGCTTACCATGAGTTATCAAAGAAGCTCTGAATCAGGGCTCTTTTGCAGCTAAGCAACAGGAAAGACTAGAATCACATACAGAAAGAAACAAGGAGGGGATTCATCGCTTCAACTTTGGTTAAATGCAGTGCTAAAACATCAGCTTGTCAAATGCTACCTTATTACAGTAAATACAGCTACTAATTTATGCATTGCAGATAATATCACTGAATACACCATACATTTAGATTTCAAGTGTGTCCTAGGGTATGCATGCTATTCTTATCCAACGCAGAAATATTATACGCAAGCAAATATATGTTATTCTAACACAACAGACATGCACAGCATGCAAGTGAATTAGTATAGACAGATATACGTGTGTGTGTGTTTGTGTGGTGTGTGGTGTGTGTGTTTGTGTGCATGATACAATAAATAAAAAGATGAGCTAACAGCAGAAAAGAGCCACCAAAAATGAATAAAATGATTGAACATACACGGCATGCTGCTTGCTAACTGTTCTTACACTGTGTCACACAGGTACCTTGCTCTTTCCAACAGAAAACTTGGTCCATTCCCTGCTGTCACAATTATTTATTCGGCTCTTCAAGTTCTGTTCCTGTAAATCCATTTCGCACAAAGCACAGCATGCAGTTTAATGCCCGACATTTTGACCGGTGCGTCCTCAGAGCATTGAAATGGGAGTAAGTTTTAGGCAGGCGTTCTCCCCAATGTTAGATGTCACGGGCTGATCTGACTGCATGTTCTGGAAGGCAGAGCCTGATTTCCATTCCGGCTTAGCAGTTCTTCACTTCAATGTATTCCACAGACGCGAGGCAGCCTAGCAGCCTGTCTGAAATCCTCTTTAGAAGGACATTGAAATTCACAGGCAGTGCTGACTTCACAGGGTATTCCCATACCATACACAGTCATGCGTTTACAAACGTATTTCTCCTACTTTATTGATTACTGTCAGCAATCAGCCTCTTTTCATTCCAATTAGCACCCTTTTGCCAGCTAGACCTCTTGTTGTTCCCTGTTTGTGTCCTTCAGGCTTGTCCACTCTCATGTAATTGAAAAACATATAAGGCAAGTGTCTCTCTCACTCTCTCTCTGCTGCCTGACCCACTATCAAATTAGATTGAAAGAATTTCAGCTGAAGGATTCATTGTGCCTGCAGAATGCTACAACTTGCAAACCCACGGCCTCTGTCGGCATCTCAACTCTCTATTACATCTACTGTCAGTATAAGCATTCTGCATGCTGGAGGTTACAACAAAAACTTTTATCTCATCCTGATTAACCTGTTAGCAAGTCTGGTTATCTTGAATGGTGCTATCATTCTTAAACACATCATCCAAGTCATCTGTGTGAGCTGAGAGATTGAATCATCTGGGATTCATTCCACAATCTAAGTTTTTAATGCGATATTCCATGGTACCCTATGTATTAAGCTTAAAAGGGCACTTCTAGAGCAATAACCAGTACAGATCCTTGTTGTGATTATTGTGCAATGGGTATTCAGGTGCCATCGTCCCAGTTATATTAAAATCATTTTTGAGAATTTGGTCAAAGATTGGCTTAATTTGACCGATACTAAAGTGAATTAGCCCCAAACTTTAGGCAATAATAGGTTGAGATAGACAGGTTAGTGGCCATTGATCTGCAATGCTTACACTGCCCAGTCAGAGGAAATATTGGAATGGAATCCACATGATCAGGTCTTGGGCTGAGATTTGTGTCTAGTAATCGTTCGCTATAAAGACAAGGTATTTAATCAGTGTAGATAGGCCAGAAATGAGGTCTCGAGCCTAGTACTGTCAGAAAGCAGGATAAAGCAAATTACTTGTGTTAGGTAGGAATTTGCGTACTGTCTACTTGCATTGCTGCCATGATACATTTTAGAGGATAATGTATTATCTATATAGAACAAATAAAGTAGAAATGGCATCCAGAAGGTAATTGCAGTCCCAGTATCAAGTTATCGACATCTTATACAATACATGAAGGGCATTCGGTACCAAGCACTTTTTGAATGTTAACTTAGCATTTCTAAAAAAAAAACATGGAATGCATAAATAGCATATAATTGAAGGTTAATACAATTTTAGGTACATATTTTTCAGAGATACATAATTAAATTTATGAAGATTTGCATTGTTTAAGATCTCAATTAATTAAAGGGAGACCCCAGACCGCTAAAGCAAACATGAAGAGTGTGTCCTCTTTTTTAATATTACAAAAAATGCAGATTTCAATAGAAATGGGTTCTTTTACAAATTAACCTTGTCACACTTCTCTCGCTGTCAATCAGACAACAGGTCCTATTACTTCCTGGTTTGTTTAGCTAAACTCAAGAGGCAGCAATTGCCTAGAGCAGTGTTTCCCAACCCAGTCCTCAAGGCACACCTACCAGTCCAGGATTTAGGGATTACCCAGTTGCGTCTAAGGTGTTTTTTTTCTTCTTTGTAAAAACACCTTAGACACAACTGGGTAATCCCTAAATCCTGGAATGGTAGGTGTGCCTTGAGGACTGGGCTGGGAAACACTGGCCTAGAGCATCTGCCTTGCAAAAAAAAAAAAAAGTAATATTCTAGTTTTTGATAACATCACAGATTGAAATTTATCGACAGCCAAGTGCATTGTTGATGCTAGGAGGTTTCACTGATTATGTCCCATATGGTCATGGCAGTGAGTGTGTGTTTCATTAAGGTCTCTCTAAACAGACATTTTAACTATTGTACAATGGATTTATTATGTTATCAATTTTATTAGTTATACTTTAGTTACTTGCTTTGTCCTTAAATCAGGGTAGGTACTTTGTGTGGATTATTCTGCTCATATGCTAGCACTTAGAAATCTCTTGGGCACTGGTTAATTGTAAGAAATGTTCTTTTGAAGTCATTTGGAGGTGTTGAAATTGCTATTGCATTAGAGTGTCACTAACTCCTTTTCAGCAGAATTGTGATCTTCCAAACTTTCAGGATTAATTCTAGGTTTAGAGTCCTTTTTCAACCAATCCAATAATAGTAAATGTGTTGTCCAAAAATATTGCAATGGTGGGATTGTGATCACTTCGACACCGTTAATGGCTCGTCTGCAGCTATCAACATGGCAATAGATATCTCATATGAGATGAGAATGGAAATAATACAATTTTGCTTACAGAAAAGAAACTGGATTACCTTTGTACCAAGTCAGCATCATAAAAGTGCCTACAGAATTTAAACGCAATGTTTATGTGGGTATAATAAATGCTAATATACATTAGTACAGTTATATTAACTATTGTAGTTAATGATTACATAATATGATTAGCAATAATCCATGTTTTGTACTGATTTATATTAACCTCTCTTACTCTTCCCACCTCCGTGAGTGTTAGACTGTATGTAAAAGTTCTATCTCAGGCCTGCTTACTGTATGGGAAAATGGAAGAGAGGGCTGCCATTTCCAGTTGCCTAAATTCTATTTGTTGGGACAGAATGAAGCTATAGATAAAGCTTCTAGAGAAATTAACTAAACTCTGAATTCAGCTTCTTGACCAAAGGTGAGCATTTTCTGTTTTACTTTGCTACGACTTTGGTAGAGATGTGGTTAATAAGTATTGGGGAAATAAATAATTATAATAAAAAGATACACCTCTGAATCTTCTTTGTTTACTGTAAGTCTGCAGTTTCTATATGCCCCAGTCCATGGCTGGGATTTTTCAGCAAACAGCCATCCCATTGTTTTAAGAAGAATCTCTGCCCAGCATAAATGTATGGGATACATACTTCAATAATTGTAAATAGTGACATTCAAATATTGCAACTGGGGACAGAAATATATAACTAGCAGAAAATCTTCAGTTATCTGCATACCCCTTAAGTGTCCCACGTTAGGATCGACAGTCCCTATTTGGGGCTTAAATCCCTCTGTGCTTCTTTTCTTTCTTAAAGGGACACTATAGTCACCAGAACAACTACAACTTAAACACTGCCTTTACACATGAAATTTTACACAGGAAATCTATGGTGAAGCATTTCATTGGCTGTGATTATCAAGTTTGATGATCTCAGCCAAGAAGGCAAAGCAGCGGCAGAGCCAGCCACGAGGAGACCCACGTGGCATAGGAAAAGGTGAGTAAAACGGCGCATGGTCACATAAACGGCGCATTTAGATCTATGGTGTCATGAATACATGCTTGTCTTTCTGACACTATAGTGTTCCTTTAAGCTCCCTCTTTCGTATGAGCTTGGTATTCTTGGCATGTCTGGTTTTAATCAAGAGCTACACAGCAATAATACTCACAGTATTGTGTCTTTAAACTACAATAAATGTGTTTAGAAATCAGTCTGTGTAAATAAGATACATTGTTCTTGTTCTTAATTACCGTATATACTTGAGTATAACTCGACCCGAATATAAGTCGAGACCCCTAATTTTACCCCAAAAAACTGGGAAAACTTATTGACTCGAGTATAAGACTAGGGTGGGAAATGCAGCAGCTACTGGTAAATTTCTAAATAAAATTATATCCCCCAAAAATTATATTAATTGAATATTTATTTACAGTGTGTGTATATAATGAATGTAGTGTGTATGTGTGTATATAATGCAGAGTGTTTGTATGAATGTGGTGTGTGTATATAATGCAGTGTGTTTGTATGAATGCGGTGTGTGTGTGTGTGTGTGTATGAGTGCAGTGTGTGTGTGTGATGCAGAGTGTGTTTGTGTGTGTGATGCAGAGCCTTGGTGGGGGGTGGGTATTTTTATTTATTTTTTTAATTATTATTTTAATATTAATTTAAAATTTTTTATATTATTTTATTATTATTTAAATCTTTATTTATATTTATTTTCATCCCCCCTCCTTGCTTGTTAGCCAGGGAGGGGTGCTCTCATTCCCTGGTGGTCCAGTGGCATTGGCTGTGTAGGACGGGGGCTGGCAGCGAGCTGTAACTTACCTTTCCAGCTCCCTTCTCTCTCCTCCGGTCCGGTCAGCTCCCCTGTCAGTTCCCCTGTAAGTCTCGCGGTCTGAGTGCCGCGCGGAGCGTTGCCACGGTAACCTGTGGCAACGCTCTGACCCAGCGGCTCTCGCGAGACTTGCAGGGGAGCTGACCGAACCAGAGAAGAGAGAAGGGAGCTGACAGGAGCTGCAGGAAAGGTAAGTTACAGCTCTCTGCCAGCCCCCAACAGGACCGCGGGGCTTGTAATGAGCCCGGCGGTCCTTGTCTGTATTATGGCAATGTAAGTTGCCATAATACAGACAGTGACTCGAGTATAAGACGAGTGGGGGTTTTTCAGCAAAAATGTGCTGAAAAACTCGTCTTATACTCGAGTATATACGGTACATTAGTTCTGTGAAAACATAGTGCTTTCTTATGCTATGACATCGCAAAGTGGGCTATTGGGCATATAGCTGCTTCAGTTTGTCCACACTGCAGCAGTTAAAGAAATATTATGAAGGACAACATACATACATATATTTTAACAATAACCTATGCAAGAAGCATGAGAGGCTACAGGGCTTAAATTGCCAAAAACTAAGCGTTTGGAAAGTATAACACTATTAATTCTCTGTAGTTGCCTTGCAAATGTATAGCATCAGTACATAACCCATCCTTTTACTATACTGAAAAAAAATTAGCCTGGCCAGAGATATTCTGAAATAATGCTGCTGGATCTCTAACCACTGAGCTATCTCACTTATGTCAATAGGAATTAATCTAACAATTTAGATTCTGTTGGTGATACAGTTGAAGTGTGGTGTGGGCATAAATGCATGAAATAAGGTGGCAAATAACTTCAAGAAATCAAATTTTCAAAATTATATGCTTGATTTACTTGCCAGATGACAGAATATTGATGTACATGAGTTTAATTATACATTCGGAGGAAATAAACCTGACCCCGAATGCTGATCAGCTGATCGTTAAATTACACATTGCAAAGAGTTGTCAAAAAGTCATTGTATGCAGATTTTACTGCTCAAGACCCGGAGTAGTTATTTTTGTTTGTTTGTTTTTTTACTTTTGAGAACACATACTGAGACTTGCAGCGGTTGGTGGAGGATCATGTTCCATTAACATTTAGCTTCTCACTCACATATGGTGGGACTCGGTTAGACCTGGTACAGCTTACCAGTATCTTAACACGTTTTGCATAAGATGCTTTGCTTTTTGCTGTTTTTATTTGTTTATCTCCTCTGTTATATAACGAAAACCTTATGTTGCCTTCTTTTAAAAATATCAATGTCTGAAACCTTACTACGTCAATAGAAATGATCAAAGTATATTTATTGAGAAGAACAAAAGGTAAAATAAATATTGTGCAAAACACAACAGTGTGGTATCACCAGCAAGACATGTCATGATTAAACAAATGAAATGGAGATTTTACTAAGTAACTATTATATTAAATATGGATTAAATATTCAGATTTTGTTTAAACATTTGTAAGTCATTTGATTGCAAAGAATAAACCATTTATAGTAGAAGCTACTACATATATATGATTTAGAAAACAGTGTACAATTTATTGCCCTGGGGGCACATACTAAGATTATACAAGGAATATAGTCTATGATTAAGTCCATGCTGGATGAAACATGTTAAATAATTGTGAGAATGTGACTGACTTTTAATTTGAGTTTGCAATATAGAGGTTCCTGGTAAGCCGTGACTTCTTCATTGTTTGAGAGTCTGGTGAGACCACGATCATTCTAAATTAAGGGATATTGGGGCGTCCAGAAAAACGCTTAGAAAGAGCACCAACAATGATAACAGAATTATGGTGAACTAATTGGGCCGTGCAATAGAAAATTAACACATTGCAACTACAATACAGTCAGTAGTATCCAAATATCGGACAGAAGGTAACATATAGAGCAATTACAGTTTACTATTCTCTATGTCAAAATACAATATAGTTGGCAGGATGAAACATATGTGTTCCAGGGATAACAAAGCATGTTACGTTTAGTGCCTTGTCTGTATACAGCCTGACATCTGGAGCAGGTAGGACGTTATCCACGTTGTCAGTTTATGTCCATTCATGAGTGGTGAACATATTCTGTGTCATGAACAATTGATCACAGGCAAGAGAGTTTAGATGAGACTAAAGGGTCAATGAATGCAATCCACCTCTGTTCAGTGAGTTGAATACCTGCTGTGGATCTTTTCACATAGCACACCATTTCCACATCAAATCTACAAACAGTCCAGGATTTAGAAATGTAAAAGTTCTGCTCAAATAGGGACATTCAAAAAAACCTGGACCGCATGGTGAACTTTGAGAATTATATGTATAGGGTCGCAGCCTGCTATGGTTTCCTAAGTGTAGATATAATCATATCCCCTGAAGGCATACATTATATCAGGGCTGGTGCTACCTTTGAAGTGCTCACATGGCCAGCAGGGCTATTGATTTTTACACAGAACAGAAAGGCCCAGAGAAAAGGCATCCGTCATTGCCCTGGCAACCATGGAATTAGTTGTGAATTTGATGTTATTTCAGCCAATAGAAGTGTGAATGTGACATCTTCAAATAAAATAGGACAGTAATCTGTGTATTTCCATCCCTGCTCATTTCTTTAAATTAAACAATCTGTTGTTATTATGAGAACGCTACGTTTTGTACGAAAAGGAGCGTTACATTCTCATAATTTACATTATCATAATTTCTTTGAACTCTGATTTACAGCTACATTTTATTGAATCTGTTCTTACGAGGTTAATGGATGAAATACATATGGAGGAACTATAATAAAGTTGTTACAAAAGACCAGATGATCAAGGAATGATCAACTATAGCTATTCCCAAGTGTTCACTTTACCAGCTAAAATATAAACAATATGAAATATTTCATGAAACATGACATTTTAAAATTGTAATTGAAGTGCAGCTGTCAAGAAAAAAACTATATAATATTCCATCTATACATTGTGGTACAAATTGATCGAAAATACATATTTTTAATTAGGCCTTCCTTCTGCAAGGAAAAGTCTACATATATGGTGACCATGATCAGCTAGTGGCACAGTGGTGTACCATAATTCCTAGTATGCAGTCTAAATTGAATGCCAACACTTCTACTTGCTGCACAAGGTATGGACATTTTGGTGGAAAGGTAGGTGATCTTCAGGTTTAAAGGAACACTATAGTCACCTAAATTACTTTAGCCAAATAAAGCAGTTTTAGTGTATAGATCATTCCCCTGCAATTTGACTGCTCAATTCACTGTCATTTCGGAGTTAAATCACTTTGTTTCTGTTTATGCAGCCCAGCCACACCTCCCCTGGCTATGATTGACAGAGCTTGCATGAAAAAAAAAAACTGGTTTCATTTTCAAACAGATGTAATTTACCTTAAATAATTGTATATCAATCTCTAAATTGAACTTTAATCACATACAGGAGGCTCTTGCAGGGTCTAGCATGCTGGTAACATAGCAGGGGATAAGAAAATCTTAATTAAACAGAACTTGCCATAAAGAAAGCCTAAATAGGGCTCTCTTTACAGGAAGTGTTTATGGAAGGCTGTGCAAGTCACATGCAGGGAGGTGTGACTAGGGTTCATAAACAAAGGGATTTAACTCCTAAATGGCAGAGGATTGAGCAGTGAGGCTGCAGGGGCATGTTCTATACACCAAAATTGCTTCATTAAGCTAAAGTTGTTCAGGTGACTATAGTGTCCCTTTAATTATATACCTTTTGCCAGCACAAGGTATGGATTACTTTTACAGCTACATTTTGGGAATAAATGTCAACTTTTCTCCTCTATCTTTGCTTCAGTTATAATATGGAAAATGTACTTCATACTTACTGTAATTTTCTTTTCCGGGCTATTTTTTGTGGCAGCATCACTCATGGGTAGCTTCTCCCCCAGCCAACACAGGACAGGAATCAAAAACTAATTAATCAGACTAATTAGGTATAAAAGGTCCCTCCTTCCTTCATACCCTGGTCCAATTATAAAGCACAAAATATAAAGGATTGGAGTCTGATGCTGCCATGAAAAATAGCCAGGAAAATAAAATTATGGTAAGTATAAAGTACATTTTCCCTATTCCTGGCTAATCATGGCAGCATCACTCATGGATAATACCCAAACAGAAACATTAATAGAAGGGTTGGGAAGAAACAGACTCAAAGATCGAATGCTGCCAAAAAAAGAACAAATTTAATTTCAACAAATAGAGGATACTGAGGTCAAGACTCCCCTGCCAAATGAGGTGGAAGGAGTTGCCACATCCAGTTTATAAAGTTTTATAAAGGTCATTGGGGAAGACCAGGTTGCTGCCCTACAAATATTCTCGTATGGTACCTCTGCCCAGTTAGCCCATGAAGTAGCCAAAGCTCTTGCTGCATGAGTTTTCATTTTGTCAGGAGGAGGTAAGTTTTTGTGATGGTAGGCACTGTGAATAATTATAGTGATCCATCTTTTTAAGGTAGAAGCAGATGCAGCCTCACCTATTCTTGTACCAGAAGGAAGGACAAATAGCTGGTCAGACTTCCTGTAGGATTTTGAAATTTCCAAATAACAAACCAGGCATTTCCAAACATCCAGGTTATGAAGTCTGGCTTCTGTTTCAGATCTTGGATTATGAAAGAATGGAGGTAGGACCACCTCTTGGGACAGATGAAATTCTGAGACCAATTTAGGTAAGAACTCTTGCTCAGTACGTAGAGATACTCTGTCATGATCTACCCGAGTATAGGAGTCATCCGAAGAGAAGGCTTTAATTTCAGAAATACGTCTGACTGAGGTTATAACTACCATAAACAAGGTTTTATATGTAAGCAGGGTAGAGTTAAGACTTTCTGAAGGTGAAAAACAGACTTTCAGTCAAGGCATCCAAAACCAAAGGAAGTTCCCATGGAATACAGTAATTCCTTTTGGGAGGTCTGATGGTCTAATACTTATGACAGACTTAAAGAACCTTGCAATTAGTGGGTTTGAAGACCAGGAATTGTCACATAAAGCAGATAAAGCATAATATTGTACTTTTCAGGTACTAAGGCTCTGACCCTTGTCGAGTCCTTCTTGTTAAATTCAATAGCTTTAGAAGATGCCCAATTCTTGAATGTCTCCCAAATGCTATGATAAAGTTTTTAAGTTGATTTTTGTCTTGACTTCAAGAGTGTATCAATAACTGCTTCAGATAGACCCAAGTTCTTCAATCTCTCCTTTTCAAAAGCCATGCCTCTAAGGTCAGGATCTCTGGATTGGTATGAAATACAGGGCCTTGGATTAGGAGATCTGACCTCAGAGCCAGTGGTCTGTCAGGCTCAGCTTGATCCGTAAGGGGAACCAGGACCTCCTTGGTCAATTCGGGATCACCGCTATTACTTCCCTTCCCTCTGTCCAAACTTTGTGCAGGATGTGATGTATCATCAATAGAGGAGGGAATGCATACCCCAGATCGAAGGTCCACCATTGTGATAGGGCATCTTGCCCTGCTGAAAGCTGATGTGGATGCAGAGAGTAAAATTTAGTAGTCTGGCAATTCTCTGCTGTGGCCATAAGATCGATCTGTGATATGCCCCACCGGATAGTTATTTCTCTGAATACCTTCGGATGAAGTCTCCATTTTCCAGGGAGGATCTCTGATCTGCTTAGGAAATCTGCCATCTTGCTCTCTGAACCTGGAAGATACACTGATTTCAAACCCAGAAGATTGGATTGGGCCAGTTCCATAATCAGAGACAATTCTTCTAGAAGATGCCTGCTGCGGGTGTCCCCTTGGTTGTTTATATACGATGCCACGGCCCAGTTGTCTGTTTTTAGAAGATTGTATAATGGAAGGAACGAAACCTAAAAGCGCCTACTGAATAGCATGTAATTCCCTCAGGTTGGAGTGTAGAAGACTCTCCTTGTGTGTCCACTTTTCTTGTTTCCATAGGGATTGGAAATGGGTACCCCATCCATAAGAACTCGGTCCGTCGTAACGGGTTGCCGAACGTGGTTCTTCCAGAGGGAATCCTGAAATAAGTTTCTGTCTTCTTTCCACTAGATCAAATGTTATTTCACTCGAGGAGAAATATATATTCTGTGTTCTCAGTCTGCTCTTTCTTTGTTGAACTGCAGAAGAAAACATTTTTGGATTGTTCTAAATCTCCATTGAGCCCACTTCACCAAACCTATTGTAGAGGTCATTGAGCCCAGGATCATAAGATACCTTGATGATGTGCAATTGATCCTTAATGTCTTTTTGACTTTGTCTTTTATCTTGATGACTCTTTCTGGAGACAAGTGAATCTTTATTTTTGAGATATCTATCAACTAGAAATATAATTCTTTAGGAATGTGTAAGTGCGCTTTTCTCTGTACTTATCAGCCAACTGTGGGCTTGTAGTATTTCCATGACAGCTTGAGTATGAAGAATAACTGTCTGACGAGAAGGGCCCAGTATCAGTATATTGTCTAGATCAGGGATAGGCAACCTTCGGCACTCCAGATGTTGTTCACTACATCCCCCATAATGCTCTTACACCCGTAATGCTGACAAAGCATCATGGGAGGTGTAGTCCAAAATATCTGAAGTGCCAAAGGTTGCCTATGCCTGGTCTAGATAGTGAAAAATTTGAATGCCTTGATTTCTTAGGAATGCTATAAAATTAATAAGAGTCTTGGTGAATATTCTCGGGGCTAAACTCAGACCGGAAGGGAGGCCCTTGAACTGGAATTGTTTTCCTAACATCCAGAATCTTAGAAACTTTAGCTGGTTCTTGTGGACTGGTATCTGATAGTAAGCATCCTTTAAGTCGATTGACGTCATCCATTCTCCTTCCTTGATGTTTTTAATAATAGTGGAAATGGATTCCATCTTGAAAATTATTTTCTTCAGCATGGAATTTAAATTTTTTAGGTCTAAGATCAGTCTCCACTTTCCTAGAGGCTTTGGTGCTAGGCATACTGTAGAATATCTACCTTTGTATCGGCCTTCTTTTGGGACTTCCTCTATTATCCCTTGGTGTAGAAGTTTGTGAATGCATTCTTTCATGGCTTGTTGTTTTCGGCCCTTTGATACTCTATGAATATATTTGTTATTGGAAAAGTCTCGAATTCCATCATGTAGCCTTCCCTTAAAAGGGAAAGCACCCATGTGTCTGTGATGTTTTGGGTCTAGATAGGGTAGAACCTTTAAAGTCTTCCTCCAATCAGCCCTATCTGAACCTGCCGACCTTCAGAAGTTTTTATTCGTAGTCCTAGGTCCTTTCCTACATGAGTTTTTGGTAGAAGATGTATGTAGGTAACTTCTCCAGTTAGATTTTCAGGAATATTCTCTTGCGAGTTTGTAAGATCTACTGTCCTGAAAGGACCGATCTGTATATGTCTTATTTCTCCAGGAAGAAGAGGCTGGTTTTCTTCACTCCTTTTTGGCCATCAGCTGCCTTCTGAATGGCCTTGTCCAATACTTTGCTGACATTAAATCTCCTTGGAGTGGGAGACCGCAGAGAGAGGTCTTTGAGGCATAGTCTGCTCCCAATAGAGCCCATCTTGAGGCTACTGTTAATGCCATACTTTTTGCCAGCAGTTTGGTAATATCCAATGATGCCTCCGAGCAAAACTTATAAGCCATCTTAAATTCTTTCAGACTTTCCACCAGGTTTTCTCTGTGTACTCCCCTCTCAATATCCTCTTCAAGGTTTTCCAGCCAGGCCTTGAGAGCTCTGGATAAAGTAGTCAAGGCTACTGCCACAGGCTGCTCACTGTTTACCAGAGTAGGGGCATATTATTTACTAATACTAAGTCATTTTTACTTGGTATTAGTAAATGTGGCTGAAAGACCAATTTAGGTCTTTCAGCCTTTTAGTAGATAACTCCCTGATACCGTGGGAATTAGGGAGTTATCTACTAAGCGGCTGCAAGATGCAGCTGCGGCAATGAATAGGATCGGAGTTTCATTCATTCAAATGAAATTCCGATCCGAATAAAGTGCCGAATTGCGGCTAACACAAACGAACATACTGTTCTCATTTAGTTAGAACGCAATTCGGCAGTTTTAGCTAAAATGACAGGAAGCATCGCGGGAACACAGAGGAAAGGTAAGGATCATGGGAAAATTGCTCTGACCAGTGGAAATGAAGCACACTTTGCTCCTAAACTGGTCAGAACCTGGTCAAGCAGAGGAATCCTCCATAAGGCAAAGAGTCCCTACTTTGTCTTATGATTTTAAAGAAAACTAAAGAAGACAGGAAGAAAAGAAGAACAGATCCTGAGATAGGGGGAGAAGAGGAAGAGATTGAGGAAAGGTAAATTTGGCATGACAGTGCCGCTTTAATGAATACAAGTGCAAAAATAGGTGTGCAATTCTAGGCGCTTAGAATATAATTAAAAAGTTTATGTATGATACAATAACAGCTGTGGCACTCTGTGGATACTCCTTATATCTCACAATCAAAATCAGAAAAAACATAAAGAATATTTAGGATTTATGCAATGCGCCCCCCCCGCCCCCCAAACACTAAAGTGCTAGTCCAGTGCTAAAAAATTTAAACTGCACATGATTACTTACCCCTAAATAAGTATATATTGGAGAGAAAAAAGACAAACAAGGGAAAAAAAATATAAAAATAGTGCAATATTGTTGTGAGATGGATTATGCTCACAATTTGTAAGTCTTTTAAACGTTATGGCGCTGAACATATAGAGTGTCTGTGTTTAATGAATGAATTTAATGAATATGTCCAAGCAGTAATCACACATGAACAAAGTAACAAGACAGAACTCTGGTTTAATTCTTTAAGTTGACTATCATGTCACTTAAACTCCCAGTTTGTGTTTAATCCCTTATATTTTACCCATACCTCAGAGACCTGAATGGCATGCTCCATCAATCAGTTACACACATCTTTCATTAAACATGATTATTCAGACTTTGAAAATAATTAAAAAACTTTATTTGAGAGTTATAACATAGCAACATCCTGCTATACACATATACAAATGTATTATTTATCATTATGTTTTAAGGGAATTTTAAACTATATTGAAAGAGGTATTTTTTTCTAATACTTCACAGTGCAGACGCAATATGTCACTTTGGGTCAGAAGGCTTCTAAGAGCACTTCAATGTGTCATTAAGATTTGGATGGTGTAGCTTAGTTTAGAAAGAAAGGCATGCATGTCACTTGAATTTATAGGTAACACCGATCACTGTGTGAACATCAGAACAATTCTATGCTGAATTCAGCAGTCTTAGCCTGTCAGGGACTATATTTCACGTAGCAGACTCAGTGGTGCATTAAGGCTTCAAAGAACAAGGTGTGATCAGTGCTAAGCATTTCATATAAAGTAATACAGGTCTTTTAAAATCTAACCCTTAGATAAGGTAAGCATGGAGATCAAAACACAGTATCATGCTATAAATGGCAGCCACAAAGACTCAGAATGTCTGGGACACATCAAATGGCATTAACAAGTGACAGTTGCAGTTTTTACCTGCTTTAATGGAACATGGGCTTTACGTGAAATTGAACATTTAGATAAAGTGTTTTTGAAGTTATGGAATTTACTGTAAAGTTTATATTGATTTGAATTCTATGATTATGATGTGATTTTACATACATGAACTTAAAAAAAAAAATTCTGAAAACATATTTTTGGTCATCTTTATGGTTTTACATGCTCTTATAAATGCACTACGATTACTACATGATGAGTCCTACTGCTGATAAACCGGAACATAAAATCAAAACGTACGTGATTTTCAATACTCAAAAAACAGCAATAAAACCAGATTCAAAATCGGTTCTCAAGCTCTTAGAAGTGTCCTTATTATCTAGAATATCAACAGATATTGTGCTATCTATTAAAGGATTACTTCAAGTACCAGGACCACTTCACTGATTTGAAATGGTCATGGTGCCTGTAGACTGTATGTGCAGTGTTTTGCAATGAAATGCTGCACATACAGAGATTAAGCTGCCTTAAATTAATCTCCAGCCTCGCTATTGTCAATTCTGTGCAAAATTGGCAAATAATGCCAGCATGCTGGCACCAGACAGTCAATGGCAGCATTCCCCCTACCATCTGCCCTGCCCTACTTCCCCCTCTAGTTAGTGACATTAGTGGAGAGAGAACACCAGGTTGAGGCCTCAGGGCTGGAAAAAAAAATAAGTTTATTTTTTTTTTTTTTTAACAGAGAGGGTTACTACAACCAAAACCAGTGTTTTTGGTTGGAGTTATCATTTAAATTAAAATATACAGTGAAGATGCCTTTTCACTGCTGTAGGTGAAATTATGATTTCCAGTTAACTAATGACCTTTTAACCTTTGTATAATCTTAGTAAATAGGTCACCAGAGAGATATTTGTATTGATCCTGTATATACGTGTTTAAATAGACACTCCAGATACCCTTCAGGCACTAACATAACTTAAGTGCATTTGAAAGGTTTTGGCCTCATTTTCCTGTTGTATTTTCTTCATAAATCTCTTTATGTGTTGGTGAACTGCCGCATGGACAGCCACTCCACTAACTCACGGCCCCCAGACTTCTGGTTTAGAGCACTTCCCTTGGCTGAATCAAAAAAATGGATGCACAAACGATCACACCAGAAAATCCAGGAATTATTGCTCCAATATATATATATATATATATATATTGTATTCTAAGATGAAAAAAGATATGGTAAGATTACAGTTACCTCTCGTTAGGCAATCCATGTTGCACAGAACAATCAACCTTAAGAGAAAAGCAAACTGTGTACATGCATGTTTAAAACTACACATCAATTAACACTTAATCATTATAAGCAAAAAAAAAAAAAATGAAAAAAACACACTACATATACACACAACATATACATTATGCTCTATGGACAATGAAGGTCCACGATGCCCTTTTTCTGGCACAGGTTTATGTTAACCCCTTCTTGACAGCCCAAATGCCAGGATAGCATAATGTAATTCGATTTGCTTAAATCCTTATTACAAAAAGGGTAATTAAATTTACAAACCCAATTATTATTACAAAAACACAAAGAACACTGACACAGAGTAAGACACGGTGGTTTTAAATTTGAACTTTGTGAAAATGACACATATCCATTTGTGCGTAGCCTATAAATGTCACAGGCAGCTTTTAGCAAAAAGGTTAAGTGTTTACAGACATCAAAAGAATTGCACATTAATTATGATACCTATTGATTGCTCACTTTAATATAAATAGACAAAATGGGAGAAATCAATAACCCTTTTTACCTCCCTTTAATGTAGAGAGGTAACTGTTAAATTTCACCTTTACATTAAACATTCCAACTTGAAAATGCATTTGTTTCAGAAGTCCGAGTTCCAATACATCCAAAAACAAGGCAAAACAACCTTTGCACTTTACCATTTACTTGTGTCTTCAATGTTATGAAGCAGTGGGGTGGGGTATAAAAAAGTAACTCTTTTAGCACATGCCTAATTGCCTATAATGGAGCTACATATGTTTCATAAAAAAAATGTACCATGCATTTTGATGAAAAAAAATATGATATTTATTTTTTCATGTACATTTAGATCTTTCTACTGAAGTTCCCTCCTATTTCAGAAGTGAAATGCGTTTGGTACATATGGAAGCATAAATGCACCGTGCTTTACAACTAAATCTGAGTTGAAATTTTTTCCCAACATTTTCAACTTCATATTTTAAATATTCAGCACACACAACTCACGTTTTGGTGCATTTAACCTTGGGTCAATGAGCATGGAAAAAATAAACAAAGTATCACCAGGGAACATTAAATTACCAGTCAGTCTTAGTGTTATCTGAAAGTTGCTGACTTGAGTATTTTATCCTGACTTGGAAGCTTCTGTCAAGGGAATTGTGTTCGTAATCACATATTTTCCACTATTTAATTCATTCTTTTTTTACTATCTGAAATTAATTTAACCAGTTGATCGTATTACTCTTAATTACCTTACCTAAAATATTTTTAGGTACCCATCACTATTTTTAGAAATATGTTTCTAAATAATACGTTTACTTTGTGATAGTTAATGTCAACCTTTACAGTTTAGATTCATTGCCTTCCAATCTGAACTCAAAAGGCCAAATACGTATTTTTGATGCATCAAAGGCCCTTTCTCTCATCCTCAAGCATATTAAATTGTATTTCTTTTGTTTTGGTTTTGATCTCATAAACTTTAAGGACAAAGGATCTGAAAATTCTACTAAACAAACGTAGAGGGAATGATGGATTGTCAAATATCAAATATAGTTATATGTTCTTAAATTGTGTGCTAACCACAGATGACAGGAGTAGTTAAATGATAGATGAGAAGAGCAGCGGAAATTGTATTGTCTTCAACATTATTCCATTCTAAAGATTTTAGTTGCCCCTCACAGACCTGTTTGCTCTCTTGAAATAGTAAGCGATTACTTCAGAAGATGAAGTAAGCAGAGGTTACATATTGTAGACCTTACAACTCAAACTTTATACTTTAATCTCAAGGTTATAGGATACATGATGCATTCTCTGGGTTGTTCCATTTACAGTTGTATTTGCTGATTAAATATTGGACAATGGAACGCACTACATAGACATGTATTATTGATAAGTCATATATAGAATTCCTGTTTATCAGTGATTTGAACGGCTGAAGCTAACATTAGCCACTTACCTTGAATTCTAGTACAGCTCAGAGAGTGCACATAGTAGTAATACCGTGCATCTGCACTCCAAGCCTCGATTGCCATTCACAGTGATCGTGACCTCTCCTTCCAATGCCCTCCTTCCCCTTAACTTTAATTATTCTCTTGATCACCGTAACATTATCACCCACTCACCCAGCATTACCCAAGTTACAATTTCACCTATATAGCATTACATGTTGGGAAATGCTGAGAGACACACACAGCATTAGTAATAATATGTGTATCTGTACTCTAAGTCTCTTGGTCAGTCACCGTGACTGTAAGTATGGTGAAAACCCTGCCCCTCTCCCTCTAATGTCTCATTAGCACAAAATCCCCTTTAACTCCCATAAAAAAAATAATACATACTTTGTTATAGCATAACTCAGTAAGCAAATGTTTAAATAATTGGTATGAGCTCCAACTGTCCAACTCATTCACAGAATGAGTTAGAGTCTTTAGGTTAACGGAACACTTCAATAGAAAAAAAAATATATATTTTTAACAATTTCATAGATATATTCCCAATGAAAACATGCATGTATTTATTGCTGCACTTTTTAATTGGGGTTATATCTAAAAACTGCTTGCAAAAGCTGCAGATCTCTTGTCTGCAGCCTTTGAAAGCCCTCCACTTTTCTTGTAGGACAGATTTTCTGTGGCTGTCCAGTTACAGATATCCCAATAAGGCAGTCTTTGCAAGGTACATGCTCGAGTTTAGTTCCACTGAGCTAAGTGAACCAGGACATAACTGGACCAGTTGTCGGGTTGACAGCCAGAGAGATGTAACAAAGATGCATTTACAAAAGTGCCAATTTCAATTAAAATCTGCACTTTTTGTAAAATGAAAATAAGAGGACACACTATCAGCCCCTACCCTAAAAGTACCCTCTGTAAAACACAAACATGAATAAGGTCCCAAGGATGTCTATCACTCACACTGAATATGAGCGATAGAGAGGTTTAGCGATCAATGCATGTGTGTGAGTGATTTGGAAGTGAATCTAGTCCACGTCTTGTTTTCCTCTAACACTTCAGCCATCACTCTGTTAAAAATAAACAGGTAAGGAATCCCTTCAGCCCTGTATTAATATACACTGACCTGCCACGACATTAAAACCACCTGCTTAATGTTGTGCAGTTCCCCCTCATGTGGCCAAAACAGCTCTGATGTGTTGAAGCATGGACTTCACAAGACTTCTGAACATGTCCTGTGCTATGTGGCACAAAAACATTAACAGCAGATCCTTTAGGTCCTTAAATTTGTGAGGCGGGACCTCCATGGATCAGATCTGTTGTTCTAGCACATCCCACAAAAGTTCAGTCATGGATAGTGGGAATTTTGAGGCCAAGGCAATGTCTTAAACTCTCTAGCTGCTGCTATCAGAGAACACAATAACAATAAAGGGGTATACACGGTCTGCAACAATCTCTTGTTAGGTGGTACATGTCAAAGTAGCATCCACATGAAAGCCAGTACGTAAGGTTTCTTAGCAGAACATTGCCCATAGCATAACACTGCCTCTGCCGGCCTGCCTTCTTCTCAGGGTGCATCCTACTGCCATTTCTTCCCCAGGTAAATGACAGGCATGCACCTGGCGATCCACCTAATGTAAAAGAAACTGTGACTCATCAGACAAGGCAACCTTCTTCAATTGCTCCATGGCCCAACTCCAATTCTTACACCCCCTTAAAGCCACTTTTGTCAGTGGACAGGGGACATCATGGGCACTCCGACATGGTGTCTTCTGACACCATTATAGCATGGCCAGTATTAAGAGTTTTAGCAATTTGAGCTATAGTAGCTGTTTTGTGTGATCTCACATTGCATCCATTCTTAGTCTTTTGCAAAACCGAAACACTCTTTGTGTGCCATCTCTCCCTTTTGTTTTGGACTGTAAGCCTGCAGGCAGCAAAGGCTAATGTATCTCAAAGGCTACTATATCGACCCGTTTTTGCTTGTCAGACATGTTTGTTACTATTTCTTTTATTTGTCCTGCAGAAGCAGAATATGACTCCACTTTGTAAATAAGTAATGATAAAACTATAAGATTCAAGGTTATCTTCCATTGTTCCAAAACACTTGTAACAATAATAAATACATAATATCTTGTGTCCTATAGAAAACAAATGTTTCTTCTTGTACTTGTGTATAATGTCAAAATACTTGAATAGCCATTCACTACGAAAGAAAATGTTGGGGAGTGAGCAATAGATTGCAAATTTTATGTAAAATTAGTCAAGCTGAAAAATAGGTAAATCGGATAGATGTTTCCAGTTCTGAATTTAGTGAATAACCCTGTTAGTGTGTATATAGCAGGTAAGTTAAAGTGGTTTGGCAGCTGTACACTTACCTGGATTCCCTGGCCACCCACAATTTGCTCCTATCCACACATATTGCTAGAACGGACGTTGATCCTGAGCATTAGATATATCAATAATGTCCATATTTGCATGGAATTCAGGGGCTAAGAGTGTCAGCTGAAACCTATTCAGAATAAAATGTACCAGCTAATTTCAAAAGAAGTAATTCTTGTTCAGTTTGTTTTCAGAATAAAATGAAATGTCCTTTATGAAAAAGTAGTGTAATCTTTCACAAAAATAGTCTGTAGGTTTACAGTCTCATAATGTATGCTTCCCATGCTAAATGGTACCTACTGACGGCTGAGATTGATTCAACTTCTTTGATTGTAACATATAACATGAAAATTATATATTATGATATATACAGTACATGCATTGTAATATATATATGAAACCAGGGGGCTGCACTCACATGACCATGCATAACTGGGGTGCTGCTTTGGCCAATTTATACAATGCACAAGACCCAATGCACTCACTCATCCACTAAACAGCAACTTCAAAGCTCACAGATTTTATTGTGCATAATGCATAGGTGCCTCATTCCTGGACCCTATTTAGCCTTGTACAGCAGATGTAAATTGTTTAATCTCATAAGAGCAGACATTAGGCTGTTAGAGTAGGACCTGACAAAGACAGGGTACATTGACGCTGTGGCAAACTTATACAATGTATGATCATATAATGTAACTAAACCCCCATTATTTTTGCCTAGATTAGGTGTTTAAAAAATAAATAAATCTGTGCGCTTTGAAGTTGCTGTTAAGTGAATGAGTGAGCACGCTGGATCATGTGTATTTTTTTTATATATATATATATATATGTATGTATGTGTGTGTATATGTGTATATATTGTGACCGCGTGCAAGGCATTGTTATGGATGGAGTGTATATATTTCCAAAGGTATTGGAATATGTACATTAATAGCCCCAGGAAGAAGGTCTGTCTGTTTTAGTCAGAGCAATTTTGCAATTTAATATGGGTTCCTGGGGTGGATCATTTGGAGTGAAGGAGGGCCAGTGCTCCATTCCACAGTTTATATACAGCACAGCACGTGAGCAATCCAATCCAGGAGTTCTGGATCACCCAGATAGCTGCTCACCTGTTGGCAATGATTAGCACTGGACTGCTATAAAATGTCCCTGTCAGGGATTCACAGGGAGAAGGACAAGCAGTGTGTGAGACTGTATTTCTCCCTACAAGAGTCTTTGTGTTCTGAAGGAGAAAGGAAATGTTTATTTGGAAAAAAGGTCTGTGCTCAAATTTGTATTTTGTATGGTTGGAAGCGGGTAAGCTGCCCAACAGCAGTTATAGAAAAAAAAAACTGTGAGTTATGGCTCAGAAGAGCAAGGCTTTTCTTTTTGTTTGTTTTATTTTTTTGTTTAAATTGCCAGACCTCTTAATAAAAGACTGCATTTACAAGAAATCTGATTTGTGTGGTGTTTCAATCATTAAGACTGTGTGATTGCATGGTCCCAGGTCACAAAATATAATAATAATAATTAATAATAATAATATACATATAATTTATTATCATATTTTGTGACCTGCGACCAGAGCACCGCAATTGTGGAACAACCTCCCACACACTTTAAAATCTTCCCCAAGCGCAGGGGCAGGGGGCCAGAAAAACACGCAAGGGATAAGAGAGAATGACACAATACACGTGCCGTAAAGCAATTTACCCATTGATCCAACCACAACAGTGGCGATGTTACGACCAGTACTCCATACCACACCTGCGACTCAGAGACAGGCAGCAAATACGGATTGGGAAAACATGACCGTTTAAAGTGTAATGGGTAATATTGTATACGCTAGCATTTGAAATGTGGAACACATGATGTGAAATGTGAAACATATACTGTACATATCCGAGACGAAAACAATTTACGTGTAAACAACGTTGCCTACATCCTTCCCCACCTTCCCTTCTTTATTCTGTACCCCCCTTATACTGCTTTTTGATATATGACAAAATAAAAATTGTCAAATTGAAAAAAAAAAAAAATCTTCCCCAAGCCTAGAGTCCTTTAAGAGATCCTTCTCTACATACATCAAAACAGATTGCACGTGTCATGGTTGATTATATATTTCCTACCTGTTCTATGTTAAATTTTGTATATATTGTGTATTAATGTTGCTTTTGTATTTTATTGTACCCTAATGTAACAATGCAATGATTTGTGGACCCAGGACACACTTGAAAACTAGAGAAATCTCAATGTATCTTTCCTGGTAAAATATTTTATAAATAAAAATCAATAAATATATAGTTATATAATTTTATGTATCTGTATTTTCAGGTTGTTATGTATTTATATTATCAGGTTATTATATTTGTTATATATTTCTATTATATTATGTTATATATTTATAATGTGTTGAGTTTTTGTATTATCAGGTTGTTATATGGTTATAAATAAAAATAAATCAAATATAGTTATACAATTTTATGTATCTGTATTATCAGGTTAGGTTATGTATTTTTATTGGGTTATATATTTATAATATGTTGAGTTTTTTTTTGTGTGTGCGTATATTTATATATATATTATGTGCAATAATAATACAATAAGTGCAGACATTAGGTTGCTAGAGTAGGGTCTGACACAAATGTGATGCATTGGCATTGTGACAGACGTATGCTCATATACTGGAGCTAAATCCGCATTATTTTTGCCCAAAACAGGTACATTTTGTAAGCTATTAATGTGGTCTTTAGTGAGTGAATGAGTGCGCTGGATTCTCTAAACATATATGTGTGTATATATTGCTACCTGAAAGCCACCCCCTCCAAAAAAAAAAAGCTTTCCCTCTGTCCTTTTATGCTCCAGTAGCATTTCCCCTATCCTATTAGGTATTGAAAAGATCTTGCTGAGTGCACTAATTCACAAGAAATGCAACACATCCCCTTATACATCACTCAGTTATGCATATTCGAAATAAAGAACATTGTTCCATATAGTGCTTTTGAGCATGTTATTGATCCAATTAGCTTGTTGTAGCAACAAACTGGGCAGGCATCATTTCTACAGATTCAATTTCCTGGATCTCAGACACAAGGACTGTCTAGGAAAAAAAGGCACAACATATTCCTAATGTGGTTATGTCTCCTTCCTTAGAGTCATAGAGTTTTGATGTGCCATTATAATTCAATGGTTTGCTGAGTAACCAGGCATTTTGATTGCTGAAGATTACAATTGGTGCATTAGCTGGCCAATACATTTTCAAAAAGGATAGTGCTAATGGACAAAAAAGATCCGCTCCGGGGACTCAAACTCTATGCAACAATGCCTCTAACTACTGCATCATGCAAAACACATAATATCCAGGCTTTTAGCCCGCTGATGCACTATGTGTGTAATTATGCTGTTCTTACTGAATTCCTTGAACTGTTCAATGAAACTTTTTTTTTATAGAAGTGGACTTTGAGTGATGAATGCTATAAATAATTTAGTTTATTAAATGTATAATTTTTCATATTTGCTTCTATAAGATTCATTGCTTCAGGTTGTGGTGGAATAGTGTACCTGATCAGTGGCGGAACTAACATACAGAGGGCCCTGGTGCAAAGGGTGGCTAAAAGGTAGATCCCCATCAGTCATACATATTCTGCAATACTTTGACGGCTGGGGATCTATTATTTTCACATGCTTGCAGAGTTGTATTTAGCACAGAGCAGTGTTTGTGTATTTGAATGTAAGCATGTGTTAATATGGGGTGTGTGTGTAGTGTTGGCGTTTGCATGCATGTATGTGTAGTCTTAGTTTGTGAATGCAGGGGTTGTTTTTATATATAATTTTGGTGTTTAATTCAGAGGTGTGTTTGTATGTAGTGGTGATGTTTGAACGCAGGACTGTGTTTGTATGTAGTGTTGGCATTTGAATGCTGAGATGTGTGCACATATACACTTACACTGCCACACACGGTGATCCACATACACACACTGACACACATGCAGATACATACACACACTGATACAGATACATTCAGTAACAGACATTCTTATACACAGACACACATGCAAACACTGACACACACACATACAGATACAAACGCGGTGATAGACATACACACACTGCCAGACATATAGCCACCCTCCAGTTTTTTTCCTTTATGGTGCTGGTAGGTGGCATTCCTGGGGTCAGGTCTGTTGGTTGAGGTAGTAGGGAGTTAGAGGCTGGCTCGCCTGTTCCACCCCCCTCCTCTCTGCCTTCTCCTTCTGCTCCCGCACGCTGACCCTTCCTCTCTGCTCCCTTCACACAGCTTTGGTGTGATCAGCTGTCACTTACTCCCAGGCTGCTGAAAAGAATGGGGCCCGGTCACACTCTTAAAGGGCCACAGCATCCTACCGAGCCCCTGCTGACAAATGCCCACCAGGTGTTTATATGGAGGTGTATGAGTCACAGGATGGGCCTCTGTCAGTGTGAGGGTTCCCGGCTGCAGTAGTTCTGCCACTGTATCTGATATTTAATGCAGCTTCTTGTGGTGAATTAAGTGACAAGAGTAGCTAGTATGCTCTAATGTGGATTTACCCATATTTTACTTTTGTTATGCTTCTGATTTAATGTTACCAGAAAGGAGGTGGGATCTGAAACTTATGAAAACATACTAGTATTTCAACTTTAATTTAGTGCAGGTGCTACATTAAATTAAAGTGGATCTATTAGTCTAAATTTGGTTTACTTTTTCTGGTCCAGTAGACATGCTTACCCAGAGTAGGTTACTTAGAAGGTAATTTAAGATGGTAGTTGGGTGATGTAGACCAAGAGCAGAAAGGTAAACTATTATGCAATGTAGGAGGTGCTGGGAGTGAAGGGCCCTCAGAGCAGAACTGCTAATGAGCATGGCTTTGGTAAGGATACAACAAGAGGAAAGGTCAGACTACAATGTGAAAGGGCAAGCTAGCCAGTGAATTGGTACCTTTCACCGATGTAGCAAACACAAGGCAAGCATCAAAATGCAATGGTCAAAACAATAAAGGGGGAAGATATATAAAAATAGTGCCCCAATGATAACTGGATACGAAAGGTTTGAGAGTTCTGTAACGACAAAGCAATAAACAATCTGAGACTTTAGAGCAAAAGATGATAAAGTACAACCTGGTCAGATAAACTGTGTGTCTCCAAGGTAAAATGCAAAATAGAAACAGAGTCTTTGAAGTGTCCATTAAACCATTCTGGAATGTAAACTGCACATGAGATTGATGCATTATAGCAAAATAAAAACAATAGAGAAAATGGCCAAACTGGACACTACCCTGAGTGTGTGAGGCCACTGTGTTTGGATGCTGCCTGGATCATGGCCCAAGTGAGATGCATCAACCAGGCCCAACACCAAAATAAGTCTCTAATGTGTCAGGAAAGACTGGGAATGAATTCTTTTAAAGTCAAATTAGGCTTTTTCTTGGACTAAAGTTTGAGGAGGCACTTTGCAGCTCTGTGAGTCAGTTGAAGAGGCTGTAAAACTGACACTGCAAGAATGCTCAGATCATGAGCAATGTTCCTTCCTGTCAAACTCCTGCAATCAGGAGGTAAATCATAGTCAAATTATTGGCGATGGATACCAAAGACTGTTGGAGAAGAAAGATAAATAAAAAGGAGGGAAATGGGGAACAAGGTTTGTAGATGGTTGAAAAGACTAAGAAGGATACTCAAAAAGAATAGGAATATTCAAGGTTGAGATGAGAAGACATTTCATACTAATGCTTGATTTTGAGTAAGTAAAGAAACTCAGCCTATTTGTAAAAAGTTATTTAACAGAGTTTTCAAGCAGAACAAATGCTCTTATCATTTTTAAAGGGATACTATAGTCACCAAAACAACTTTAGCTTAATGAAACAGTTTTGGTGTATAGATCACGCCCCTGCAGCCTCACTGCTCAATTCTCTGCCATTTAGGAGTTAAATCACTTTGTTTATGAACCCTAGTCACAACTCACTGCATGTGACTTGATCAGCCTTCATAAACACTTCCTATAAAGAGCCATCTAATGTTTATCCTTCCTTTATTGCAAGTTCTGTTTAATTTAGATTTTCTAACCCCTCCTATGTTAAAAGTTTGCTAGACCCTACAAGAGTCTCCTGTATGTGATTTAAGTTCAATTTACAGAGCAAGAGATAAAATTGTTAAAGGTATATTACATCTGGTTGAAATTGAAACCAGCTTTTTTTCATGCAGGCTGTGTCAATCAGAGCGAGGTGAGGTGTGGCAATGGTTGTATAAACAGAAACCAAGTGATTTAATTCCTAAATGACAGTGAATTGAGCAGTGAAACCTGAGAGGCATGATCTATACACTAAAACTGCTTCATTATGCTAAAGTTGTTTAGGTGACTATAGTGTCCCTTTAAGCTCGACATCTAAACTGTGTTAATTTGACTCACCGTCTTGGTATTATTACACAATAATTCAACCACTCAACTAAAAAGGATGATATAATGCATTTGGGCAAGTTCACAAGATTTCAACAATATATTCATTTGTGGAAAATAAAGCAAGATTACATAAAGGTCCAAGAGAGGATGGGAGATTTTAGCTGAGGGTGGAAGGAAAACAAAAACTCAAAAGGCAGAATGAGTCATATTACTGAAACTTGTTCTCGAGTTGCTCTAAAGGACACAGAGCTTCAAACTGATTTAATGTTCCATTAACCTAATTTTTCCCATAGACATAATGTGCAAATGAGCATCTGCTATACATTTTACGTGTCTAATAGCAAAGGTGTAAATGTGTTCTGCATAATGTTTTTATCCTCAGTTTTTGGATTTATTTGATTGATAAAAGTATGTACAGATTGTTTGCAGCTGAGATTATACATTGGGGGGGGCAGGGGTGGTGGCACACAGCATAAGATGTGACCCTCCAATTGGAAATATATTATACATGTCAAAAGTAGTGGGAAAATACTTCAACTTGGTATTATTAATCCCGATTAGCTTCCTACACTCATTGATTCATTAATTTAATAGCCATTAATAAAATTTAAGTGTGCTCTAAAACCAGCAATATTTGTGAACTGTGTATCCCTTGGTGCTAGGCCAATCTACAGAAAATAATGATAGTTCTTGACGCTGCAGATATTTTGAATTACATATCCAGTGATGCTTAACCGCATGATCATTATGGGATATGTATTTCACAGATAACCATTAGGGCTAATCATTTGTACATTAAGTTCTTTACTCTACTATACCTTCATATAATATATGCTGCAGCATCAACATTACTGGTTGTGGGAAACATTTGGTGTGACACCTTTTAAAAATGGAATTAAACACTTTACAGCGTTCCGTATTATATTATTAAAGGGATAACACGAGAAATGCTATGCTGCAAAGCATCACAGAACTGAGATTGAAATCCTTCCTAATTTATACTGTTCAGGTTTTAAGGGCTGATTATCAGATTTAGCAAAGCACAATCACAAATAATAATTAAAGGGACATCTGAAGCACCAAAACAACTTTAGCTTTATGAAGCAGTTTTGGTGTATAGATCATGCTTTTGCAGACTCAATTCTCTGCCGTTTAGGAGTTCAATCACTTTTATTTCTGTTTATGTGGCTCTAGCCACACGTCCCCTGGCTGTTACTCACACAGCCTGAATTTAATTTCAAACATCAAAATGGCTAAACTTTAAAAATTCTCTAAGCCAGCTATGCTGTCCATTCATCTACTTTGGCCATAAATTAGAAATTTACCTTAAATTCACTTTAAATTCTCACTTTAGCAAATAACCCTGTAAAGTTCTTATATCCTGCTCTGTTAATCAAACTTGAGTCACACAGTGGAGGCTGTTGCAGGCTATTAATAGAGCAAGAGAGAAGAAACTCTAAATTAAACACAATGTACAATAAGGGAAGCTAAACAATGCAGATTATGTGAGTCTTATTAAGGGGAGGTATGCTTAGGGCTGCATAAGCAAAGTGATTTAACTCCTAAATGGTAGGGAATTAAGCAGTGAGATTGCAGGGGCATGATCTATACACCAAAACTACTTCATTCAGCTGAAGTTGTTTTGGTGCTTAGAGTGTCCCTTTACAATGAATGTATGAATCAGTCTTAAAGGAACAGTGATTATTTGCTGAAAATTCCTTATTAGCAAATTATTCATATTCTTTTCTCTCATGATATGACGTATGTGTCATTGCTTTGTAATTCTATTATTTTTTTATATTCTTTATTTTTGTTGTGCATTAGAGAACAAATAATCTTGTAATGCCACAATAGAATGCACAAGAGCATCAGATAACAAAAGAAACACACTGCATAGTGTTATATACATTTAAGAACATTGCGTTGTGTGGCATTATGATGGTGCTGCACAATTTTATAATATAATAGAAAAATCAGGCTAGGCATATATGTCCGAGGACAGAACATATATAAAATAGGAGATTCTAGACATGGGGAATAAACAAAGAAGAAATCAGGCTAGTTGTACGTGTCTAAATGGTACACAGAACTTAAGCTATGAGGAGAGTATTTCCATGACAAAGAGATAAGTAGCTTAACACCTAAGGGCCTCCAGGGCAGAAATATGGCATTAGGCTTCACAGGCAAACAATCATTGCTCTTAGGTTGTAGAGAGCTACACATACTATAAGATAAACAATGCCATATGTAGGAGATACTCAATGCAAAAGAAATAAAAAATAATCATGTTGTGTGAAGGCATGGGGGGGTGGGAGGGGGCAGTGCCAGCCAGCAGTGTTCTCTGGTTCATTCATCCTATGCCTCTCTGGGGCACATCACAGGCTTGTGACAGGAAGGCAGTGGTAGGGTGGAATAGCCAAAACAGAGGTCGCTGGAGCATCAAGAAGACGTGTGAAGATCCAGATAGTCTCTTGAGAGGAGGCAAGATAAGGCCCCTTCTGAAGCCGACCTGTTGGTAAGTTGCACTTTGCTTCCCTTATGCTGTGCCGACCTGGTCCTCTCCACCGTGTTCGGGTGCGCCGTGGTCTTGGCGCCATGCTCTTTCTCTTAAGGTGCGCCAGGAGTCTCCGGTATGGCTGGGTTTGAAGCCCACACATGGCATTGCTTGTCTGTTGCCCCCTAGCCCTGCTCTCCAGGCGCCTCCAGAAATCTTCAAAGAAGGTGTTGAGCCAGGCCTCAAAATCAAGCGGTGTGGCTGCGAGGGTAGGAAGACACGTGGTAAGTTAAGGCAGGGTCACTCCGCTTGGTCCGCACAGTCCCCCAGTCGCGCTTTGGCCCAGAAGCCCATCAGTTGTGGACCAGGATCACCCCCACTGGTCCTGGGGAGGGGGTAATGGAGCAGTTGCTTGAAAGTTGCTTCTGAGCACCTCCAAATCAGGAGAGCGGCAGCCTCTCCTGCCCGATGTGCACTAGGCCGCATTAGTTACAGTGGGGTGAGCCAGCTCCCAATATATCGCCAGTCGCTGTTCAGCTTGTCGTGTGAGTCTGGAAGCTAGCCCTGCTCTTAGTTCACCTTTGTTGAGCAAAAGAAGCTTGCAGAACAGCCGTTTTGTCAGAACAGTGGTAGAACTCTCTTGAAATGCATATCTCCACCATGACAGTCGGGCCCCGCCCCCCTGTAATTCTATTATTCATTACAAAGTCCATCGAGAAATACCAGTTATCTTTCAATCTGCTAAGTAAGTATGCTGAGGTTTTATCTTTATGCATTATGCCAAGAAATGGATATCTCAGAGTTTGTCCAGGGCAACTTTTGACTTATAAAAGTTCAAGAGAAAGTTCCACCATAAATAAGGTCATCGAAAAGTAGAACTCAACCATCACATAACTCTAAGTCACTAGATAAAGTGTAATGTTACAAAATCAAACTAAAATCCTTTTTGTAGGTACATTATCTACTATAAATGCTAGCAGTTCCACAAACCTTCCATTAATGGTCCAGTTAAGACTGAAAACCAGAAAAGAACATAACTAGAGAATGAATTCCCTAAATACAGGTTAGTAGGTACCCTAATGGACTTATTTAAAAATCACTGATCTGCAGTACTGTTGGAGTTATTCACATATCTGGGCATTGTGGAGAAATGACAATGGAATTTAAATTTTTATGCTTAAATTGACAAATTGCAAACAAATTGACCAACTCTGTCTGCTTTTTTTCCAACAGTGTCCTTTTTTTCCTAAAATTTTCAATTCCTTTGTTACTTCTCCACAATTCCCTGGTTTAGTGAAAAAATCTCCCCGTGTTTCATGTTCAATTAAGGTTGTTTTTTTTTTTTCCTTTCATCTTTTAAATAAGGTAATCCTTATACACAAATTGCCTTTGTTAAACACTGCCTCCAGGTTTCAGTGTCTTTGTACATATCAACGTAGCAAAGCAACACCTCCTCACTTGCATTAGCTCTAGAATATATTCCCGAAATAGCGTCATTTAGAAACTAATGCGGGTGGAAGATGCCTCGGAGGTGAAAGGATCGACCGTCCACAATTCTGTAAACAACATTACCATCTAAAGTGGACATAAGTGCAATTTCTGACATTAAAACGTAATACCTTGAAAATAAGGTCATATTAAATGTGACTCTGAAGGAACAGGGCCGACTGTAAACCGCAAACTACATCAATCCAATCTCTTAATTGCATTATTGGCTGCATGGTATTTGATAGAACATTTTAATGTTGTTTTACAGTGACTAACCAAATTTTCAAAGCAAAGCTGTTTTATTGTGCAGGCTGCAGTCAACTGACAGGTCAGCCCACTTAATATGATTTAATCTGTCTTTGAATTGTAGCTGTCATGGATACTATGATAGGCAATAATGTTATTTATAAGAATTCAAACTCCACAGGTTGAGAAGCATTTACTTACCTTGCGCTAGAAGTAACTCCTACAAACACCATATATTCTTACAAGGCACTAAGAACTTGCTGATTAAAATAAATCAGTGTGTTTGAAAAGTCGTGCAAGCAGATACAGTCTATGAGACGGGGAGGGGTAAGAATTAGTCTCTCATTCTGTTGCTGTGTTCTACCTATTGAAGTCTCTTGCCAACTGGAAGCACGTACTGTATATTTTTAGCCCTGCCGTCTCAAAAGAGAGCAAGCAGACTCTAATCAATTACTTTTGATGCATAGGCAAAAAGATAACAGTTTTAGAAGAAGAAATGTGTATATATGTATATGTGTATATATATATATATATATACACAAACACAAACAAAAAAAACACACAACACACACACACACACACACACACAAAAATTACATTAGGTTTACCTTCTCTCTCGGGAGTCGGGACTGATAAATAGTGCTGGTATAATCAGTGTACCAATCACTGTGTATTTATAAATTAGGGAACTAACACAACAGACATGGATAAATGTGTGTTTTGTTGCATGCTTCAGTTTTTTCTTTTGTAATTCTTTATTTTTGCAGGTATGCATAAACATTGCATTACATTGATAAGATGTCAGACAAACATAAAAATATATATCGTTTAGCATGAACAACAACACATGTAATGTGCGAACACAGACACACATTAACACACATGCATATGCATACACACACACAAAATGACACACATGCAGATACACAGAATGACACTCATACAGATACAAACACTGACACACATACAGGTGCAAAGACACATACCGATAAACAGGGGCACCCACTGACTCACATGCGAGGTACACTGACACACAAAAAGATACACAGACAAAGAGATACACATACAGACACACAGATACACATACAAATACACCAGCACACATACAGATACACAAACAGATACACAGACACAGATACACATATGGACACACATGCAGATACAAAGATACACATACAGACACATGCAGAAACACAGACACACAGATACACACACAGATACACATACAGCCACACATGCGAATGCAAACATACACAGACAGATAGATACACATACAAAAAGATAGATACACATGCAAAATTTACATATTTTAAGCCACTCTGCTACAGTGTAGGAAGGTGACTTTTCTGGGGCCCCGTGGGCTGCCTGAGGCTGTTAGTAGTTAGAGGTTCTCGCTCCCCCTCCTCTGCCTTCCTGCCGGACGGCACTCTGCTTTAGCAGGGAGGAAGTGGCCAGTCGTACCCTTCCTGCCAAAGCTGACATCATTACAAGGTCACGCTATTAAAGGGGCGCAGCACTGACAGGACCCCTGAGGACATAATGCCATCACGTGGCCCTAACTGCTTGGGCCGCCAGGTAGGACCCCTTAGCGTCTGGGCCCATGTGCTGCCATATAGACTGCATTGGCGGTAGTTCCACCGCTGGCTCCATGAATACAGCACCCTACATTTATTCATCAAATTTACCCACCTACTGTCAGGTTACCTCTGGTGTCTACCTCGGAGGAGGTTAGACACCTAGACGTCCATCCTCCTAGGGGGGCTGACTCACCCGATCCTCGCAGTCCTCCCGGCCGTTTACACGCCGGCCGCGATAGCTCCGCCTCCTTTTATGACGCGGCGCTCAGTAGCCGACGTCATGACGGCAATCACGTTCCGACCCGTCAATCACGGCAACCAAGTGCCGAACAACGAATCAGGACTCGTTGGGGGCGGGGCCAACAGTTAAAGAGCCAAGGTATAAAAGAGGGTTTTGTGGAATGATTCATTGCCCTGTCGTGGTTCTAGCTAGTCTGGTCACTCAGTGCTCTTACCTCTATTGTCTTTTGGTTCCTGACTCGGCTTGTATTTTTTGACCCTGCTTTCCTCTCTTGTCCTTTTGACTCGGCTTGTCTCTCGCTTACCTACTCTCTCGTTCCCTCGACCTCGGCTTGTCTCTGACCATTCTTTGCTTTCTCCTTACGTTAGTCCGGCCATTCTAAGGTCCGGTATACGTACCTATCTCCTGTTTGTATTCTGCGTGTTGGATCCCTGTCACGATCCTGACATTACGACAGGGCCAATGGATCCTGCAGGTACAAACTCTCAGGTCGGTTCTCCTGACTCTAGATTTGAGGCCATGGATCATAGAATGGACCAGATGGCTCTAGCTCTGCAAGCATTGCTATCTCGTCCTAGTAATCACTCAGAGGAGATGCGTACCCCATCTATCTCCCCTGTAAGTACAGGCCTAGAGGTAGCCACAGTGGGTGCTTCTTCCCGTGTTACTTCCCCTTCACGCTATGGCGGCTCTCCTGACACTTGTCGAGGCTTTTTAAACCAGATAGGTATTCATTTTGAGTTACAACCCCACGCCTACCCTACTGACAGGGCGAAGGTTGGATTTATAATCACGTTGCTCATTGACAAAGCACTTAGATGGGCTAACCCCCTGTGGGAAAATGATAACCCGTTAGTTTACAATTATAATGCTTTTGTCGCTGCATTTAGGAGAACTTTTGACCCCCCAGGAAGAAAGGCCAATGCAGCTAGACTACTGTTACGTCTTAGACAGTATAACCGAACCCTCGTGGATTATGCGTTAGAGTTCAGATCCTTGGCGGCAGAAGTCAAGTGGAATGAACAGGCTTATATGGACGTATTTATAAACGGGTTATCTGATGAGATTCTAGATGAGGTTGCCACAAGAGAACTTCCTGAAAATTTGGAGGATTTGATTTCATTTATTTCCCGAATAGATGAACGTATGAGACAGAGGCAGAATACTCGGGATAGAACCCGCAGATCCTCCATAAGACTAGCTCCCTCATTTCAGAGTTCTGATTCTACTACTTTAGCTCTCCCAGAACCTATGCAAATAGGTAACACTCGACTCTCAGAAGAGGAAAGACAGTACAGGAGAAGGGAGGGGCTTTGTATGTATTGCGGAATAAGAGGTCACCTACGCCTAAATTGCCCTAACCGGCCGGGAAACGCTCGCACCTAAGTTTCTCAAGAGGACAGGCCTTGGGTGTTTCTATCTTGTCCTCTATATATGATTATAAAGATCATAGGCTTCTGATACCTGTTTCTTTAGCTTGGGAAAAGGGAGTACTTAATGCTATGGCTTTGATAGATTCCGGAGCAGCTGAAAGTTTTATTGACCAAGCCTTTGTCACTAACCATTCTATCCCATCTCAGCTAAGGGATACACCCTTGGCCGTTGAGGCCATAGATGGTAGACCATTATCTGAACCTGTTATTTTTCGTGAAACCATACCAATTAAGTTAACCATTGGTATCCTACACGAGGAAAGAATATCCCTCATGCTGATCTCATCTCCTTCAGTTCCAATAGTCTTGGGGTATCCCTGGCTTAAGAAGCATAACCCTACTATTGACTGGGAACTGGGTGAGATAGTCTCCTGGGGTCAGGGTTGCCAGAGAGGATGTTTACAGAAAGTCTCACCGGTTTGCATAGTTGACGCCCCGGTTAACTCTTCCCAATCTACAGATTTACAGATACCGTCTCAGTACCTGGATTTAAAGGCAGTCTTTGACAAAAAGAAGGCTGATACTTTACCTCCACATAGGTCCTTCGACTGTAAAATTAGACTCCTGCCTGGTACTATGCCTCCGAGGGGTACGGTATATCCTTTATCCACTAAGGAGAACTTAGTCCTAGAGGAATACATACGTGAAAACCTAGACAAAGGATTTATTAGGAGATCTTCTTCTCCGGCCGGGGCCGGTTTCTTTTTTGTGGATAAAAAAGACGGCACTCTACGGCCTTGCATTGATTATCGGGGCTTGAATAAGATAACTATTAGAAATGCTTATCCTATTCCTTTGATTACTGAGCTCTTTGATCGACTGAAAGGCTCCAAGATTTTTACCAAGTTAGATCTGAGGGGAGCTTATAACTTGGTGAGAATTCAGCAGGGAGACGAATGGAAAACAGCTTTCAATACCCGTTATGGCCACTATGAATACACGGTAATGCCCTTCGGGCTTTGCAATGCACCTGCAGTATTCCAGGACCTAATTAATGAGGTTCTTAGGGAATTTCAGCATGAATGCGTTATAGTATATTTGGATGATATACTAATACACTCTAGAGAGATTGAGACTCACCACAGACAAGTCAGAAGGGTATTGCGCAAACTGTTACAACATGGATTGTACTGCAAATTGGAAAAGTGTAGCTTCGACCAATCTCAGATAAACTTTCTTGGCTACGTTATTTCTGGAGACGGATTTAGGATGGACCCCATTAAACTCCAATCGATTTTAGATTGGCCATTGCCCAGGGGACTCAAGGCCATTCAGAGGTTTATCGGATTCTCCAATTATTATAGGCGCTTCATTAAAGGTTACTCTTCTATTATTGCTCCTATTACCAATATGACTAGACAGGGTGCTGATACCAAGACTTGGTCTACAGAGGCTCTCTCTGCTTTCAAAACACTCAAAGAACATTTTGCCTCAGCACCGATATTAGTTCATCCTGACACCTCTTTGCCTTTTCTACTCGAGGTAGACGCCTCGGAGACAGGTATAGGCGCTATCTTGTCCCAAAGGCTAGGTTTGGATAAACCGTTACATCCATGTGGTTTTTTTTCCAAGAAATTATCTGGGCCTGAAAGTAGATATGACATTGGTGACAGGGAACTGTTAGCGGTCATTATGGCTTTAAAGGAATGGAGACATTTGTTGGAAGGGACTTTATACCCGGTTACTATTTTGACGGATCACAAGAATTTGTCCTATATAGGGGAGGCCAAGCGCTTGTCCGCCAGGCAAGCTCGTTGGTCCTTGTTCCTTACACATTTCAATTACGTGCTCACTTATAGACCTGGTTCTAAGAACTCTAAGGCAGATGCATTGTCCCGCCAACATGAACCTTCTACGGTGTCTGAAGCAGCTTTGTCTTCTATCGTTCCCAAGTGTAATATTATTGCCAACACGTGTGTCAGGATACACTCGCCGTTGCTTGCTGAGATCAAGAAAGTACAACATCTAGCTCCCAAACCTGTTCCTGGGGCTCGGTACTTCGTTCCTCCTGAGCTCCAAGTGGAACTGCTGCATTGCTTTCATGACAGTAAAGTTGCTGGGCACCCCGGCATACGCAAAACGTGTTCCCTGATTTCTAAAGATTTCTGGTGGCCTTCTTTTCGTAAGGATATAAGGGATTTCGTCGGGGCATGTGCTGTCTGTATGAAGACTAAGCAACCTCATGCGCTCCCATGTGGGCTTTTGCACCCCTTAGAAATTCCCGAGAGACCATGGTCCTGTTTGGCTATGGACTTCATTGTCGATTTGCCTGTTTCTAAAAAACATACTGTTATTCTCACGGTGATTGACAGGTTTACTAAAATGGCTCATTTCGTGCCCTTGCCTAAACTGCCCTCGTCTCCCGAATTAGCTGAGATATTCGCGAGGGAGATTTTTCGTTTACATGGTATTCCCTCTGAAATTGTTTCTGATAGAGGTTCCCAATTTGTTTCCCGCTTTTGGAAGTCTTTCTGTTCTCACTTAGGCATCAAGTTGAATTTCTCATCTGCCTATCATCCCCAGTCCAACGGAGCTGCCGAACGCACCAACCAAAAGATTGAACAATATTTGCGTTGTTTTGTTTCTGAACACCAGGACGATTGGGTTGGTCTGATTCCTTGGGCAGAGTTTGCGCACAACAATCTCGTTTGTGATTCTACTCGTTCTAGCCCCTTTTTCTTGAATTATGGCTTTCATCCTTCCATTCTTCCGTCGGTTTCCCCTTCCCAAGGGGTACCGTCGGTTGATGTTCATGTCGCCAATCTGAGAAAGTTGTGGGATCAGACTCGACGAATTCTTCTTCAGAATTCCACGGTGTTCAAACGACACGCTGACAAACGGAGACGGGTGGCTCCGGTTTTTGCCCCGGGTGATAAGGTGTGGTTGAGTACCAGAAACATCCGCTTGAAGGTTCCTTCCATGAAATTTGCCCCTCGTTACATAGGCCCTTACAAGGTTCTGTGTCGGATTAACCCGGTTGCGTATCGTCTTGCCCTTCCGCCTGCCCTGCGCATCCCTAACTCTTTTCATGTTTCTTTGTTGAAGCCTTTGGTTTGTAACAGATTTTCCTCCGCTGAGTCCTCCCCTCTCTCTGTCCAGGTTGAGGGTCAGGAGGAATATGAAATCAAATCCATTCTCGATTCTCGTATTTCTCGGGGGAAGTTGCAATATCTTGTTGACTGGAAGGGGTATGGGCCTGAAGAAAGGTCTTGGGTGGGCCGTGAAAATGTGCATGCCCCTCGTCTCCTCCGGGCATTTCATGCTCGTTTTCCGTCTCGCCCCGGTTCCTTCCGCCCGGTGGGCGTTTCTGAGAGGGGGGGTACTGTCAGGTTACCTCTGGTGTCTACCTCGGAGGAGGTTAGACACCTAGACGTCCATCCTCCTAGGGGGGCTGACTCACCCGATCCTCGCAGTCCTCCCGGCCGTTTACACGCCGGCCGCGATAGCTCCGCCTCCTTTTATGACGCGGCGCTCAGTAGCCGACGTCATGACGGCAATCACGTTCCGACCCGTCAATCACGGCAACCAAGTGCCGAACAACGAATCAGGACTCGTTGGGGGCGGGGCCAACAGTTAAAGAGCCAAGGTATAAAAGAGGGTTTTGTGGAATGATTCATTGCCCTGTCGTGGTTCTAGCTAGTCTGGTCACTCAGTGCTCTTACCTCTATTGTCTTTTGGTTCCTGACTCGGCTTGTATTTTTGACCCTGCTTTCCTCTCTTGTCCTTTTGACTCGGCTTGTCTCTCGCTTACCTACTCTCTCGTTCCCTCGACCTCGGCTTGTCTCTGACCATTCTTTGCTTTCTCCTTACGTTAGTCCGGCCATTCTAAGGTCCGGTATACGTACCTATCTCCTGTTTGTATTCTGCGTGTTGGATCCCTGTCATGATCCTGACACCTACCCACCAACTCATTTCCTACATACATTATGCACAAGATCACATGCACACATTATATCCAGTCCCTTATACACACATTATACACACATTATACACCGGTGCGCATACACAAATAACATACAGCCGCATACACATATTTTTAAGAAATCTGCACCTTTATTCTGGTTAAGGATGTTAGTAATTAAACATTTGTTTCACCAACATCTATATTGTTACAGTTAATCATCATTACTAGTGAATACAATTCCCTAAATTTTTTAAGTCTCTTGGGGAGATTTATTGAAGTGATCTGAAGTGTCTCTTATTTTTAATATCGAATCTGTTTGTATTTATTAGATTGTATAAAAGTGTCAGCTTTTTTCTACGTAAAATCCACCATTTGCTGCAGAAATGCCCATTTCAGAAAAGACCGCCAAATATAGAGTGGCAGAAAAAATGGAAATGAAACAGAACACTTGTGGAGAAAGTGATGGAATGATCAGTAAACAAATATACAAATGACCGGACACCCTGGGTTTTTCAAAAGAGGAATGGACTCATACACCAGGTTTACATCATCCAAAACCTTAATTGCATCTTCTTCACAACTGAGTATGAACTAACACCTCTCCAGTATCCACCCATCACTTTCAATCCAAATACAGTCAAACTTAATACATGATTGTACAAAATATATCCATATGGAACAATGTATAGTTATACAGACTCCTGCGGTGTAACATAGTTACTAATCAGAATATGGATTATTTTGTCTACTTGACCACTGTGCTAAATACACTGCTCAAAAAAATTAAGGGAACACTTAAACAACACAATGTAACTCCAAGTCAATCACACTTCTGTGAAATCAAACTGTCCACTTAGGAAGCAACACTGAGTGACAATCAATTTCCCATGCTGTTGTGCAAATGGGATAGACAACAGGTGGGAATTATAGGCAATTAGCAAGACACCTCCAATAAAGGAGTGGTTCTGCAGGTGGTGACCACAGACCACTTCTCAGTTCCTATGCTTCCTGGCTGATGTTTTGGTCACTTTGAATGTTGGCGGTGCTTTCACTCTAGTGGTAGCATGAGTCGGAATCTACAACCCACACAAGTGGCTCAGGTAGTGCAGCTCATCCAGGATGGCACATCAATGCGAGCTGTGGCAAGAAGGTTTGCTGTGTCTGCCAGCGTAGTGTCCTGTTGCTGTGTTCTACCTATTGAAGACTCTTGCCAACTGGAAGCACGTACTGTATATTTTTAACCCTGCCGTCTCAAAAGAGAGCAAGCAGACTCTAATCAATTACTTATGATGCATAGGCAACTAACATGGAGGCGCTACCAGGAGACAGGCTAATACATCAGGAGACGTGGAGGAGGCTGTAGGAGGGCAACAACCCATCAGCAGGACCGCTACCTCCGCCTTTGTGCAAGGAGGAACAGGAGGAGCACTGCAAGAGCCCTGCAAAATGACCTCCAGCAGGCCACAAATGTGCATGTGTCTGCTCAAACGGTCAGAAACAGACTCCATGAGGGTAGTATGAGGGCCCGACGTCCACAGGTTGGGGTTGTGCTTACAGCCCAATACCGTGCAGGACATTTGGCATTTGCCAGAGAACACCAAGATTGGCAAATTTGCCATTGGCGCCCTGTGCTCTTCACAGATGAAAGCAGGTTCACACTGAGCACATGTGACCGAGTCTGGCGACTCCGTGGAGAACGTTCTGCTGCCTGCAACATCCTCCAGCATGACCGTTTTGGCAGTGGGTCAGTAATGGTGTGGGGTGGCATTTCTTTGGGGGGCTGCACAGCCCTCCATGTGCTTGCCAGAGGTAGCCTGACTATCATTAGGTACCGAGATGAGATCCTCAGACCACTTGTGAAACCATATGCTGGTGCGGTTGGCCCTGGGTTCCTCCTAATGCAAGACAATGCTAGACCTCATGTGGCTGGAGTGTGTCAGCAGTTCCTGCAAGACGAAGGCATTGATGCTATGGACTGGCCCACCCGTTCCCCAAACCTGAATCCAATTGAGCACACCTGGGACATCACCTGGGACAGTCACGTTGCACCACAGACTGTCCAGGAGTTGGCAGATGCTTTAGTCCAGGTCTGGGAGGAGATCCCTCAGGAGACCATCCACCACCTCATCAGGAGCATGTACAGGCATTGAAGGGAGATCATAGAGGTACGTGGAGGCCACACACACTACTGAGCCTCATTTTGACTTGGTTTAAGGACATTACATCAAAGTTGGATCAGCCTGTAGTGTGTTTTTCCACTTTAATTTTGAGTGTGACTCCAAATCCAGACCTCCATGAGTTGAAAAATTTGATTTCCATTTTTTAATGTTTGTGTGATTTTGTTGTCAGCACATTCAACTGTGTAAAGAACAAAGTATTTCAGAAGAATATTTAATTCAGTCAGACCTAGGATGTGTTATTTTTGTGTTCCCTTTATTTTTTTGAGCAGTGTATTTCCTTTACAGACTACTAAGTGATATATCTGTCCATTATATATCATTATGTGATATATTTCCATTATATATTAAGTGATATTGCCATTATAGACCTCTATGTACAGTATCTCACAAAAGTGAGTATACCCCTCACATTTTTGTAAATATTTTATTATATCTTTTCATGTGACCACACTGAAGAAATGACACTCTGCTACAATGTAAAGTAGTAAGTGTACAGCCTGTATAACAGTGTAAATTTGCTGCCCCTTCAAAATAACTTAACACACAGCCATTTATGTCTAAACCGTTGGCAACCAAAGTGAGTACACCCCTAAGTGGAAATGTCCAAATTGGGCCCAATTAGCCATTTTCCCTCCCCGGTGTCATGTGACTCATTAGTGTTACAAGGTCTATGCAAGGTGTGAGTGGGGAGCAGGTGTGTTACATTTGGTATTATCGCTCACACACACTCTAATACTGGTCACTGGAAGTTCAACACGGCACCTCATGGCAAAGAACTGAGGATCTGAAAAAAAGAATTCTCGCTCTACATAAAGATTACCTAGGCTATAAGAAGATTGCCAAGACCTTTAAACTGAGCTGCAGCATGGTGGGCAAGTCCATACAGCGGTTTCACGGGACAGGTTCCACTCAGAACAGGGCTCGCCATGGTCGACATAAGAAGTTGAGTGTACATGTTCCACGTCATATCCAGAGGTTGTCTTTGGGAAATAGACGTATGAGTGCTGCCAGCATTGCTGCAGAGATTGAAGGGGTGGAGGGTCAGCCTGTCAGTGCTCAGACCATACGCTGCACACAGCATCAAATTGGTCTGCATGGCTGTTGTGAAGCTCTGGTGAGCTCTATGCCCATGAGGGTGAAGGCAGTGCTAGAAAATAATGGTGGCCACACAAAATATTGACACTTTGGGCCCAATTTGGACATTTCCACTTAGGGGTGTACTCACTTTTGTTGCCAACGGTTTAGACATTAATGGCTGTGTGTTGAGTTATTTTGAGGGGACAGTAAATTTACACTGTTATACAGGCTGTATGCTTACTACTTGACACTGTAGCAGAGTGTAATTTCTTCAGTGTTGTCACATGAAAAGATATAATAAAATATTTACAAAAATGTGAGGGGTGTACTCACTTTTGTGAGACACTGTGTGTGTATTGTATTTTTATGACATTATATGATATAGTGACAACATTTAGATGTTTTGAGTTTTATGCCCAAAACAGAGACAAATAAATAAAAAAATAAAAGGAAAAGCATTTTAGATGACACATTTAAAGAACTACTTAATGTTCTAAATTAAAACAGATGTTCTTGATAACTTGGGGTTTAACCACAAAACATTAAAATTGTGGTAAAATGGTAACTGGATTGTAATACTGATCAAAAGGTGCTGATTTAGAAAAAGTATCCAACTCATCAGCAGTCACAGTCTGGTTATTAAAGCCTACATTTTACATGTTAAGGACTAATGCTGTTAAGACTGGAAAAAGTGTCAAAGTGTCTCAGCATTTGTGGACTAATGATAGACTGCTGAATGAACATGGAGATGCAGGATTATCACATGTCAATATCCTTCCATTTTTCAAATATTTTAAGCAGCTGATTGCCAGAATTTCTAATCCCAGTGGTAACTATGGTCTGACAGCTCCTTCATTCGTGACAGTGTTAATCTAGACAGATGACCAGAAACTAACCTTAATATAGAGAACAGACTGACTAAGCTTTCAACGCTGGCATTAATGAAGCCACGCACATGCCTTTTTATTATAGTGCATGTTCTAAAATCCCTTTTTTATAATTTGGTAATCCCTACAACAATTGTTTGTAGCACTGCTTGTGACATGGGTTATCAGGGTTAGCAATTCCTATCAAGGGGACATTTCAAAATAATGTCTCTAAGTTTAATAAAGGCTGGTGAAATATCTTGCTTCTAACAACTGATTTGTACAGATAATTATTGCAGGAATGGGGTTTTGGGTTCTGGGAGACTCACATGTTTCTGTTAAACTGCTTGAAATGGTTTTATATGTAAGTTAAAGGACCACTCTAGGCACCCAGACCACTTCAGCTTAATGAAGTGGTCTGGGTGCCAGGTCCAGCTAGGGTTAACCCATTTTTCCATAAACATAGCAGTTTCAGAGACACTGCTATGTTTATGAATGGGTTAAGCCTTCCCCTATTTCCTCTAGCGGCTGTCTCATTGACAGCCACTAGAGGCGCATGCGTGCTTCTCACTGTGATTTTCACAGTGAGAGCACGCAAGCGTCCATAGGAAAGCATTATGAATGCTTTCCTATGTGACCGGCTGAATGCGCGCGCAGCTCTTGCCACGCGTGCGCATTCAGCCGACGGGGATGAACGGAGGAGGATCGGAGGAGTAGAGCTCCCCGCCCAGCGCTGGAAAAAGGTAAGATTTAACCCCTTTCCCCCTTCCAGAGCCGGGGGGAGGGGGACGCTGAGGGTGGGGGCACCCTCAGGGCACTATAGTGCCAGGAAAACAAGTATGTTTTTCTGGCACTATAGTGGTCCTTTAATAAAGGGGCTTATTCTAAATCGGTTCTGGCTACATCCTTGAAAAAAATTGTCATTTCTAAATTTTTCGTATGATTTATTTATACTTGCAGCCTCTGAAGTCAGCAATAGATCCATTCATTTAAATTGTTTTTTGGGTTAGTTCAGGAATATGTGGGGATTATGCAGCAAATTGATATGTGTCATCTCAAAGATGTTTAAGATCAACTCAGTAATTATTTGCTTCAGTCTAATTTTAGTTAAAGGGACACTACAGACCCCTAAAGCACTATAGATTGCTGAAGTGTTTTAAGTGTGAAGAATGTGTCCTCTTTTTTCATTTTACAAAAAGTGAAGATATCAAAAGAAATTTGCACTTTTATAAATCTTGTTTCCCCCCCCCTCCCCCTCCCCCCTGGCTGCCCTGCCACTTCCTGGTTTGGTTAGCTCAGTGGAGCTAAACTCAATAGGCAGTAATTGTCCAGTGCACCAGCCTTGCAAAGACTTCTCATTGAGCTGCATTGGGAAGCTTCATGTAATTATCTAATCTAGTGTGAAACACTAACGTTATGTTAGCTAGACATACTTATTTATTTTAAGTGACAAAATATACTCTGCTTTTTTAAAGATTGTTAAATTATATCTATTCATATTAAGAATAAATTACAACAAATGATTTAATATCAAACACAAAACTCAGACATGTAAACAATAAATGTGATACTTTTGAGTTTGCAGGCCTAGTAACTAATGGCTAAATGAGGCATCCATTCCATCGCATTCATCTTCTGTGCCTTAGCTGAAATCCTATAACCAGCTGAAGAGCACTTGTAAATTATTACACTAGATTTATCAAAAGTTATAGCTGAAGAGAGTTTCCTTGTACAGTGTCACAGTTTCATTCTTCCTCAAGGGAATGCAAATGTCATTTTCACAATCAGTCGAGTATGCACAGGAATGCCGTCTGTTCATCTCCCTCATTTTCCAAACAAGCTCTAAGCAGTATTGTTGTGCTCAATGGCTGGCATTTCCAGTAAGGTCAATGTGACCTTCAGACAGGAGGAAAGCAATCACTATTTATTTAATATCTTCCAAATAGCTTTTCATGTCACAATCTATTATAGCATTTCCAAGTTACCTAACCTCATATCAATATAATTTTTTTTTACAAAAACAGGTCCAAACACAAACATTCAATTTAAAAAAATGAATTCGATGAAACAAAGTCTGCAATTACTTTTTCTTACAAAAAAGGAAAATGGGGTAAGTTATTCTGATTATTTTGCAGGAGCTTCAAATGTTATGCATTGAATGATAAATTATTTCACCACTCTTAAACAACCGCAAATAACAATTATCAAGACAAAAAAAAAAAAAAGATGATCTTAGCACCTAAGATAGTGATGGACTACAATTCCCATGGTGCACTGCAAACCACTGTTTATTGTACAGATGCAACGTATATTTATTTTTTATATTATAGTATTTAACATATTCTGCTAAGATATTTGTCCAACTTAAACAATATGATCCTAAATATATATTATTATTAACCTGAGAAATGATAATTACAGTTGTGCTCAAAAGTTTGCATACCCTGGCAGAAATTGTAAAATTTTGACATTGATTTTGAAAATATGACTGATCAATAATTTTAAATTGCAATTAGTGTCTGTGTATAAACAGCCAATGGAATTGTTAGCTCTCACTTGGATGCACGGAGCAGGCTAGATACTGAGCCATGGAGAGCAGAAAAGAACTGTCAAAAGACCTGAGTAACAAGGTAATGGAACTTTGAAAAAAATGGAAAAATATATAAAAAGATATCCAAAGCGTTGAAAATGCCAGTCAGTACTAAGTAATAAATAATCACTTATTAAGAAGTGGAAAATTTGGGGATCTCTTGATACCAAGTCAAGGTAAGCTAGACCAAGAAGGATTTCAGCCAACTACCAGTAGAATTGTTTGGGATACAAAGAATATCCCACTTGTAACCTCAGGAAAAATACAGGCTGCTCTGGAAAAAGACAGCATGGTTGTTTCAAAGAGCACAATACGACGATACTTGAACAAAATCTAGCTGCATGATCGAGTTGCCAGAAAGAAAGCTTTACTGCATCATTGCCACAAAGAAGCTCTGTTATGTTGCCCGACAACATCTTGACATGCCTCACAGCTTCTGGCACACTGTAATTTGGAGTAACGAGACCAAAATAGAGCTTTCTGGCCACAACCATAAGCGCTATGTTTAAAGAGGGATAAACAAGGCCTATAGTGAAAAGAATACCATCCCCACTGTCAAGCATGGCTGTAGCTCACTGATGTTTTGGGGATGTGTGAGTTCTAAAGGCATGAGGAATCTTGTAAAAATTGATGGCAAGATGAATGCAGTGTTATCAAAAAATACTGGCGGACAATTTGCATTCTTCTGCACGAAGGCTGCGCATGTGACGCTCTTGTACTTTCCAGCATGACAATGACCCTAAGCACAAGGCCAAGTTGACCCTCCAGTGGTTACAGCAGAAAAAGGTGAAGGTTCTGGAGTGGTCGTCACAGTCTCCTGACCTTAATATCATTGAGCCACTCTTGGGAGATCTCAAACATGCGATTCATGCAAGACGACCAAAGACTTTGCATGACCTGGCGGCATTTTGCCAAGACGAATGGGCAGCTATACCACCTGCAAGAATTAAGGGCCTCATAGACAACTATTACAAAAGACTGCACGCTGTCATTGATGCTAAAGGGGACAATAAACAGTATTAAGAACTAAGGGTATGCAGACTTTTGAACAGGGGTCATTTAATTTTTGTCTTTGTTGCCATCTTTGTTTCATGATTGTGCCATTCTGTTATAAAATACAGTTGAATATGAATCCTATAAGGAATAAAAGACATTTGTTTTTCCTGCTCACTCATGTTTTCTTTAAAAATGGTACACATATTACCAATTCTCCAAGGGTATGCAAACTTCTGAGCACAACTGTATAACTTAACTGCATTTACATCACGTTATATGCACATGGTCGTTCTTCATCAACAAGCGTAACCTAACTGCATTTTCAAGTAACTGGAATGACCCAAATGCAGTGTTTTAAGAAATTAGTTATAATGTTGCATTATGGTGAAAGACTATACTAGTAGAGTGGACGTTAGTTAGTCCAATGTCAAGGTTTTATAAATTAGCCAATTTGTTCATGAACAAAAATCGTAGTGATAGTGTGTATATGTGTGTAAGTGACTGGGAAGTGAGGTGGGGGTGGCAAGATGTATGTGGGTATTTGACTGGGAATCAAGGTCTGGGTGATAGTGTGTTTTTAATGAGAAGTGAACTGGGGAAGATGAAAATTATTAAAGGGACACCCTAAACACCAAAATCTTAGTGATTTTGGTGCACTTTTGTCTGGGAATGGAAATTTTGAAGGTCTTAATACTCAGCATCATTATACACAGTATAATGGCTCTGAATGCATCCAATACTTCTCATAGCGAAACCCTGGATTCAAGCATCTGATTGGCAGAAAGCAGTGATTGTCATGCATTAGCTGTATGTCCTCATTAAGAAGGCTAGGATTGGACTAGAGTCATCAGAATTGATTTATTTAGTAAACTGACCCAGCACTGGCTTACAGGTAAGTTTAATTGTTTTTTTTTATTTTTACATTTTAGGAAATGTGGGGGGGAAGGCGTGACTCTAAATCTAAACTTGAAATAAGCAGCACTCCAACGTTAGAAATTAATATATTTTTTTTAACATTGGAGTGCTCATTTAAAACTGAATAGAGTATTGAAAACCTCATTGCCAAATTAAAGCAAACATAGCTAATTTGGAGAGAATCTCCAGCTCACCTATGGTCATACCGTGGATATTTTAGCTTTCATTTTTAAATTCAGGTTGCAGTTTGATTTATTTTTGAGGTTACTGAACAACTGTGTGTGTGTGTTTGTGCTATGAAGCTCAGTAATATAATAATTAGGGTTTATACCTTTAGACCAGAGTTTCACAACAGTTTCTATAAATGCCAGAATATATATTTTATGGAGTATCGCTGTGTGTGGGGATGAGAGGATGGTGTGTGAATGCAGTGGTGCATTTTTACAGCGTGGCAGTGTTTGCATGCATGAGTGTATTTGTGTGAATTATTAGTGTGCATGTATGCAGTGTGTATGCGTTTTGTTTCCAATACACATCTGCATCCTTGTATCTATTACCATTCCTTTTATTAGTTTAGCTTTCCCTCATGTTTTCCTCTCTCCCTTACCTCACTTGTACCCCTCTCCCCATAACCCTCCATTTTTCCACCTGTTAACTTCTCCCCAGATCTCTCTCTACCCCACTTGTTCCCCCATCTCATTCCCCCCTCAACTCGCTTGCTCTTCCTCTTATCACCCCCCTCCCTCACTTGTTCCTCTCTTCTCTCCCTCTCCTTTCCTTACTTGTGCTCCTTTACCCTACCATTTCTTCCTCAATTTCCCTTTTGTGATAAGCCCCCTAAACATCCACGTTAGCGCTGTCCAGCAGACATTAGGGATGTACCAGTAACAGCAAGCCCCAAGAAGTACATAAGGTCACAGAGTATTATGACTCTGACATCACCTCCTGTAATTCTTTCATCTGCATCCCAGGAAGAGAGGACCTTCTGTGTTGGGTGAGAAGAAGGAGGAACTATTCCCCTTCTTGCCCAAGCTCACCATTTACTCTTACTATAGCACCAATAATCCAAGCTACGAGTAGTGCCACCCCTCTCCTCCTTGCTGCCCTAAGGCCATAGCCACAGCAACATTATAAGAAATTTGGACCTGACCACAATGGATGTAAAGGGCAAGTTCTTACCTTCTTAATGCTTAAGTTTTAAGATACACATGTCATGATTTTCTATTCAAACCAGTTTGACTTTGATTTTTAATTTAAACACAAAGATGAAAAGAAAGATTTAAAAAAAAAAACACCAAGAAACTTTTGTGTTCTTGTCTAGATATGTTCTGTATGTCATCAACAAGAATTGGAAATGCATTATCTTAAATTTGTTTCTCAATAAGGGGTAATTGAGTAATAGGATATGAGACAGTAACTATAAAATCTCATTTAGAATGTCTAGACTCATGTTTTCTGTTTTGTGCATGATCCCTTTTGTTCGATAAGTAAAATAATTTGCTTATGTCATTAGGAACTGCCACAGTGAACCTGTTAAGAAACTATGAACTTGACATTAATCCCCCTTCCCCCCCATATTTCCATCATCCATCATCTATCACAAAGATACATGATGAATTCAATGTAAAATGTCCAGATTTCTATGGAATCCTACACATTTTGGAAAATGAAAAAAAGAGGATACACTCTTCACACACAAAGCATTTCCAGAAGCTAAAGTGCTTTAGGCATTTGGAGGGTTCCCTTAAAGGGACACTCCAGGCACCAAAACAACTTAATCTAAAATAAATTGTTATGGTTTTAGGTAGTCCCTGGAGGCACTCATACCTCAAGGGTTTAACCCCTAAGTTGCCTCAAGGGGTGATGTCCACTCCAAGTGGCATCCGGCTTCTGAATTTTCACTTAGAGGACACATTATTGGGAGTATTTTTGCTGTAGATCTCTGCTATACACTCAGACACCAACAATATGGAGCTCCTACAAAAGAAGGACATTAGGATAGAAGAGAGGAACAGAAGGATTTCTGCCCAACCTAGAGGACCGTGGGAGGACCTCTGGGAGGTATGCACTCAAGATCTTGACAAAGTATGTGTGTTATGAAACACGTTGATCACAGATTCTGCCAACATATCTACAATTCTATGTCAGTAAATATCTCAATAACCGTTTGGTCTGGATAAAAAGAAATAAATGTTTTTTAGTGAAGCTGCAGCACTTTTAATTACTCTGTAACATCCCTAGGACATACTTGGAGACCATAGACTATCTGAATGTACCTTTCCTGATTAAACACTCTGTTCTTATTATTGTTGAACTGTGATATAATGCTAAACTAGACCACCCAAGATAAGACCTATTACTGAGAATAGAGGTTATATTTGTTATTTGAGTATGTAGCCAAGTTACACTGTTGCATTAGATGTTTTGCATTAGCAAATAACTGAAATCTCAATTTATTTTTGTGGATCGCAACCAATACGCCAAGCGTTGGTGGTTAGATTTCTCATAGAGTCTGTTTAGGGTGAACAAAAACTAGATGAGGTGAGGTATAACAGCAATATGTACATCATTGATCATACTGAATGTGATTATTCATCTTCTATATAATTAATTTCACCCCAGTCGCCATGAGTCATTAATTTTGTATACCTTTTAACCCATTTGCCATTAATCGTCTAAGATGTACGTTCAGAACATATGCTATCATTCACATTATATATGATTATACATACTTCATTATTTTCACACAATTTGCTGTTATACATCTTACGTACATTTTTACACTGTATGCGATTATTAACATATGCCATGGCTCATACCTACCATTACATTATCATTCTACAGCAGATATTTCAAATGCCACTCAATCCCCACCATGATTATCTGGCCAGCTACTACCTTCAAAGAATTCTGGGACATGTGGGTCAATTACTGAGGGGAAAGTGTTTGAGATCCATTATCTACATCCTATTTGTCATTTACCATCATTTATTCTATTTTGCAGAACGGCAATGCTTTCAGCTGCAGGCTTAAAATGACAGGGATGTGGCACTTAGACCACTTCATCTTCACCTATAGTGTCCCTAAAATACATGAACCACGGGGCGGGACTTCCAGTCTCACGGAATAGTCGCATGGAGTGAGAGCTCTGAGACCGGACTGGTCTAAAGCGACAAATTACACCGGCTATCGGACTAAGACTTGACCTAAACGGTGACCCGAGCTTGAGGGGATCTTACCCTGCCAGATGGCGCCCCCAAAAGCACAGCGTGCATCAGACTTTTTCCGCCAAGGTCGGCGAGACAGGATCTGGATCTCCCTGTTTGCTGATCTGTCCCCTATGACGATGACGAGAAGAAGAGACTTTATAAATGTCACTAGATGCCTCTGCAAAAGATTCTCTACCGCTGGGGCTTCCCAACGAAATTGCTGATCTGGCGAAATGGATCCCTAACAAAACTGGATGACCCGGACCAAGGTATGAACAAGCTGAAAGCCTGGGGACTCTTCCCGGACCGAGTGTCGACCAGCAACCCTGCATCCCCGGGACATGTGGCCCAGGAGTGGATCAAAGTCCAAAGGAAGAAATTACTATATTGCTGTGACCCTCCCCACAGCAACGGACTGTCCGATTTGAGCTACCGGGTCGCCTGGTGCCCTGTACGATGAAGACATCCCCTCTACCGTAGGGGTAAAAGACTCTAGATGGACTTTTTTCGGGGAAAAGCTTAAATGAAGTTTTGTATAATGAACCCCACGTGAGTACATATGATAAGAGGTGACCCACAGGCCCCCCCCCCCCCATAGCAGAGACGCTGATGCCCCACATGCTGCACTTTACAACCTTCGCAATATGCAGCTTCCACCGGCAACAAGGCTGGCCTTAATTCCCGGCTGTCCTGACCAAAAAAATCCCTGTGTGACCCGGGGCGCCCTGCTGGCATGACTGGCGGCGTGGCCCACCTTGCCGCAATTACCAGTTATATCCCCGCCAAACAGAAGTGGTTCCTACACTTGATGCGGTGGCGTGGGGGCGCCGCCTGGTGCCCATGCTGGGCCCGACCTAAGAACCTTTACCTCCTTTTGTCCATACGGTCCACCACCGGTCTTAGACCCTTTCACCAAGCCCCCCCCACCGCGATGAGCTCCTGCAGTGTTGCCCCACCCCAGCACAGTGGGGAAAGTGCACCCGTGGACCAGTCTCCCCAAAATGCTGTCAAGCTTATTGAACTGTATATACTTTTGTTATGTTCATAGTTTTTTTCCCCATGTTATGCTCTACCCTTGGTTATGTACCCCACTAGAGATGCCGATCACCCTGGGCTATGGACGCACTGGGAAATTAGGGACACAACCCACCCTCCCCTGCAACCACTACCTAGGAAAGGGAGTCAGGTTGGGAATTGTCACCTCGGTGACACCGAGGGTCCCCCCCGGCCTTAGCTGATGTCTTCCCCGCATCAATTTAATGTCCTGCCCCTAAATGCAAGTGGCCTGAACACCCCACAAAAACGCAGGCTCGCCTTCTCCCAGCTCCGCATGCTGCACGCCTCAGTGGCCTGCATACAGGAGACCCACTTCTCAGCCACTAACCCCCCGAAATTCCTCTCGACCAGGTACCCCGCCTCCTACCATGCCCTAGCGCCTAACAAAACCAGGGGAGTCAGTATATTATTCCACTCGGATTGGACCTTTAATTGCACAACAGAGCATAAAAGTGCTGATGGCAGGCTACTGATTCTGGTGGGCAGACTAAATGTTGTCCCCGTAATGCTAGCAAATCTATACGCCCCCAACACCAAGTAATATGACTTTATTAGGAAATCCCTGAAAATGCTAGACAGGTTAAAGCAGGGCCAAACTTATGTTTGCGGGGACTTCAACTGCGTACTTGACCCAGACCTGGACAGATCAGGCACCCCAGGTTCCCACCCCCGCTCCGTCTCTATTGGTGACAAGCTCTCTGCCCTCTTACACTCCCATGGCCTTCACAACACATGGCGCTCCCTATACCCGGCCACCAGGGACTATACTTTTTATTCGAAAGTCCACGACCAATATTCCCGCATAGACATGTGCCTTGTGGATGGGAAGTCCCTGGACACTCTGGCCAGAGTCACCATCGACCCTATCACCTGGTCAGACCACGCTCCCTTGCTGTCCTCATTTACCACTCTACACCCGGTGAGGGGGCGAGGCATGTGGTGCCTCAATGAATCGCTTATAGACGGCACTGAACAGGTTGCTGAGATAAGAAAAACCATAGTGAATTACTTCACAGACAACCAGCCCCAAGACACAACCGTAGCCGCGACATGGCTGGCCCATAAGGCCGTGGTACTGATCAGGACAGGAACAACACTTAAACGCAAACTAGCGGAGACCAGCAGCGCACAGCTCAGGGATCTGAAACTTGCAGAGGACCTCCACAAATCCTCACCCACTGACGTGACCAGACAGGAAGTTAATAAGATTAGAGCTGACTTAGAAGCTCACCAACTCCAGCGAGTGGCTCGCCCCAAACTCAAAAGCGAGTACTATAGACAAGGGAACAGGGCGAGGAAATTGCTAGCCGCCCAACTGAAAGACAAAAATGCTCAGATACGCGTACCATGCTTAGTAGACGGTAACGGGATAAAACTGACAAACCCCAAACTGATAGTAGATGAATTTGCGACATTTTACTGTGCCCTGTATAATTTAGCGGAGGACCCCCTACAACACCAGCCGACCCCTCTGGAGATAGCCGCCAGCTCTCCAGCGACCAAGCCTCTCTACTCAGTAGCAAAATCACTCCAGAGGAAATCTCCAAAGCACTTAGGGAAACCCCCCGACACAAAGCCCCGGGACTGGATGGTTTCTCCACCCACTACTACAAAGTCTTTGCGGACCAACTCCTTCCACACATGACCTCCCTGTTCAACAACATCATGGAGTCAGGCTCCATACCCCCTGAAATGTTAGAGGCCACCATAATTACTATTCCAAAGCCAGGCAAACCCACGGAATTTTGCGCAAAATACCGCCCTATCTCAATCAGGTTTCGTCCCGGAGCATCAAGTAGAGGACAACACCAGGTGGGCAGTGGACATAATGGAACTCCTGACGGTACACAGAACACAGGGACTGTTAATGGCCCTTGACACGGAAAATGCCTTCGACCGGCTACACTGGGACTACATGACAGAAGTCCTCCGCAGATTTAAATTCCCCAACAAATTTCTCAATGGCCTGCTATCATTATATTCCTCCCCGGCAGCCACGGTCGTGAGCTCCGGTTTCACCTCCCGACGCTTTGCTCTGACGAATGGCACACGACAGGGATGCCCACTATCGCCCCTCATGTTTATCTTGGCACTAGAACCTCTAATACACACAATTAAATGGGAACAGTGCATCACCGGCGTCCCCTCACTGCTGGGTCCCCAAAAAATAGCCGCCTTTGCTGACGACATCCTCCTATTCCTGACTAACCCGACAGACTCACTAAAGCACCTCCTAAACCTACTTCATAACTATGGCCAAGTGTCCTATTACAAAAACAATGAGGCAAAAACCCAGGTGCTACCCCTGAACATGACCCACTCCCACCTTACCGCCCTATGAGCCCAACATCCCTTTGACTGGTGAAAAGATACTCTCTTCTACTTAGGCACAAAATTAGCACCCTCACGACGCCGCCTACTCCAACACAACCATGACACCTTACTAACTATAACGTAGACGCTGCTGGAGAGCTGGGGGGCCAAGAACACTTCATGGCTGGGACGGATAAACTCCATAAAGATGATCATACTCCCATAAATACTATTCCTCTTCAGGGCCCTCCCTATTGAGATTCCAAAGGCGCTACTGCAATTGTAACGGACCGTTTTGCACACAAGGGGTAAAAACCGTTTAGGCGATCGGCCCCCTTTCCAGAGATCCAGGCACAGCTACTGCAGAACACCAAAACTCACGAACTGGATACAAAATAGCACTCCAACTCCCGAACTGGAACCTCCCAAATAGCTGCTAGCAGACGAACAGGAAAAGCAGACGAACAGCTTACACTCCTGGCAATCAGTCTCTAACAGCATACAGTGAATCCCCCCAAGAACGAGACAAGGCTCCGTGTTGAGGGTCAAGCAGTGGTCTGAGGTGCTGGCACACCCAGCCTGGTTTTTATTACAGTCTTGCAAATACAGGACCGCCCACAGGGAGGTATAAAACAACCAATCACATCACAGTTACATCCCACATATTCCCTCCCCTTATCCTGAGAGGAAACTCAATTACACATACAGTTAAAACATACTTTCTACCCAACTTTCATAACTCTAAAACCATACATCACATTCACATAAAATTACATATTCACAATCAATCCATTCAGGGGAACAACATATTAAAAAATGGCATGAATCAGACCAGGGGTTCAAAAGTTAGTAAAAAGTCCTTTTGTGACTAAATGAAGCATGGCTTTCTGGCCCAAACCAGTTTCAGAGTCTTCTATCCTGGAGATAAGTAATTCAATTATCTCCCAGGACAGACACAAGACTCCATTAAGCACATGGTTGCAAAAAGACACAAAACACTTTAAAATACATAAAGTCACATTTTACACATAACACACAGACATTTCACATATCCCCAGATAGCTCAGGTCTGAGCGCACATTATTAAGTGAATGGCGCTCAGACCACACGAATACAGTTTAATCGCCATGGAGCCAAAGTCTTTACAGTCAGTTTCATACGAATGGGCTCCATGGGATTCCTATCTGGGGTATAACACATTCAACCAAATCTACCGAACCCCAGGCAGAAAAGCACGAATGAAGCTTTTTCTGCAGGTAAAAAAGATGTCTTTTAACAGGGGACCATAGTCCAAAGGCAGCAGGCGAGCAACCAGGCTTCTCCAATGCAATGTGGCGAGATTGGTCTCGTCACATCTCTCCCCTTTTCCAAACAGACTAACAGGGTATCTGACCTCCTGCGGGTCAGTGCCCTTGTTAGTCCAGCAGCCCACCCACAACAAATAATCAACAGCACAGCCCACCCACAATAAATGGTTACTACACCTGGGTAAAAGGGAAGCTTGTCCATGTCCAGGTGCCTCACCACGGCTGTGCTGGGTACGGGTACGCTGACTTGGTGGGTTGCTGCGTGGGCAGAGACCAGCGGC